>JACEFZ010013960.1:170000-417720 GCA_014155875.1 Cepaea nemoralis | reverse complement strand
CAGTTATGTCAGTAACCAGCTTTCAACGACCATAACATAGCGTAAAAACCAGCGCAACGTTGTCTGCTGCCAAATCGCTCGCAGCTGTATTTCGAACGTGGGTATACGGGATTACGAACCGCGTCCGTAAGACCTTCGCCACGGAGCCGGCGCAAGTATTGTACAGAATGAGTATCCGGCCCGCGCTCGTCATTTTGTCAGTTATCCGGCCCGCCGTGAAAAACGTTTGATGACCCCTGTTCTAAGGCATTGATCATTTCTACTGTGATGTTATCATTGTTATCTGTACCCGGGGTCTTGCCGGTTTTCATACGGTTAAGAGCATTCTGAACTTCGACCTTTAAAATTGCTGGTCCTTCATTATTATTCTAATGATCATATTGTTCTTCTCTTGTATCATCATAAAGGTCTTTCACATAATCTGACCACGCATGTAAAATCTGATCATTTTTCTATTATGATTTTGCCATCTTTGAATTTTTAGGAAACCCGTTGATGTGTGTGTTCTTTTGTTATTTTTTTTTTTCCCCGCGTTTCCATCCTGTTTCAGGATATTGCGGTCAACACCAGCATCTTTCAGCTGTATGTTGATTCCTAGGCTAGATTACGCTCATCAGCACGCCACGACTTTCTGAGCGACCGGCTCCATACTCTCATAAGTCACTGGCGCGACTCGAACCACTTCTAATTCTCGTGCGTTCACATCAACCACGAGAGTATTCGGGGTTACGGAGAAAGCTGCTAATTGTTAGTAATGTCATTAATTCTTTTGTGCATTAATTTGGTATTCCGGGTGTTGTGTTGGTGTTCAATTTCCTTGCAATTTTCCTCAAGTCATGTTTCTTTTTGCCTCTTTGCATAGCTTTTAATTTTCCTATGAATCTCTTCATATGTTTCCTTGTTATTTTTGTTATTTCTTCTTACTTCCATGAGTTTTAAGATGCCTTCCGTCATCCATTTCTTGCGTCCTATTATCTTTATTTTTGGGATGGATTTTTCTGCAGCTTGGTTGACTGATTTCTTTACCATTTCCCATAGGTCACTGACGTCTTGAAATAATATTTCCATATCGGACAATGCATCGAATCTGTTTTTTACCTCTACGTTGAATTTATCTTTATTTCCTCACTCTTCAGTGCTTGTAGATCAAATTTTGTGTTTCTTGGTGAATATTTGACTTTCTTTAATTTTATATGTAATTTGCTTAAGATTAATCTATGGTCGCTGTAGCAGTTTGCGCTTGGTATAGTTTTTGCCACTTTTAAGACATTTCGAAATCTTCTGTTGATGAGGATGTAATCAATCTGATTTCTAATCTTATGATCAAGGACTCCTCCATGTCCATAATCTCCTTGGGTGCTGTTGAAACCAGGTGTTTCCAATAATCAAATCTTGTTCTTTTGCCCACTGTACTAGTCTGCAACCTCTTTCACTCTGTTCCCCTAGTCCATACTTGCCCACTATGCATCCGTCCTGTTGATTTCCAACTTTGGCAATCAAGTCACCCATTATGATAGTTACTTCAGAATTCTTGCATTTCTTGAAGGCTTTCTCTAAATCACTATAAAATTCATCGATGCTGTCATCACTACTGTCTGCTGTTGGTGCATAAACTTGTATGACGTTAACATCAAAAGGTCTTCCACTCAACTTCACCAGTAACACTCTGTCTGATACAGTCCAATATCCTTTGATCGATTTTGCTCTCTCTGTATCCATTATAATTGCGACTCCTCGCTGTTGTTTCTCTCCATCAGAATAGATTATTCTATATTCCTCAGATGTCATAATGCCCATTCCTGTCCATCTGGTCTCACGTACACCTAAAAGGTTAATATTTAATCTTCTCATTTCATTCTTCATGTTATCAAATTTCCCATCCCCACTCATAGTTCTTACATTCCAAGTTCCTACTTTCAATGTTGATATTCTTTTGCACTCAGTCTCCTGATGACGGTCTGGAGTCACCTGGTGCACATGACTACCCCTACCGGGCGAGGCTGCTCCTATGGAGCACTCATTTACGCCGTTTCTCTGATTATCGATAAGACTGCAGTACATGATATTCTTGGCATCTGTAAAGAAGGTAGTTTGCCATTGCTTTCCATCCTAGCAGTGACCATACTGGTCGATGACCGTAGCCAATGTCTCCAAAAAAGAGATCCTCTGCCTCCGTCGTGAAGCTGGAGACCATAACCTACAACTATCTGTCGGCTGCTCTTCAACTTCATCCACCACCTGCACCCATGGCTTTCACGTAACCCTGATCGGGAGGCTAAACGGGTACTCCACCTTGCCCAAGGGTGTCCCATAGGCTAGCGGAGGGAAGGAGGCACCCATCAAGGCATTACTATCAGTATTATTATGATATTTTAATATACTCTAAGCAACGTATTGCACCAACATTGGAGAAAGAGAGAGGAGAGGGGAGGAGGAGGGGAGAGAGAGCGTAGAAGAGATAGAGAGAGAGAGAGATAGAAGAGGAGAGAGAAGAGATAGAGAGAGAGAGAGTCTGTCGCCGTTAATGTAAGTAAATTTCTTTAAATTATGGGTGCCTTAAGAGGCCAGTAAAAAATGTTGTTTCTCCCACAGAGAGGGAACAGTATGTTGCACAGTGAAGAATCCTAATCATTAAAAGTACAATTTTAAGAATTAAAACAGAAACGTAAAGTGAAAAAGTTGATACTAAAATGTAAGTAATAAAAGATTAAACAAATGTTGTATAAAAATTTTAATAGCTTTCTTCTTGCGATTGCAAAAATGACTGTGGTATTAACTACTTCATTTATCAAATAAAAATGAAAGATTTAGATGTTAGTTAGTGGTATTGTAGCTAGGTATACCATTTTCGTTTTTAATTTCTAGTAACCTCCCTTGTAACAATATTAGATGTTTATGTCCCCCTACCAAGGTACAGACTGCTACTGCAACCAGTAGATTAATCTTAGGCAATTTACATATAAACTTAAAGAAAGTCAAATATACAAATAGAAACGCAAAATTTGATCTACAGGAACTGAAGAGTGAGGAGATAAAAGATAAATTCAACGTAGAGGTAAAGAACAGATTCGATGCATTGTCCGATATGGCAATGCAATATTATTTCAAGACGTCAGTGACCAATTGAAAATATAAAAGAAATCAGTCAAGAAGCTGCACTAACAACAATGATAATCCCAAAAATAAAGATAATAGGGCGCAAGAAATGGATGATGGAAGACTATCTTAAAACTCATGGAAATAAGAAGAAATAACAAAAATAACAAGGAAATATACGAAGAGATTCACAGGAAAATTAGGAAGCTACTGCTATGCAAAGAGGCAAAAGAAACATGGCCTGAGGAAAATTGCAAGGAAATTGAAAACCAACACAACACCCAGAATACCAAATTAATGCACACAAGAATTAATGACATCACTAACAAAAGAACACACACATCAACAGGTTGCCTAAAAACCAAAGATGGCAAAATCATAATAGAAAAAGATCAGATTTTACATGCGTGGTCAGATTATGTGAAAGACCTTTATGATGATACAAGACAAGAACAATATGATCATCAGAATAATAACGAAGGACCATCAATTTTGTTTGTCGGGGTGTTTTTCTTTTAGATATCTAGCAATTCCGCGGAGCCGGTCTCCCTGGCGAAGGTGTTAACGATTTTCTCCGTAATCCCGTATATCCACGTGTAGGGAAACAGCTGCGCGAGATTAGGTAGGGAATCGGGTCGCGTTGGTTACTTACAGGGGTATCTGAGATTGTCGCTCAGTAAGCAATGCAAAATACTGTGCGTAATCTTGCAAAGACATCAACAACAGCGGTAAAATGCTGTTGTTGACAGCTATGTAAATAGGAGAGAGGAAGAGTAAGGGGGGGGGGGGGGACTATTTGTAATATTTGTCACCATAAGCCCCATAAGCTTGCACGGCCTTTTGCCAGTGCGAAAATAAGTGCATGCAGGCCTTGATTGTGCCAGACCAGGTTTTGTCCTACTCACTTCGCCTATTAATCGTCATCTCTCTCTCATTCCTATCACCTAGACCAGGGGTCACCAAACTACGGCCCGCGGGCCGGATCCGGCCCGAGACGCCATTTCATCCAGCCCGCCGTCGGTACTCGAACTTGCTTGATATAACTATGAAACACGAGACGTTGTGATACAATTTAAATGTAATAGTATGTTTAGAATAATAGGAGATCTTCACACGTGCGGAGACCTCCTGGCTGCACTAGGTTGTTTATTTAGGTGGCCCTATTTATAAATTTTGCGAACCTTATTATGAGATATATTCTATTACCAAATAAAGCCGCCTGCCGCGACTCTACAAGAGTATGGAGTAGCATATCTCTTGATACCCTGGTAAAAAATGTATAGGATACTGGGATGTTGTGTTGGCGTGCCTATAACATCCCAGTAAAGCCATGTTCCCGCCTCTTTGGCATTGGGAACAACTTAGGCCGAAGAGATGCTGATGTCTAATTTTCAGCAGAGGGTTTGAACTCAAACCCCTGAGCCACTACCAAGTAGATGGGCGAACATGCCCCAGGCACGGCCGAGCGTAGCCACTGTTTTTCCAGACCGCAGTTGAGAGGGTAGACAGGCCCTGTGAAGATCCAAAAGATCCAAGAGGATCTTGATTGTAGATTGACGATTATCTGCTGTGGGGTGAGTTTTGAACGAACCTTCATAGATTAAATAAGAATATAGGAATATAATAGCTATGTCTGTGCCTGAGAACAATAATGGAGGGATATATGCCTGGGAAGAGAGGAAGAGGAAGGCCAAATAGAAGATGGGTACAGGATGTGGCGGATGATCTCCAGATGAGTGTATCTGAAGCGGGAAATCTTGCTTATGATCGAGAGGTTTTCCGAAAGGTTGTTATGGGAGCGAGGTTTTGCAAAGGACATGCTACTGAATGAATGACCTTTGTTCCATCTTGTTCTCTGATAATTGCTGGTGTTGTGTATCAGACTACAGTTACAGTGTTGGATGATTATCCATGCTGTGGTGAGGATCACTGGTACTGTGTTGGATGACTACCCATGCTGTGATGGAATATCAATCGTACTGTGAAGGATGATCATGTGTATGTTTATTCATGGGGATGCCTATTTTGTCATTGCATCTAATCATGAATTTTATTTATTAGGGCATTGGCATTATTAATCAGATGTTGTTGTATCTTTACAATTACATTATTCTGATTCCCTGTACACTGTCCTGAAATTCTTCTGATATCTCAAAATCGTTGTTTATACTTGTTAGCCGTTGAGATAGAATGAGATTCTCTTTGTCTTCTTATTCCTCTCTTCTTCTACTGCCTATGAGCTGTCAGCGTTGTGCTATTACTTCTATCATCTCTGTGCGGTTACACAAAGGTACCTATAAACTGTATATGTACCTTTGATAAGCTGTAGCTTCACCAGTGACCCCTAGTCCTCTGCTTTTCTTGTGTTTCAATAGGATTTTAATTATGTTTCTAATGTAATGTCTTTTTCATTTTCAGATCCTGTGTACTTCACCCTTAATTATGGCTAGTAGGAAAAGAAAAGTGGACGCCGAGTGAGGAGTAAAGTACTTCTTTGTGGAAACAAAGGACCAGAAAACCAGCTGCGTAATATGCAGCGAAAGTGTTGCCGTTTTGAAAGAGTACAATCTTCGGCGTCACTACGAAACAAAACATCCATCAACATATTAAAAGTTTTCTATAAAATTACTTCTTCTTCTTCTTCAGCATTCCGAGCCATTGAGGTTCTTTGCTGCAAATACAATCTGTCTCCATTCGTCTCTCTGGTGGACCTTCTCTTGCCAGTCGTTGATTCCAAGTGCTTGTAGGTCTGTATGTATATTATCTCTCCACCGCCTTCTTGGTCTACCTCGGGGTCTACGGTCATTTATTTCCTGAGTGTAAGCGAGTTTTGTTTCCCTATTATCTTCCATTCTTTCTATATGCCCCAGCCATTGTAGTCTATTAGCCTTCCTATAAAATTACGCTCTTGGAAATATGAAACCAATAGCTGACCCGGCCCGGTTTCGCCCAGTCCCTGGCGGGGATCTATCTATCTATCTATCTATCTATCTATCTATCTATCTATCTATCTATCTGTCTGTTTGTCTGTCTGTCTGTCAGACCCGGCCCGACTTCGCCCAGGCCCTGGTGGGGAGCATCTCATTTAATTCGTATAAGTAGTCATATAAGCTTCCGTTAACGACTATATGTCAGTCTATCTGTCTGTCTGTCTGTCTGTCTGACTGACCCGGCCCGGCTTCGCCCAGCATCTGATGGGGAGCATCTCATTTAATTCATATATGTAGTTATATAAGCTCCCGTTCCCGACTATCTGTCTGTCTGTTTGTCTGTCTATCTATCTGACCCGGCGCGGCTTCGCCCAGCTCCTGGCGGGGAGCGTCTCATTAAATTCATATAACAAAAAAAAAATTAACTTAAGAATGTCCTTCCACACACCATCCATTATTTTTAATAAAAACTATTTTTAATCACCTACATGACTGTAGATAACGTCTTTAAACATAAAAAGATGAGTTAGAAAATTTTCACTATTTAAATAGATGCATTATTTTTATGAAAACTTTGAAAATGCCTTAAAGATTATATCATTATTTATTATAACGCATATGCCTGTAAATAACTGTAGACAAAGAGTTTATAAACTTTTGAAAACAATGCAACAATCTATATATAAAATATATAGCACTGCTATTAAAAGTTATGTCCCTTGAAATAACTTTTCTTAAGTTAAATCCCCTCGCTATACATAAATGATAATGTAAATTACAATATTAAATTTCAGTAAGTAAATAGCTGATTGTACACTAACAAACTATGACAGCTGGCTGCACGGGAATGAAAAGAAAACATGTAGAAAATTTCATCTCACTCGGATGGAACGTTATCGAACGCATCAAATACATTCCTACATACATTGTCTTTATATATATAGATTAAACGTGGTTTTAAAACGCAAAGACATCTCTTCACGAGAAAATTTGCTGAAAATGAATCTGTCACTCGTACAAATTACAAAACAGTGCATAAGATGGCAGAACGAGGAAAACCGTTTACTGATGGCAACGTCATTAAAGAGTGTGTGTGATCGAAGCAGCAAATGACTTGTGTCCTGAGAAAGCCGATTTGTTTGGAACTATCAGCCTTTCGGCAAGTTCAATTGTGCGGAGAACAGAAGAACTTGGAGAGAACATAGTGCTACAGATACGCGAGAAAGCCAGGAACTTGTAGTATTCTCTGGCGCTGGATGAGTCTATTGATCTCTCGAGTACGCCACAACTTCTCGTGTTCATTTGTGGTGTCAATTTGGATTTTCAGATAACGGAAGAGTTGGCGTCCATTGGAGTTTGCAGCATGCATGGAACAACAACTGGGAAAGTCATTTTCGTGGAAGTGCAAACAATTTTCCAAGACTATAACCTTCGGTGGAATCAGCTTCGAGGTGTTACAGTTGATGAGGACAAAAATCATGACTGGAGTGAGGAAGGGTCTGTTGGGGCAGATCAGGACTCATTTGGAAGATTTGCAAATTCCGGGCGCTCTGTTCATACACTGCATCGTACATCAGCAAGTACTCTATGGAAAAGATTTATATATTTCTTGTGTACTGAAACCAGTAGTTTCTGCTGTGAACTTCATTCGGGAACATGCACTCATTCACCGTCAGTTCTAGGCCTTTCTTAAAGAAATTGATTCTGAATTCTGTGACTGCCTTATCACATATCAGTCAGGTGGCTCAGCTGCGGTAAAGTCCTGCTTCGTTTTTACAAGCTCCGAAACGAAATAAATGTTTTCCTCACTGAAAAAGATAAAGCTGATTCACAGCTGTCAGATCCTACCTGGCTGTCAAAGTTGTCAATTTTGGTCGATATGAATGAACTGAACTTGAAACTTCAGGGAAAGGATTACCTCGTCTGTGATCTCTACAGAACCATCAAAGGATTTCGAAGAAATCTGTCATTGTTGGAAGCACAACTGGAAGGAGAAAACCTTTCTCATTTTCACTGTTTCAAAGAGTTTGGAGAGATTTTCAGATCTTGACAGATTTGAGAGTGACATCCTTCTGTTCCAGAATCCGTTTGATTGTAACCTTAATGGTGTGCCAGTTGAATTACAGTTGGAGCTCATTGAGAAGGAAGTACCGCTGCTTACCTGATGTTGAGTTTCCGAAACTTAAGAAATTTGCCGCTGGTATGACATCATTGTTTGGAACAACATATGTCTGTGAGCTAACATTTTCAAAAAGGAAGTCTGTGAAGTCACCACATCGAATGAGATTGACTGATGAACATTTGAAAGCAATTCTCTTGATTGGATGCAGCAATTCCAAACCAAACATTGATGGTATTTTGAAAGCCACACGTCAGTTTCACAAAACTCACTATCCTCTTTTGCTGCTTAGTTTGTGAGATTCGGATATGTGCACAATATGTCTGATGTAACTATCTTTTTGCTAACGTCGCCTTCTTTGATAACTTTGTTTAGTAAATAAATATAAATATGTTGGTTGTCTTTGTTTGTTTGTTTGTTTGTTTGTTTGTTTGTTTGTTTGTGTGCATTGCACGATCTTTCCATGATTAACTTAGTTTTTCGTCTTTTTTCCCAGAGCTTTCGTTCTAGCTTAAAATTATTGTTAAAGTTAGTTGCATATCCTTTACAGGACGTTTTCAGTCAACACCAGCATTGTTTGCTGTTGTTGATGTCTTGGCAAGTTTATGTTCAGTAGTTTACCATTGCTTTTCGAACGACCGGCACCCATAACATAGCGTAAAAACCAGCGCAACATTGTCTGCTGCCAAATCGCTCGCAGTTGTATTTCGAACGTGGGTATACGGGATTACGAACCGCGTCCGTAAGATCTTCGCCACGGAGCCGGCGCAAGTATTGTACAGAATGAGTATCCGGCCCGCGCTCGTCATTTTGTCAGTTATCCGGCCCGCCGTGAAAAAAGTTTGGTGACCCCTGTTCTAAGGCATTGATCATTTCTACTGTGATGTTATCATTGTTATCTGTACCCGGGGTCTTGCCGGTTTTCATATGGTTAAGAGCATTCTGAACTTCCATCTTTAAAATTGCTGGTCCTTCATTATTATTCGATGATCATATTGTTCTTCTCTTGTATCATCATAAAGGTCTTTCACATAATCTGACCACGCATGTAAAATCTGATCTTTTTCTATTATGATTTTGCCATCTTTGAATTTTTAGGAAACCCGTTGATGTGTGTGTTCTTTTGTTAGTTTTTTGTTGTTTTTTTTCCCCGCCTTTCCATCCTGTTTCAGGATATTGCGGTCAACACCAGCATCTTTCAGCTGTATGTTGATTCCTAGGCTAGATTACGCTCATCAGCACGCCACGACTTTCTGAGCGACCGGCTCCATACTCTCATAAGTCACTGGCGCGACTCGAACCACTTCTAATTCTCGTGCGTTCACATCAACCACGAGAGTATTCGGGGTTACGGAGAAAGCTGCTAATTGTTAGTAATGTCATTAATTCTTTTGTGCATTAATTTGGTATTCCGGGTGTTGTGTTGGTGTTCAATTTCCTTGCAATTTTCCTCAAGTCATGTTTCTTTTGCCTCTTTGCATAGCTTTTAATTTTCCTATGAATCTCTTCATATGTTTCCTTGTTATTTTTGTTATTTCTTCTTACTTCCATGAGTTTTAAGATGTCTTCCGTCATCCATTTCTTGCGTCCTATTATCTTTATTTTTGGGATGGATTTTTCTGCAGCTTGGTTGACTGATTTCTTTAACATTTCCCTATTGGTCACTGACGTCTTGAAATAATATTTCCATATCGGACAATGCATCGAATCTGTTTTTTACCTCTACGTTGAATTTATCTTTTATTTCCTCACTCTTCAGTGCTTGTAGATCAAATTTTGTGTTTCTTGGTGAATATTTGACGTTCTTTAATTTTATATGTAAATTTCTTAAGATTAATCTATGGTCGCTGTAGTAGTTTGCGCTTGGTATAGTTTTTGCCTATTTTAAGACATTTCGAAATCTTCTGTTGATGAGGATGTAATCAATCTGATTTCTAATCTTATGATCAAGACTCCTCCATGTCCATAATCTCCTTGGGTGCTGTTGAAACCAGGTGTTTCCAATAATCAAATCTTGTTCTTTTGCCCACTGTACTAGTCTGCAACCTCTTTCACTCTGTTCCCCTAGTCCATACTTGCCCACTATGCATCCGTCCTGTTGATTTCCAACTTTGGCAATCAAGTCACCCATTATGATAGTTACTTCAGAATTCTTGCATTTCTTGAAGGCTTTCTCTAAATCACTATAAAATTCATCGATGCTGTCATCACTACTGTCTGCTGTTGGTGCATAAACTTGTATGACGTTAACATCAAAAGGTCTTCCACTCAACTTCACCAGTAACACTCTGTCTGATACAGTCCAATATCCTTTGATCGATTTTGCTCTCTCTGTATCCATTATAATTGCGACTCCTCGCTGTTGTTTCTCTCCATCAGAATAGATTATTCTATATTCCTCAGATGTCATAATGCCCATTCCTGTCCATCTGGTCTCACGTACACCTAAAAGGTTAATATTTAATCTTCTCATTTCATTCTTAATGTTATCAAATTTCCCATCCCCACTCATAGTTCTTACATTCCAAGTTCCTACTTTCAATGTTGATATTCTTTTGCACTCAGTCTCCTGATGACGGTCTGGAGTCACCTGGTGCACATGACTACCCCTACCGGGCGAGGCTGCTCCTATGGAGCACCCATTTACGCCGTTTCTCTTATTATCGATAAGACTGCAGTACATGATATTCTTGGCATCTGCAAAGAAGGTAGTTTGCCATTGCTTTCCTTCCTAGCAGTGACCATACTGGTCGATGACCGTAGCCAATGTCTCCCAAAAAAGAGATCCTCTGCCTTCCGTCGTGAAGCTGGAGACCATAACCTACAACTATCTGCAGGCTGCTCTACAACTTCATCCACCACCTGCACGCATGGCTTCACGTAACCCTGATCGGGAGCTAAACGGGTACTCCACCTTGCCCAAGGGTGTCCCATAGGCTAGCGGAGGGAAGGAGGCACCCATCAAGGCATTACTATCATGTTATTATGATATTTTAAATATTCTCTAAGCAAACGTAATTGCACCAGCATTTGGGGGGGGGGGAGAGAGAGAGAGAGAGAGAGAGAGAGAGAGAGAGAGAGAGAGAGAGAGAGAGAGAGAGAGAGAGAGAGAGAGAGAGAGAGAGAGAGAGAGAGAACTATTTGTTCAAATTGAATGAAATTTACAAACATAAATGACATTTCCTCTAAATATATTTATCAACATAAACCCCTTGGATTAGACTTCCAAGATCTTTCGCCCTTAACGTAAGTAAATTTTCTTTAAATTGTGGGTGGCCTTAAGAGGCCAGTAAAAAAATGTTGTTTCCCCACAGAGGGGAAATGCATTAATCTGATTAAATACTTATCATTAAAAGTACAGTTTTAATAATTAAACATAAACGTACAATTGAAAAAGTTGATAATAAAATGTAAGTAATAAAAGATTAAACAAATGTTGTATAAATACTTTAATAGCTTTCTTCTCACGATTGCAAAAATATGACTGCGGTATTAACTGTTTTATTTATCAAATAAAAATAAAAGATTTTGATGTTAGTTAGTGGTATTATAGCTAGGTATACCATTTTCTTTTTCAAGTTCTAGTAACCTCCCTTGTAACAATATTAGATGTTTATGTCCCCCTACCAAGTACAGACTGTTACTGCAGCCATAGATTAATCTTAGGCAATTTACATATAAACTTAAAGAAAGTCAAATATACAAATAGAAAAGCAAAATTTGATCTACAGGCACTGAAGAGTGAGGAGATAAAAGATAAACTCAACGTAGAGGTAAAGAACAGATTCGATGCATTGTCCGATATGGCAATGCAATATTATTTCAAGACGTCAGTGACCAATTGAAAATATAAAAGAAATCAGTCAAGAAGCTGCACTAACAACAATGATAATCCCAAAAATAAAGATAATAGGGCGCAAGAAATGGATGATGGAAGACATCTTAAAACTCATGGAAATAAGAAGAAATAACAAAAATAACAAGGAAATATACGAAGAGATTCACAGGAAAATTAGGAAGCTACTGCTATGCAAAGAGGCAAAAGAAACATGGCCTGAGGAAAATTGCAAGGAAATTGAAAACCAACACAACACCCAGAATACCAAATTAATGCACACAAGAATTAATGACATCACTAACAAAAGAACACACACATCAACAGGTTGCCTAAAAACCAAAGATGGCAAAATCATAATAGAAAAAGATCAGATTTTACATGCGAGGTCAGATTATGTGAAAGACCTTTATGATGATACAAGACAAGAACAATATGATCATCAGAATAATAACGAAGGACCATCAATTTTGTTTGTCGGGTGGTTTTTCTTTTAGATATCTAGCAATTCCGCGGAGCCGTCTCCCTGGCGAAGGTGTTAACGATTTTCTCCGTAATCCCGTATATCCACGTGTAAGGAAACAGCTGCGCGAGATTCGGTAGGGAATCGGGTCGCGTTGGTTACTTACAGGGGTATCTGAGATTGTCGCTCAGTAAGCAATGCAAAATACTGTGCGTAATCTTGCAAAGACATCAACAACAGCGGTAAAATGCTGTTGTTGACAGCGATGTAAATAGGATATGCGAAAAAAAAAAATTTCCGCAGAATGCTTGAACATAAGTGTAGTGATCAGTCAAGGCATTACTATCATGTTATTATGATATTTGAAATATTCTCTAAGCAAACGTAATTGCATCAGCATTTAGCAGAGAGAGAGAGAGAGAGAGAGAGAGAGAGAGAGAGAGAGAGAGAGAGAGAGAGAGAGAGAGAGAGAGAGAGAGAGAGAGAGAGAGAGAGAGAGAGAGGAGGAAGAGTGGGGGGGGGAACTATTTGTAATATTTGTCAACATAAGCCCCATAAGCTTGCACGCCGTTTCGCCAGTGCGAAAATAAGTGCATGCAGGCCTTGATTGTGCCAGACCAGGTTTTGTCCTACTCACTTCGCCTATTAATCGTCATCTCTCTCATTCCTATCACCTAGACCAGGGGTCACCAAACTACGGCCCGCGGGCCGGATCCGGCCCGCGACGTCATTTCATCCGGCCCGCCGTCGGTACTCGAACTTGCTTGATATAACTATGAAACACGAGACGTTGTGATACAATTTAAATGTAAATATTATGTTTAGAATAATAGGAGATCTTCACACGTGCGGAGACCTCCTGGCTGCACTAGGTTGTTTATTTAGGTGGCCCTATTTATAAATTTTGCGAACCTTATTATGAGATATATTCTATTACCAAATAAAGCCGCCTGCCGCGACTCTACAAGAGTATGGAGTAGCATATCCCTTGATACCCTGGTAAAAAATGTATAGGATGCTGGGATGTTGTGTTGGCGTGCCTATAACAGCCCAGTAAAGCCATGTTCCCGCCTCTTTGGCATTGGGAACAACTTAGGCCGAAGAGATGCTGATGTCTAATTTTCAGCAGAGGGTTTGAACTTAAACCCCTGAGCCACTACCAAGTAGATGGGCGAACATGCCCCAGGCACGGCCGAGCGTAGCCACTGTTTTTCCAGACCGCAGTTGAGAGGGTAGACAGGCCCTGTGAAGATGCAAAAGATCCAAGAGGATCTTGATTGTGGATTGACGATTATCTGCTGTGGGGTGAGTTTTGAACGAACCTTCATAGTTTAAATAAGAATATAGGAATATAATAGCTATGTCTGTGCCTGAGAACAATAATGGAGGGATATATGCCTGGGAAGAGAGGAAGAGGAAGGCCAAAGAGAAGATGGGTGCAGGATGTGGCGGATGATCTCCAGATGGATGTATCTGAAGCGGGAAATCTTGCTTATGATCGAGAGGTTTTCCGGAAGGTTGTTATGGGAGCGAGGTTCTGCAAAGGACATGCTACTGAATGAATGACCTTTGTTCCATCTTGTTGTCTGATAATTGCTGGTGTTGTGTATCAGGCTACAGTTACAATGTTGGATGATTATCCATGCTGTGATGAGGATCACTGGTACCGTGTTGGATGACTACCCATGCTGTGATGGAAGATCACTGGTAATGTGTTGGATGACTACCCAAGCTGTGATGGAATATCAATGGTACTGTGTAGGATGATCATGTGTATGTTTATTCATGGGGATGCTTATTTTGTCATTGCATCTAATCATGAATTTTATATATTAGGGCATTGGCATTATTAATCAGATGTTGTTGTATCTTTATAATTACATTATTCTGATTCCCTGTACACTGACCTGAATTTGAATTTCTTCTGATATCTCTAAATCGTTGTTTTTTCTTGTTAGCCGTAGAGATAGAATGAGATTCTCTTTGTCTTCTTATTCCTCTCTTCTTCTACGGCCCATGAACAGTCGGCGTTGTGCTATTATCTCTATCATCTCTGTGCGGTTACACAAAGGTACCTATAAACTGTATATGTACCTTTGATGAGCTGTAGCTTCACCAGTGACCCCTAGTCCTCTGCTTTTCTTGTGTTTCAATAGGATTTTAATTATGTTTCTAATGTAATGTCTTTTTCATTTTCAGATCCCGTGTACTTCACCCTTAATTATGGCTAGTAGGAAAAGAAAAGTGGACGCCGAGTGAGGAGTAAAGTACTTCTTTGTGGAAACAAAGGACCAGAAAACCAGCTGCGTAATATGCAGCGAAAGTGTTGCCGTTTTGAAAGAGTACAATCTTCGGCGTCACTACGAAACAAAACATCCATCAACATATTAACAGTTTTCTGGAAAATTACGCTCTGGGAAATATGAGACCATTAAACGTAGTTTTGAAACGTAAAGAAATCTCTTCACGAGAAAATTTGCTGAAAATGAATCTGTCACTCGTACAAGTTACAAAACAGTGCATAAGATGGCAGAACGAGGAAAACCGTTTACTGATGGCAACGTCATTAAAGAGTGTGTGTGATCGAAGCAGCAAATGACTTGTGTCCTGAGAAAGCCGATTTGTTTGGAACTATCAGCCTTTCGGCAAGTTCAGTTGTGCGGAGAACAGAAGAACTTGGAGAGAACATAGTGCTACAGATACGCGAGAAAGGTAGGAACTTGTTGTAGTATTCTCTCGCGCTGGATGAGTCTATTGATCTCTCGAGTACGTCACAACTTCTCGTGTTCATTTGTGGTGTCAATTTGGATTTTCAGATAACGGAAGAGTTGGAGTCCGTTTGCAGAATGCATGGAACAACAACTGGGAAAGTCTTTTTCGTGGAAGTGCAAACAATTTTCCAAGACTATAACCTTCGGTGGAATCAGCTTCGAGGTGTTACAGTTGATGAGGAAAAACAAACATGACTGGAGTGAGGAAGGGTCTGTTGGGGCAGATCAGGACTCATTTGGAAGATTTGCAAATTCCGGGCGCTCTGTTCATACACTGCATAGTACATCAGCAAGTACCCTGTGAAAAAGATTTAGATATTTCTTGTGTACTGAAACCAGTAGTTTCTGCTGTGAACTTCATTCGGGAACATGCACTCATTCACCGTCAGTTCTAGGCTTTTCTTGAAGAAATTGATTCTGAATTCTGTGACTTGCCTTATCACATATCAGTCAGGTGGCTCAGCTGCGGTAAAGTCCTGCTTCGTTTTTACAAGCTCCGAAACGAAATAAATGTTTTCCTCACTGAAAAAGATAAAGCTGATTCACAGCTGTCAGATCCTACCTGGCTGTCAAAGTTGTCAATTTTGGTCGATATGAATGAACTGAACTTGAAACTTCAGGGAAAGGATTACCTCGTCTGTGATCTCTACAGAACCATCAAAGGATTTCGAAGAAATCTGTCATTGTTGGAAGCACAACTGGAAGGAGAAAACCTTTCTCATTTTCACTGTTTCAAATGAGTTTGGAGAGATTTTCAGATCTTGACAGATTTGAGAGTGACATCCTTCTGTTCCAGAATCCGTTTGATTGTAACCTTAATGGTGTGCCAGTTGAATTACAGTTGGAGCTCATTGAGAAGGAAGTACCGCTGCTTACCTGATGTTGAGTTTCCGAAACTTAAGAAATTTGCCGCTGGTATGACATCATTGTTTGGAACAACATATGTCTGTGAGCTAACATTTTCAAAAAGGAAGTCTGTGAAGTCACCACATCGAATGAGATTGACTGATGAACATTTGAAAGCAATTCTCTTGATTGGATGCAGCAATTCCAAACCAAACATTGATGGTATTTTGAAAGCCACACGTCAGTTTCACAAAACTCACTATCCTCTTTTGCTGCTTAGTTTGTGAGATTCGGATATGTGCACAATATGTCTGATGTAACTATCTTGTTGCTAACGTCGCCTTCTTTGATAACTTTGTTTAGTAAATAAATATAAATATGTTGGTTGTCTTGTTTGTTTGTTTGTTTGTTTGTTTGTTTGTGTGCATTGCACGATCTTTCCATGATTAACTTAGTTTCTCGTCTTTTTTCCCAGAGCTTTCGTTCTAGCTTAAAATTATTGTTAAAGTTAGTTGCATATCCTTTACAGGACGTTTTCAGTCAACACCAGCATTGTTTGCTGTTGTTGATGTCTTGGCAAGTTTATGTTTAGTAGTTTATCATTGCTTTTCGAACGACCGGCACCCATAACATAGCGTTAAAACCAGCGCAACGTTGTCTGCTGCCAAATCGCTCGCAGCTGTATTTCGAATGTGGGTATACGGGATTACGAACCGCGTCCGTAAGACCTTCGCCACGGAGTCCGGCGCAAGTATTGTACAGAATGAGTATCCGGCCGGCGCTCGTCATTTTGTCAGTTATCCGGCCCGCCGTGAAAAAAGTTTGGTGACCCCTGATCTAGACGAATCGCATTCCGCTATCTACATTACCTTTGTCGGAGCTCGAGCCGGCCTGAAAGTCAATGAATCGATTGTTTAAACTACAACTGGATTCCCTAACCAACCAACTAGCCAACGAAAGAACTTTATTTTCAAAGGATCACAAATTGGGCTCGCAAACAATCCACGCGTGCGAAGCACAGCAGACCAAGCTTCTTTCTGAGATGAGTTAATCGGTGCCTTTATTCGTGGACTCTCGCCCCGTGAAATTCGGACAACGGTTTGGAACTCTGTGTGTCGGAAAAACCGGGCGATTTCGTTTCGAGCTAACCATGGATAAGCCAAACCTGCTCCTCCGTGAGCCAACTAACCAACCAACGACAAAAGTGATACTTCGTTTCCTTACCTGTTGGTTGGTATTCATCCATTTAACAATGTAGCATAACTCCTCATCATCATCTTCCTCTTTTACATTCAAGCGTCTGGAGAGGAATATCTCACGTTCCAGCACCCAATGGGTGGGAGTGGACAGTGTCATTCTCTTGGATTGTACAATATCTTTTATGTCGTCAATCGATTTTCTCCTCGGTCGTCCTCTTTCTCTTGTATTAGATTTTATTTGATACAGCACCAGTGCTAGTAGTTGGTTGTGTTAGCATATAACAAGATGGCGGAACATTTCATCATCTGCCTTTCAATATATGTGGCACAAGATGCTGATCCCACGACTGTCTAACATCATTTCTTACTCGGTCTCAACTGGTTCAGATTGCAGCGCTTCTCCGACAGTTCATTTCGCAAGTTTTTATTTTGCGTAAGTGTGATTTAAAAAATGTCTTCGTTTGACATTTGTTGCTGAAGGTTGGTATGAGTATGTTATTTAATAACTGTTATTTTGCGGACATAGGTATATTTGGATATTTCAGTATGGGTGATATTTGATGTATACGCACACTTGCTCTTTGACATCACATTTGTATTTCTCTTTCTATTCTACGATTCTCGGTGATCTTACTTTCAATCAATCAATCATGTGCCATGCCGGAAAGCGTGGGTGGTCATGACTCGCCATTTCACTCGATCACCAGTGTCGTGGATCAGCTCAGTGTTCCTGTCTCGTCCATGCCATGTGGCCAAGCCATCCAGATATTTTCCTCTCGGTCTTCCTATTGGTCTGTTCTCTTCGATCTTGCCAGCTGTCACTAAGTTCTCCAATCCATTTCTTCTCATAACATGGCCAAAAAATGTTGACTGTCTACGTCTAATTTCTCTAATCAGTTTACGATGTTCATTTGTCTCCTGTAGTACTTGGTCATTGGTTTTTCTGTCTGTCCATGGTATTCTTTGCATTTTCCTCAGAAACCACATTTCTGCTGCCATCAGATGCTTTTCAGCTTGACTGCTCATTGTCCAAGTTTCACATCCATACAAAAGAACAGGCTCTATGTATCCCCTCAACACTCTTTTTCTCGATTCATTGACATCTTTTTATTGGTCAGAATGTTTTTCATCTTGCTAAAGGCTACTTTCGCCATGGCGATTCTTGTTCTAATCTCTTCAAGGCATCTCCCATCAGATGTTATGACTGTTCCAAGATAATTGTACCGATTCACTTGTTGAAGAATATTTCCATTTACTTGTATATTACATTGTGGCACTTCTTTCTTCCTAGTGACGACCATAACCTGAGTCTTTTTACAATTTAATTCTAACCCCAGTTGCTCACTGTGTACAACAACCGCATCTACTAATTGTTGCAGGTCCTACGCATTGTCTGCAATTAATACTGTATCATCTGCATATCTAATGTTATTGATGTTTCGTCCTCCAATGCTGATTCCATTTATATCCTCTGCATTTCTGAAAATATTTTCACTGCATAGGGAAAAAAGATCTGGAGACATCACACATCCCTGCCTAACACCTCTCTTAATTGGCTGATACTGTCCCACTTCATTATCAATCCTTATTGCAGCTTGTTGTTTCCAATACATGTTTTTTATAAGTCTAATGTCTTTCCCATCAATTTGTAGATCTGCAAACATATCCACCATGCTGACATGTCTAACTCTATCAAAAGCTTTTGTATAGTCAATAAAGCAAAGATGTATATCCTTGTTTACTTCTTACTTTATAGATATCAAATATATATAATAACATCTGATATACAAGAACAAGGGCGATCGGAGCGACTGCAACAACTATAGGGGTATCTCACTTCTGTGTATTGTTGGAAAAGTATTTGCCAGAATTGTTCTGCGCAGACTTCAAGTCCTAGGAGATCAAGTCTACCCCGAATCACAGTGTGGCTTTCGACAGAACCGGTCTACCACTGATATGATATTCTCATTGCGACAAATGCAAGAAAAATGCCGTGAACAGAATCAACCACTGTTTATTGCCTTCATCGACCTCACAAAGGCATTTGATTTGGTCAGTCGTGAGGGTCTGTTCAAGGCGCTAAAGAAGATTGGCTGCCCACCAACTCTTCTGTCCATTGTGGAATCGTTCCACACAGGCATGAAGGGTATAATCAAGTTTGATGGTGCAACTTCTGAATAATTTGAAATCAAGAGTGGAGTTAAGCAAGGTTGTGTACTAGCTCCCACCCTCTTTGGAATATACTTTTCACTTCTACTGAAATATGCATTTCAGTGATCAGGATGGTGGTATATACATTCACTCACGCTCAGATGGCGGCCTCTACAATGCTAGAGATTGAAGGCCAAGACCAAAATTAGGAGGGTACTGATCAGAGAGTTGCTTTTTGCAGATGATGCTGCAGTTACGACCCACTCTGAGGAAGAATTGCAATGTCTACTATCTGCATTCTCCAATGCTTGTTCTGAATTTGGTTTAACAATTAGCAAAAAGAAGACACAGATTATGTCACAAGGTGCACATGGGGTACCATCAATCTTTATTGACGATGCCGAACTAGAAATAGTAGACCATTTTACATATCTAGATCAGTGGTAAATAGCAAATTATCCCTAGATCAGGAAATCAACATCCGGATTGGTAAGGCAGCAACAACAATGAACAGGTTAAGAAAAAGAGTCTGGGAGAACAGGAAGCTTACTGCCAAAACAAAAGTCCTTGTCTATCAAGCCTGTGTCCTTAGTACTCTTCTTTATGGCAGTGAAACCTGGACAACTTACTCACACCAAGAGAACAATTTAAACAGCTTTCATATGCGGTGTCTGCGAAGAATTCTTGGTATTAAGTGGCAAGACAAAATCACAAATACTGAAGTATTGGAAAGATCAGGTTGTGTGACAGTTTTATTCCATGCTCAGTCTTCGTAGACTTAGATGGATAGGACATCTTAGGAGGATGGATGATGGTAGAATACCAAAGGATATCTTTTTTGGTGAATTACAGATGGGTAAGAGATCTCAGGGTCGGCCTCTACTACGATACAAAGATGTGTGTAAGCGGGACATGATTGATACAGGCATTGATAATGCACATTGGGAGCAAGTCGCCGCTGAACGTGTTGCATGGAGGGCAAATGTCAGAAATGGAATAAAGTCAAAGGAGAAAATTATTGCAGAAAAGTCACACACCAAGCGTTTGAGACGTAAGATGGTGCATGATGGTGGAAATGACCACGTGTTCACATGCACCCACTGTGAACGGACATTTACAGCGCAAATTGGCCTTATCAGTCACACTCGCTACCGCCATAGTTAAAAGTTATTATGCCTTTTTAGAGCACAAACTATCATCTGTCAAGACGGCAAGGTGCCAATGATTATAGATATCAAAATGCTTTAACTTGTTTCATAGGTGTACTATTTATCAGTACATTTAGTGGTCCAGGGAATCCGCTAACCTGCATTATTTCCGTATTGGTTGTATTTATGTCCATATTATATCATCTGTGTATTGAACTCAGCTTCATAATATGATTTAGCAGCATAAATAACAAAACCTATTTGAATATGTGAGCCTAATGTGGAGAAAACAAATATGGCTGCCGATATTTATGCAAATATTAACATTACTGGCGAAATACTCCGCAACAAACACATTAAGGCCAATTATTAGATTGCCCCTTGTGTGTTTCTTCTCTTCTGATCCTGACATTAACCAGTTTAGCCTAGGGGTGGGTACGACAGCAACAAAAGAAGTCATACCGCCCTGGGCAGGGAGGTCCTTCCACGTCTGTCCAGATTGTTGCTCGTCTGTACGCCATAATTATAATTAACGTTATCATTATGGATGCTGCGAATAAGCGAAACAGCTAGAAATACGGGGCTGTCTTGTTATAAACAACACATCAATATGTTGTGTTGCTTTTACCCTGTAACGTTAACAACATACTAGAACAAATATTAAGCTAAAATATACTTTTAGTCACATAATAAATAACCGATGACGGCAAATGTAGCAGGGAGATTATTGTAAAATTGTTGTTATTGTAATAAATACATAGGAGCCGAGGTGGTTTTGTGGATAGTGCGCTTCCTTGCCAAGACAGTGGAAAGGGTTCAAACCCCAGCAATGGTAGGTGTGTTTGTTTTTAATAAAATATGGCTCTTGGCTAGTCCTAATGTCCTAAAATAGGTACGGTATAATTTACAGTTGTTTTTTTTTGCATATTGTTGCGGAAAACGAGACGATGAGAGAGGGAACTGGCTATCTCACCTTGTTGTGTCGTGGCCTAGAATATATGAAGGCCAGATCGAACGACAAGACAGTACGGTGACGACTGTAATGGGGAGAAGTTATTTTTTTTATGTTTTTTTTTTTTTTTAGTTTGGTCACTTTCATTCAAGCATAATCCATACACATCCTACTACTTCTAGTGCACTGGACTAATGTTTGTGTGTGGATTAGCTTTCCCTATTACCAGTGTCCCTGACCATCAGGCGAACCCACTCCTATTTCTGAGGTACTTGTAATTTACGTGCTCAAGTCAAAGTGGAGAAGTGAACATTTTAGTCCAACATACCGGTGTATGGGTTAGACCCGCTACCTCGGCATTATTAGCACACCGGATGTTTAAGAACGAACACTCTTATCCATTCGAATATGTTGTCCTCCGAGGGAAGTGTTGAGGGCAAATGAGCAAGCGACAGGCAAAGATATAAATGAACTGACAAAATCAGGATATGGCCATGTTGCCGTCTCCTAGAGTGTGAAAACTACGATTCAATGTGTTATTTGCATATTCCTTAATAACAACTAAAATAACCAAAATATAATAATAACTAAAACATAACTAAAATAATTACTTATAAACTATAAACTTTCGCTAACTGATGTCTACGCAAGATAGTGGGATTAGGATTATGACATAATTGCCAATGTAGAGCTCAAGGATACAACAAATTCTATTGGATCAACATGTGAGAAAATCACACTGGCGCTGGATAGGACGCACACTGAGGAAATCTGAGGATAATATAGCTGGACACTCTCTTGGCTGCAAGCCACAAGGCACACACAATAGCGGGAGACCCACAAACACATGAAGAGGAGAATGAAAGATAGAGGTGGATAATATTGGGAGGATATGAAGGGAATAATATTGGGAGGATATGAAGGGAGTAATATGGGGAGGATATGAAGGGAATAATATTGGGATGATATGAGGGGAGTAATATGGGGAGGATATGAAGGGGGTAATATGGGGAGGATATGAAGAGAGTAATATGGGGAGAATATGAAGGGAGTAATATGGGGAGGATATGAAGGGAGTAATATGGGGAGGATATGAAGGGAGTAATATGGGGAAGATATGAAGGGAGTAATATGGGGAGGATATGAAGGGAGTAATATGGGGAGGATATGAAGGGAGCTGCAGGTGACACAAATGATAGGACGGCTTGAGGTGAGGTGGTTGAGGGCGTATCCTCTAAGGGTGATAAAAGGTAAGAGGAGGAGAAGGAGGAGGAGGGGGAGGAGGAGGGGGAGGAGGAAGAAGAAGAAGAAGAAGAAGAAGAAGAAGAAGAAGAAGAAGAAGAAGAAGAAGAAGAAGAAGAAGAAGAAGAAGAAGAAGAAGAAGAAGAAGAAGAAGAAGAAGAAGAAGAAGAAGAAGAAGAAGAAGAAGAAGAAGAACACTTAATGGGTGATGCGGTCAATGGCAAGACATGCGTCTATACTTCCCACAACATTTTCTGGTACTTATTTTAGGCCGGATGGACTGGCGATCCCCGGTCAATTTTAACAGAATCTCAGACTCTATAGTGATTCGAACATATGTCCACTGGGCCTTCATGCAAGCGCGCCACCCACTACACCGACTTCCCATGAACATTATGAGCAGTAGTTGATTGGAATCTACAACACGTCAAATATGTTTCCAAACAATGTGGCCAGGTCTATTGTCCTCTTGCTTGTCTGCCACTGGAAGGTCATAATAACGGGCTTTACAGATGCAGCGGGCTAGTCGTATGACGAAACTAATATCTTCAGAAGAATAAAAAAGAAATGAAACTCAGGCACACAAAAGAGGTTTATTTATAAATATATTAAAGTATCTCTATGCTACAAATGCCAAACCTGGACAATGGCAGAAAAAGAGGAAAGAAATATCACATCAACAGAAATGAGATTCCTGAGAAGAATGCTCAATGTATCAAGAAGATAGAAAATCAGAAATGAAGAAATCGGGACTAAAGTTACCCTAACTTTATAGCAGCGGTAGATTTATTAGAAGGCAGCAAGTCAAGTGGTTTTGCCATGTAACTAGGTTACCAACTAACAGTATACCTCAACAAGCAACGATGTACAGACCAGAGGGAAGCAGGAGAAGAGGCCACCCGCGTAAATGATGGACAGTGGGGAATAACAGAGTCCATGGGAATCTCGATATATGAAGTCCCATAAACGGTCATTCTCCTGCTGTTTATGCTTCACCTCGACGCTGCAAGGTACAAGAGGAACAAGATGAGATGAGATTAAAGTACTGTTGTTGTTGTTGTTGTTGTTGTTGTTGTTGTTGTTGTTGTTGTTGTTGTTGTTGTTGTTGTTGTTGTTGTTGTTGTTGTTGTTGTTGTGCATTCTTTCCCCATACCTGTTGAAGTCTACGCAAAGAAAATGTAACAAAGAACGTAAAGAAATGATTACACCAGTGGTAGTTGTAATCCGTTCATACTTGGTTGAAATTCAATTCAAAAGTTCAGATGACACGATCCACCTTTCAGACAGAGAAAAGGGATTAGAAGATGCAATCCCGTCTTTAAAAAGGCACACTAAAGACCACAATATGTTTGTGTGATTAACATAAAGAAACGTCTACAGACGAAAATAGTGTCAACCAAAAATTACAATCAACATTGTATAAATCGAAAATGTCATGGACTTTGTAATATATTGGTTCCATAAAAAAGAACAGTGGAAAATGGGCAAATGACGTCAGAGTTAGACTAGTCGTAGCAAGGCACAGGCTAAACAGTGCTGGGAGACAGCATCGGCAGACAAATTAAAGTAACATTCTTGAGAGCATGCATCATTCTTTTGGCAACGTACGGATGTAAGACCTAAAACATTTCTTTCTTCTTCTTCTTCTTCTTCTTCTTCTTCTCCTCCTCCTCCTCCTCCTCTTCCATTTATCTAAGTGAAGTGTTGGGGATATATATACAGATTTCTTTTTGCGCTCTTTCTAATGCTCATTGTAGATTGTTATTCATTGCTCTAAGATTGTTCTTGATACCATCACTCCTTTATTTTACAAGGTCTTCCCGTCGCTCTGCAGCCATTATATTTCTTAAATGTGGCTATTTGTGGCAGATAGTACCGGGGCATTTTTGTAAGGTGACTAAACCATTTCATCTGTTGTTCTTTAATGACGTGCGTGACTAGTTTCAGACTTAGTCGTCTTCTATTTTCCTCATTCATAATTCTATCCCTCACGGTGACTCCGGCAGATCTTCTAAGACATCTCAGTTGTCTTGATATGATTTTGCGCTCATTACCTGCAGTAAGTGTCCATGTTTGACACTGGTAGCATAATGTCGGCCAAACAATAATTCTTATGAGATTTGCTTTAGGATTTATCATCATCATCATCATGTGCCATGCCAATAAGCGTGAGCGGTCATTATCCGCCATCTATACAACCACCAGTGTCGTGAATCAGCGCAGTGTTCCTATTTCGGCCATGCCACGTGACCAAGCTGTCCATGTATTTACTTCTCTGCCTTCCCCTTGTTTCCTTCCCCTTGATCTTGCGAGTTGTCACCAAGTTCTCCAATTTATTCCTTCTCATGATGTGACCAAAAAATATGACCTATAGGTGCTATCGTTTGAAGTATTGGAGCATCATTTGAACTATTGGACAATTTCGCAATCGCTAAGGGTTTTTCTTTTGCGCTCGCTACGCCTTGAACTCAAGCGTAGTCCATAAACGTGATACTACGTCAGGTGCACTGGACTAATATTTGCGTTTGGATTAGCTTTTGCCTATTACTAATATCCCTTGCCAGCAGGCGAACCCACTCCGACTTCAGAGGTACATGTAATTTACGTCCCTAAGTCAAGGACGAAAAAGCATGTTAGTCCAACTTATCGGTGTAGGAGCGGAACCTGCTTCTTCGACATCAGCATACCGGATGTTTACAAACGAGCGCTCTTGTCCATTTGGCCCTGCTGACCTCATCATTAAGATTGAACTTTACAGAAATCATCACTAATATATGAGCACAAGGGAACGACGCGCAGTGTGTTGAGCAGTATCACCTTTGTTATGGTACGATATTACTGAAATGATATACGGTTAAAACATCAACTGGGGAGGTCTGGCTGAGAGGTTGTGGTATCTGTTTCCGAATTAGAAGTTACCGGGTTTGAATCTCAGCACAGAGCTTGGAATATTGATAAAACCGTTGGTTTCTAAAGATATCACGTGTCCCACTAATCTCTTGGGCAGTGACGTCGGAAACCTAGCCGTCTTGGAATAGGTCGAAAAGGTTCTGTGTGGACGTTGTGCGCGTGAGTAATGCCAGGGCAGTTGGAAATGGCCAATGTCAAGGTCATAGGGCGAACTTAAGAAAACGCAACGAATCAATATAATCAAAAGACGCAGGCGTTGGATAGGACATCGTTATCATCATCAAGTGCCGTGCCAGTTGGCGTAGCGTTCATGACTCTCCCCAGATCTCGATCTTTGGCTTTCTGGATCAACTCTGCTGATGATGTTCCTCCGTGCCACCTTCTCGTTCCATGCAGGATGATTTCTCTTGGTCTGCCTCTGCCTCTCTTACCCTCGAACTTTCCAGTTGCCGTGACATTCTCTAATGGCTCTCGATAGATAGGACATACATTGGGAATATCTAACTATTGCATCACTAGAAAGTCCTCTACATGGAACCCACAAGGCAAAACGAAATAGAGGAAGAGTTAAAGACACATGGAGAAGAGAATTAGAGGCAGACATTTATAATGTGGGAAAGACATGGACTAAGCTGCATGAGATAAATATAGATAGGACGGTCTGGGGGTGAGTAAATTGAGGGTCTATCCCCCATGAAGGAAAAAAAGCGAGAGAATACGAAATTGCATATAGTAGGCCGTAAACTTATTAGGAAAGAAAGCCTATTCACGGGTATATAAAGCCCGTTGCTTTTCATTGGAATATGTCTACAGGAAGTTAAATCTGAGATAAACGCATGTATAAAGTGGTTGGTAGAATTGGCGATGTATATCACTAAGTATGATACACTCTTCTGGAAATAGACACGAAGAAACAGAAAACAAAACAAAAAACATAATTTTCTGCAAAGAGGTAGGCCTACGATATTTTGTAACACAAAAATGAACAGGATTTAACAAATAACAATTGACTAACCATAACAAGTACAGGGTTAAAAAGTAGTACGGTTAAGAAAATAACATTAGAACACTGTCGAGTCTTGTCAAGAGTCCATTACCATTGGGAAAAATAGTCCCTTGTGAAAAGTGAGGAACACGTGACATTTAAACAAGGACTAACATAACTTCAGGGAGGGGCATAATCTTAGACAAAGGATATATATAATCTTAGTTGAATACTGAATTTAAGAATCGGTACACTGCCCTCGGGACATTCCCACTTATCCTGTGTCTCCTTCTTCAAAAACCACCGAAGTTTTCCCGGGTAACAAGTTGAATAAAAGTACATCTGGATTTTCTTCTGCGTTTTGAGTATCAGCCGACCGCCTACGCAAGATATCAGACCATATACTGTATATATACAATGAAACAGCTGCATAGTCCGTGACACTGCCACATAATGAAAGTAGCAGTACCTTGACTTGATGTGATTTGCGAAGATGTGGTTTTATAGAAGAATAGTGAGCACTCCGTGGACGGATAGAAAGAGCAATGAAGATGTAATGTAATGTTTAAACGGGCGCGCTAGCGTAGTTGATGGCGAACTGCCCTGGTTATGTCATCAGCAAGGTCGGACGCGTTCTCCGAAGCCTGGGATTGTCGTTTGCAAAAGTGAGGAAAAGACTGGCCGCTTATTCCCTCCTACACCCAGGCCTAAAGCAGATGAGATGACGTCACACTACAGACCCATATCAAGAAACTGCTTTAGGGCACATAATAATATAACAAGTAAGTAATGAATTCTGAAAGCCGTTAACTCAGAAAGGGAACTGGTCACTCACATCACATGAAAACAGTCCTCATTCTTTGAGAATCTCATGAGTAGAAGACAGCTGGAGTATGTCGTGGTAACGGAAAAGTTGGAGGGGGAGTGGGGTAGATATAGAAGATGCTCGGCGGTTTGAAATCGAGATATGAAGGAACACGAGTGTGAAACATGACTGGCAGTATAGAGACAGCAGACAGTGGGAACATGTTATAAACAACGCCACACTGCATAGACTACAAAGTCACGGATGCCACACGGCATAGACTATGTGATCACCAACACCACAAGGTATAGACTACACGATCACGAACATCACAAGGCATAGACTACATGATCACCAACACCACGAGGTATAGACTACATGATCACCAACACCACACGGTATAGATTACATGACCACCAACACCACAAGTTGTATACAACATGATCACTAACACCACAAGGTATAGACTACATGATCACAAACACCACAAGGTATAGACTACATGATCACAAACACCACAAGGTATAGACTACATGATCACAAACACCACAAGGTATAGACTACATGATCACAAACACCACAAGGCATAGACTACATGGTCACCAACACCACAAGGTATAGACTACATGATCACAAACACCACAAGGCATTAAAAAAAAGTCGCTTAAAAGTCGACAGGGTCGACTTCATCGCATCGGGTTTTATCCCATATGGCTAGGTCTCTTTCAGCAGCGCGGAAAGCGTCGCACAAAGCACGAACTCCGTAGCTTTTAGCGACGACCCACAGGAGTCTCCGAAACATTTAGCTCGTAAACCGAAGGGCGCGGCCCGGAATCGAACCCACAACCTTCGGAGCACGCGTCAAACGGTTTGACCACTTCGCCACAGAGACTCCCAACCACAAGGCATAGACTACATGATCACCAACACCACAAGGTATAGACTACATGATAACAAACACCACAGGACATAGACTACATGATCACCAACACCACAAGGTATAGACTACATGATCACCAACACCACAAGGTATAGACTATATGATAACAAACAACAAAGGGCATAGACTACATGATCACCAACACCACAAGGTATAGACTACATGATCACCAACACCACAAGGTATAGACTATGTGATCACCAACACCACAAGGTATAGCTACATGATCACCAACACCACAAAGTATAGACTATGTGATCACCAACACCACAAGGTATAGACTACATGATCACCAACACCACAAGGTATAGACTACATGATCACCAACACCACAAGGTATAGACTATGTGATCACCAACACCACAAGGTATAGACTACATGATCACCAACACCACAAGGTATAGACTATGTGATCACCAACACCACAAGGTATAGACTACATGATCACCAACACCACAAGGTATAGACTACATGATCACCAACACCACAAGGTATAGACTATGTGATCACCAACACCACAAGGTATAGACTACATGATCACCAACACCACAAGGTATAGACTATGTGATCACCAACACCACAAGGTATAGACTACATGATCACCAACACCACAAGGTATAGACTATGTGATCACCAACACCACAAGGTATAGACTATGTGATCACCAATGTCACAAGGTATAGACTATGTGATCACCAACACCACAAGGTATAGACTACATGATCATCAACACCACAAGGTATAGACTACATGATCACCAAGACCACCAGGTATAGACTATGTGATCACCAATGCCACAAGGTATAGACTATGTGATCACCAACGCCACAAGGTATAGACTACATGGTCACCAACACCACAAGGTATAGACTACATGGTCACCAACACCACAAGGTATAGACTACATGATAACAAACACCACAGGGCATAGACTACATGATCACCAACACCACAAGGTATAGACTACATGATCACCAACACCACAAGGTATAGACTATGTGATCACCAGCGCCACAGGGTATAGACTATGTGATCACCAACGCCACAAGGTATAGACTACATGATCACCAACACCACAAAGTATAAACTACATGGTCACCAACACCACAAGGTATAGACTACATGGTCACCAACACCACAAGGTATAGACTACATGATCACCAACACCACAAGGTATAGACTACATGATCACCAACACCCGGTTTCAAGATGGCGACGGACGGTCGTGTTGTTTTGTGTTCGTTAACTTTTTCGCGTAGGGGATGGATTTATTCATCTCTTGCGTGTAATTGGTGTGCCAGGATGTAAAACCAGGAGTTTCTACTCAAGATCTGAGCGGGTGCTACGGAGTTCGTGCATCGAGCGAAGCCATCCTTGAGTGAATTTTCAGCAGCGTGTGTGGTTTTCTCAGTCTGTGTTTACGTTTTTTCAACATGGCGGAAGAACGTGTTTTTTCCGAGCGGTCAGCAGTCAACATAACGAAGCGGCGTGGTAGCCGCGCAGGGACAAAGAAGCAAGGTAAGCGCGGTGGTTTGAGGCGTTTTAGACTCAAGTGTCACCGTCTAGGACTCAGGAATATCCGTATTCTATATTGGAACTGTGCCAGTGTAAAACAACGGGGCTCTATTTTAGAAACCCTAGTTTACAGGAACGACATTGTAGCACTCCAGGAGACGAGACTGGGCGATCAGCTACTCCGAATTGCCGGCTTCAAATGTTTCTACAACAGACGACATCTGGGAACGGCGATTCTCGTTCGCGACAGCATGGTGGCGTCAGAGCTAGACATGTCCAGTTGGGACAGTGACGATATACAAATACAGGCGTTGAGAGTTCATTCCAGTATACCATTCGTGTTGGTTAATGTTTATGCCCGCAATGCGAGTATGGACGCCCAGAAGTGGCAGTGCTTAAGTGGCATATTAGGCCACGAGAGAAATGTTATTTTCTGTGGTGACTTCAACGCTAAAGGCAGAGCATGGGGAAACACTTCCTCCAATACACAAGGGGAGGAGCTCGAGACTGCACTGGAAACCATCGACCTGGTTTGTATTAACAGTGGCTGTGTCACCAGGACAGCAAGCCGTCCAGGCGATGAGGACAGTGCTATTGATCTGGCGCTAGTTTCACCTTCACTCACTACAGTGTGTAGATGGGGTGTCCTAGGACACCATGGCAGCGACCACCACCCGTGCAGCATATTGGTGGAGAAAGGCAGAACCAGGCAGCACAAGCTAAAGGTAAAGACGTTCCAGTATGACAGTACAGGGCAAGATGTGGTGAGTAAAATAAGACGTGACAAGCGCAGAACGTTTCAGGGCAGGAAAAAAAGCTGGGAGCAGCCACCGTGGTGGAGTTTCGAGGTGGAGAAGGCTTGGGTGGATAAGCGTAGTGCTGTAAGGAGATGGCAAAATGCCAAGAAGAACAGAGCTGGTCATCCTAGTCCCTGCTTGCACTTAGAAAGAGAGATGCACACAAAAGTAAGCTATTTCAAAAAACTGGTCAAGGTGGTTAAAAGCGAAAAATGGGCAGAGGTGTGTCAAAGAGTAAGCACAGACAAGTCACTGAAATTGTTCTGGCGACTACATAAAAGCATGAGTGGTGTAGTCAAGAATAAGAGCATTTCTGACTTCCAAGGTGCTGACCTCACCTGGCAGAGGACTGACGAGGACAAGGGCAAAGCCCTCTTTGAACGCTACCTTGAGCAGAGCAACCAGACAGACATGGGAGGCCGAAATCTGGCCAAGGAGGTCACCTCAGACAGATGCAAGGCCCAGAACACTTCGGATGAAGACACAGTGACAGTGAAAGAAATCAAGGCTGTGCTTCGACGATCAAAAAACAGTGCTCCAGGTCCTGATGGCATAAGATACGACGACATAAATAGGTGTACCGACAATGAGCTAGAGAAACTAGCAGACATGTACAACAACAGTATAGGGAGTGCTAGCATCAAGGAGGAATGGTTACACAGCTATCTGATTCCCTTGCCGAAGCCTGACAAAGACCACAAAAAAATTCAGGGATATCGAATTATAACCATGCAGAATACAATAGGCAAGCTGCTGGAGAAGGTAATTGCCAGGAAAATATCAAGCCAACTAGAGAGGCAAGGTGTTTTCCCACCTACCCTGGGTGGGTACCGTCCAAAAAGAGAAACCTGGACCAATGCAGCAGTCTTTGCCCATGATGTCTATGAAGGTTTCCACTCAGGCACTGAAACCGTTGCTGCAGCGATTGATCTTGAGGACGCATACAACAGAGTACCACTGGATTTTTTAATGTTTCAGCTTCTTGAACTAAACGTAAGTCCATTCCTCCTTAGTTGGATCGCTGCAGCCCTCTACCAACGGAAAGTAGTTTTTAGATGTGGCAGTTGGACTTCGGAACCAACAACAATATATCCTGGCCTACCACAGGGATCACCATTATCTCCGGTACTGTTCAACGCCTACACAGTGAGAATCACCAGTGAGCAGATCACTGGACCTGGCAGGACATTGTCGTATGCCGATGATGTTTTAGTGTATCGTCAGGGTAAGGATAGAGAGGAGGTTGCTGTGGAACTACAAACCGAACTCAATCGCATAAGTACTTGGTGTGATGAAGCTGGGGCAATGGTCAACCCAACAAAGGCAACAGTGACTTGGTTCTCGTTGAATAATCATATTGTCAACAATCCAACACCAACTGTAATGCTGTGTTCAGAGACGGTGGAAAGAACGCAGGCAATGAATTACCTGGGGATACGGTTTGATCGAAGCCTTGCTTATAATGTGCACATAGACCAGGTGATAACAAAGGCCAAGCGGGGTTTGGCAGCGATGCGGGTGATGGCGGCAGCAAACTGTGAGCAGCGCCATCTATGTCTTCTGTACGAGGGGCTGGTCATGTCTGTTTTGGAGTATGCAATGGCAATCCTGACTCTCAGCCATAAGCAGATAGAAAGGATGGAAAGGATACAGAATGAAGCTATGCGCATTATTCTTGGATGTAAAAGAGATACAGCATGCAGGGCGATGCGCTACCTTCTTGATTTTCCAACCATTGAAGAGAGAATACAAGTTTGCAGGGCACGCGCCTACCTCAGAATTAACGCAAACACACAACATCCACTGCATAGTGAAATTAGGAAGGTGAAGGGCAGCAGGTTAAAAAGAGGACGGTCGTGGATGGGTCAAGCCGAAGACATTCTTCAACAGGTGTGTTCACTTGAGGACTTAGAACCTGGCGAGGAGTGGGTGCAAGTGCCAACAGACTTCTGCACATCCTTTTCAGTTTGCATCCAACTAGATAGAAAATGCAGACAAGAAAATCCGGCTGCTGTTGAGGCTGAAGTACAAGCGTTGATTTTCGAGAATTCGCTAGACGGTGACGCGGTCATCTACACAGATGGGTCGGTCGTCCGACATGTGAGAAGCTCATGGGCCTTTACAGCTCGGGCCGGAGGGAGAATTGTGAAGGAGGACTCTGGTGCTTTCACTGAAACCACAAGTAGCCTGACCATGGAAGTCATGGCAGTAAGTAAAGCAATAACATGGCTCGAGACACAGACATTCACTAGGGCTTGTTTCCTTAGCGACTCAATGAACATGATCAAGAGGATAGAGGAGGGGTCGATCCGAAGAGAATGGTTGCTGCCTCTGAAGCGGTCTCGGCTGGCAAAGATTAGTTTCATCTTCGTGCCAGGTCATGCGGGAGTACAAGGAAATGAGCGGGCTGACAAGCTCGCAGGTGAGGCTACTGTGGAGGGCGGACGCGCCATGGACCAGGCTGACATTCTGAATGCTCTACGAGAAGTGAGACTTTTGCGAGAACCAAGTGATGACTGTGAATCTACAACAATGGCCAGACTGCGGGAGCAGCAAATTAAAAGAGGGGTGGCCAAACAAGAACACTACGCAGGAAGCCAAAGAAGATTGATAAACCAACACAGAACTGGCGTCGTTAGCCGCTACACGTTGCGGGATTTGCTGAGGAGGGGATCCGAGCACTTATGGACTGAATGGTTCGATGTGCAACGAGGATGATCTGTCGACTAACTAACTAACTAACTATCACCAACACCACAAGGTATAGACTACATGATCACCAACACCACAAGGTATAGACTACGTGATCACCAACGCCACAAGGTATAGACTATGTGGTCACCAACACCACATAGCGTTGACAACATTATCACGAACGCTAGATGATATAGACTATAAACAGATGAAGTACCTTACCCCGTATTCGCCTCTTTTCCTCCATTTCGGCGATTTTTCTCTTCTTCTTGCTTCTGTGGAAAGATAAAGCCGTCAATATCGTTTAGATGTCGTTCTAAATATAGCAGTGTTGTTTTTCTTGGGTTAATAGCTATATCTCGCTTTGCTACCGCTGCCTCATCTTCTTCTGCGCTTTATTTACCACAAAGCCCATAAGCCCTCAATCAACTCACCACAAGGAGGTCAGCGCGGCCGAATTGATAAGAGCGCTGGCTCTTAAACTTCCGGTGTGCTGATGTTGAGTTAGAGGGTTCAACCCCTACACCAGTCAGTTGGACTAAAATCTTCACTTCTTGTCCTTGACTTGGGGACGTAAATTACAAGTACCTCTGAAGCCGGAGTGAGCTCGCCAGATGCGAGGGACACTGATAATAGGGGAATGCTAATCCACACACAAATATCAGTCCAGTGCACTAAAACTATAAAAGTAGCACATGTTTAGCCTACGCTTGAGTTCAAAGCGAGCGAGAGCAAAAACAAAATAACAATTAAACCTTCGTCACAGTGCCGGCCATTTCAGTTAATATTGGTGTTGTTGTTGTTGTTGTTTTTTTTGCTGCTTTTCGAAATCTTCCTTATTCCATGCTGTATATCCTCATTATTCCATAAAGTGTGTCTTTATAATTCCATGATGTGTATCTCCATTATTCCATGATGTGTATCTTCATTATTCCATGATGTGTATCTTCATTGTGCAATGCTGTCTATCTTCATTATTCCATGATGTGTATCTTCATTATTCCATGATGTGTATCTTCATTATTCCATGATGTGTATCTTCATTATTCCATGACATGTATCTTCATTATTACATGGTGTGTATCTTCATTATTACATGATGTGTATCTGCATTATTACATGATGTGTATCTTCAATATTCCATGCCGTGTATCTTCATTATTCCATGCTGTGTATCATCATTAATCCATGCTGTCAGATTTCATTATTCCATGTTGTGTATCTTCATTATTCCACAATATGTCCTTCATTATCCCATGTTGTATGTCTTCGTTATTCCATGATGTGTGTCTTTATTATTCCATGCTGTGTATCTTCATTATTCCATGATGTGTATCTTCATTAATCTATGCTGTGTATCTTCATTATTCCACGATTTGTATCTTCATTATACCATTCTGTGTATCTTCATTATTCCATGATGTGCATCCTCATTATTCCATGCTGTGTATCTTCATTGTTTCATGCTGTGTATATTCATTATTCCATGCTGTGTATCTTCATTATTCCATGCTGTATATCGTCATTATTCCATGTTGTGTATCTTCATTATTCCATGTTGTGTATCTTCATTATTCAACGCTGTGTATCTTCATTTTTCCATGCTGTGTATCATAATTTTTCATGCTGTATATCTTCATTATTCCATGCTGTGTATCTGAATTATACCATGCTGTGTATCTTCGTTATTCCATGCTGTGTTTCTTAAGTTTTTTTTTTAAATTTTATCTGTTGATGTTTATTAGAATTACTAAGTCGGTTGGTTGGTTCGTTGGTTGGTCAGTCGATCGGTCGGTCGGTCGGTTGGTCTGTTGGTTCGTTGGCAGGCTAGCTGTCTAGCTAGCCGGCTAGCTAGCTAGCTAGCTAACTCGCTAGGTAAATTTAATGTAGGCTGGTTGGTTAGTTAGTCAGTCAGTCATCCAGTCAGTCAGTCAGTCAGCAGCTAGCTAGCTAGCTGGTTAATTAGTTAGCTAGCTAGCTAGCTAGTTAGTTAGTTAGTTAGTTAGTTAGTTAGTTAGTTAGTTAGTTAGTTAGTTAGGTAGGTAGTTAGTTAGTTAGTTAGTTAGTTAGTTAGTTAGTTAGTTAGTTAGTTAGGTAGTTAGTTAGTTAGTTAGTTAGTTAGTTAGGTAGGTAGTTAGTTAGTTAGTTAGTTAGTTAGTTAGTTAGTTAGTTAGTTAGTTAGTTAGCTAGTTAGTTAGTTAGTTAGTTAGTTAGTTAGTTAGTTAGTTAGTTAGTTAGTTAGTTAGACAGCCAGCCAGACAGCTAGCCAGCCAGTCAGGTAGGTGGGTAGTTAGGTAGGTAAGTAGGTAGTTAGTTAGTTAGTTAGTTAGTTAGTTAGTTAGTTAGTTAGTTAGGTAGGTAGGTAGTTAGTTAGTTAGTTAGTTAGGTAGTTAGTTAGTTAGTTAGGTAGTTAGTTAGTTAGTTAGTTAGTTAGTTAGGTAGGTAGGTAGGTAGGTAGTTAGTTAGTTAGTTAGTTAGTTAGTTAGTTAGTTAGTTAGTTAGTTAGTTAGTTAGTTAGTTAGTTAGTTAGTTAGTTAGACAGCCAGCCAGACAGCTAGCCAGCCAGTCAGGTAGGTGGGTAGTTAGGTAGTTAGTTAGTTAGTTAGTTAGTTAGTTAGTTAGTTAGTTAGTTAGTTAGTTAGTTAGTTAGTTAGTTAGTTAGTTAGTTAGTTAGTTAGTTATTCGACAAACTATTCTCGTTAAACATTAAGCCATTCATACCTTAAGTGCTCAGATACCCTCTTCAGCATTTCCCTCAGTGTGTAACTACTGATGACACCATTTCTGTATTAGCTGACTAGCCTTCTGTGGCTTCCTTCCTTCGATGTGTTCTTGTCGGGCGTCTCCCCATTACACTTGACGTTCTTCTAGTTTGGTCGAGGTTGCGGATACATAGTCGCCGCTGGATTTGTTTAACCGCCCTGAAGTCGGTGTGTCAGGCTGGTTCTTTGCTCGTAATAATTGTGTCCAGTATTTGTGTTTACTAATAATTGTGTCCAGTATTTCTGTTTACTAATAATTGTGTCCAGTATCTTTGTTTACTAATGATTGTGTCTAGTGCCTCTGTTTTTATGATTGTGTCTAGAGCGAAATTGGGAAGGTACCAGCCTTATCCTGGTGCGAGGAAATGCAACCTAAAGACAAAATGTCATGGCAGGGCAGACGAGGCCCTAAGCCTTGGTTGGCAGCTGGTTTAGGATCGAAGCTCCGACAGGTGGACAGTCAGAGCATTGCTTTGCTAATCCGGCAGCTTCTACAGCTTGTCTTGTTCCAGATGTATAGGTGTTACCTTTCCTCTGGAGTGAACTAGGCAGACCGAGAAAGGGATTATTCTGGATGGGCAACTCATGGTCTCTATTTTGTAGCAGAGACTTTGTGCTATGGAGAGGCAATAACTCCATCCTGGTCTTAACAGGTCTCGGAATCAAAGCGAGAGGTAACATTTACGGGTTATAAGTCCTTGTCAATTGGCGTAGACCTGGGGATCCACGGGTTGCCTCTGTCGGTGGGAGACACGTACAAGTGTTACTGATCAGCTACTGCCCACCTCAAGCTGGGCAGCCCCCGGCCAAGTGGGTGCTGATCCGCCACAGCCTGCCTACTTCAATGAGTGCTTGGGGCTAGGACAAAATCTGAATCGCAGGCTGGAAAAACCAAATGCACCAGGTACTAAAAAAAAAAAAAGATAAATAGAAACCTCAAGCTACGGCTTGCAACCTGGAACATAAGTACCATGTGTCCAGGATTTTCCACTTTCTTGACAAACATTGACGTTGTGAGGAAAACGGCTGTGATTGATGCGAACTCAATCGTCTTAACATTGATATTGCCGGCCTGGAGGAGACTCTCCTCGCTGAGGAAGGGTCACTCAGGGAAAACAATTACACCATTTTTGGAAGGGTAGATGGCAAGCAGAAAAAAGGCAACATGATGTGGGCTTTGCAGTGAAGAATTCGCTACTTGGAATGATTGTAATTCCAACTGGAGGTAATGAAAGACTATTATCCATGCGCTTGGCAACCTACTTGTGGTTTTGCCACTATTATTACTGCATATTCACCATCACTCGCTTCCTCTGATGATGTGAAGGATTCGTTCTTTGAGGAGTTAAACTCTGTGATCAAGGCAGTTCCAAAATTCTGACTACATTTATATGCTCGGTGATTTCAATGCTCGTGTGGGCAAAGGCTCGAGTTCATGGCCAGTGAGCCTTGGAAAATACAACATCGGTCGCATGAATAAAATTGGGCAAAGGCTGCTGGAGCATTGCACCAGAAATGACCTATGTATTACAAACTCCTTTTTTAAAACAAAAGAGCTGCATCAGCTCACATGGAAACATCCAAGATTAGGCCATTGGCACTTCATCATCACGCGGAGACAACATCTGAACCAAACATCATTAACTCGAAGTTACCACAGTGCTGACTGTGATACAGATCATTCTTTGGTTGTTGCAAGAGTTAGACTAGACCAAGAGAATCTACACAGCTAAACATAAATCTAGCTCCAGGATTAATATTATTAACACTCACGATCCTGAAAAGTGCTTTGAGTTTCAAAAGCAACTTATAGACGCTTTCACAGATACATCAGAAAATTGTACAGTAAGTGAAAAGTGGCGTAAACTTAAGGAATCTTCTTTTATAAGAATGCGGTGAGTGTTTAAGGCACTGTGGATCATAAGAGGCAGGACTGGTTTGCAGCAAACAGCCAGACACTGCAGCCCTTGGTTGATAAAAAGAAGATAGCTCTCTTGAGAAACAAGGAAACAACAACGCGTAACACTCTCAGTGAGCTGAAGCAAGCTAGGAAGGATGTGAAAAGGCTGCCAGGCAGTGTGCAAATGACTATTGGATCAAGTTATGTGAGTCATTCACAACGCAACTGATAGGGGAAGCATCAGAAGCATGTATGAAGGGATCATGAAACCCTGTGGTCCAATGATCAAAAGAAGTGCACCACTGAAATCCTTGACTGGAGAAATCATCACTGATAAGAAACAGCAGATGGATAGATGGGTAGAGCACTATTTAGGGCTTTACTCAAGTGAGACCAAATTAGCGGATGATGCTCTCAGCGCCATAGAGGCCTTGCCAACTCTTGACCACCTAGACACACTTCCCATCATAACAAAAGTTAAGTGTGCTATAAATGAACTTGCATCAGGCAAAGCTCCAGGTAAAGATGGGATTCAAATAGAGGTTATCAGGAGTGGGCAAGACACACTCACTCTACAGATCCACAAGCTAATAGAGCTATGCTGGCGAGAATGACAAGTCTCACAGGATTGCAAAGATTCAAGCATTATAACACTGTACAAGACCAAGGGCAATCGAAGCGACTGTAACAGCTATAGGAATATCTCACTTCTGTGTATTGTTGGGAAAGTATTTACCAGAATTGTTCTGTGCAGACTTCAAGTCCTGGGAGATCAAGTCTATCCCGAATCACAATGTGGCTTTCGACAGAACCGATCTACCATTGATATGATATTCTCATTGCGACAAATGCAAGAAAAATGCCGTGAACAGAATTAACCACTGTTTATTGCCTTCATCGACCTCACGAAGGCATTTGATTTGGTCAGTCGTGAGGGTCTGTTCAAGGCACTAAAGAAGATTGGCTACCCACCAACTCTTCTGTCCATTGTGGAATCGTTCCACACAGGCATTGAAGGGTATAATCAAGTTTGATGGTGCAACTTCAGAAGAGTTTGAAATCAAGAGTGGAGTTAAGCAAGGTTGTGTACTAGCTCCAAACCTCTGTGGAATATACTTTTCACATCTACTGAAACACGCCTTTCTTGATCAGGATGGTGGTATATACATTCACTCACGCTCAGATGGCGGCCTCTATAATGTTCAGAGATTGAAGGCCAAGACCAAAATTAGGAGGGTACTAATCAGAGAGTTGCTCTTTGCAATTACGACCCACTCTGGGGTAGAATTACAACATCTACTATCTGTATTCTCCAATGCCTATTCTGAATTTGGTTTACCAATTAACAAAATGAAGACACAGATTATGTCACAAGGTGCACATGGGGTACCATCAATCTTTATTGACGATGCCGAATTGGAGATAGACCATTTTATATATCTAGGATCAGAGGTAAATAGCAAATTATACCTAGATCAGGAAATTAACATAAGGATTGGTAAGGCAGCAACAGAAATGAGTATGTTAGCAACAAGAGTCTGGGAGAACAGGAAGTTTACTGGCAAAACAAAAGTCCTTGTCTATCAAGCCTGTGTCCTTACTACTTTTCTTTATGGCAGTGAAACCGAGTCAACTTATTGACACCAAGAGAAACATTTAAACAGCTTTCATATGCCGTGTCTGCGAAGAATACTTGGTATTAAGCGGCAAGACAAAATAACAATACTGAAGTATTGGAAAGATCAGGTTGTGTGACGGTTTATTCCATGCTCAGTCTTCGTAGACTTAGATGGTTAGGACATCTTAGGAGGATGGATGATGGTAGAATACCAAAGGACATCTTTTTTTTGTGAATTACAGATGGGTAAGAGATCTCAGGGTCGGCCTCTACTACGATACAAAGATGTGTGTAAGAGGGACATGACTGATACATGTATTGATAATGCACATTGGGAGCACGTCGCCGCTGAACGTGTTGCATGGAGGGCAACTATCAGAAATGGAATAAAGACAAAGGAGAAAATTACTGCACATAAAGCAAACACAGAGCGTGAGAGACGTAAGATGGTGCATGATGGTGGAAATGACCATGTGTTCACATGCATCCACTGTGGACGAACATGTACAGCGCGAATTGGCCTTATTAGCCACACTCGCCACCGCCATGGGTTGTAGTTATTATGCCTTTTTGAAGCACGATGTAACAAACTATCGTCTGTCAAGACGGAAAGGTGCCAATATATATATATAAGTCCCTGTTTACTAACGACTGTGTCCAGTGTCTCCGTGTACTAATGATTGTGTCCAGTGTCTCTGTTTACTAATGATTGAGTCCAGTGTCTATGGTTAATAATGATTGTGTCCAGTGTCTCAGTTTACTAATGATTGTGTCCAGTGTCTTTGGTTACTAATGATTGTGTCCAGTGTCTCTGTTTACTAATGATTGTGTCCAGTGTCTATGGTTAATAATGATTGTGTCCAGTGTCTCTGTTTACTAATGATTGTGTCCAGTGTCTATGGTTAATAATGATTGTGTCCAGTGTCTCCGTGTACTAATGATTGTGTCCAGTGTCTCTGTTTACTAATGATTGAGTCCAGTGTCCCTGTTTACTAATGATTGTGTCCAGTGTCTATGTTTACTAATGATTGTGTCCAGTGTCTTTGTTTACTAATGATTGAGTCCAGTGTCCCTGTTTACTAATGATTATGTCCAGTGTCTCTGTTTACTAATGATTGTGTCCAGTGTCTATGGTTAATAATGATTGTGTCCAGTGTCTCTGTTTACTAATGATTGTGTCCAGTGTCTTTGGTTACTAATGATTGTGTCCAGTGTCTCTGTTTACTAATGATTGAGTCCAGATTCCCTGTTTACTAATGATTGTGTCCAGTGTCTCTGTTTACTAATGATTGAGTCCAGTGTCCCTGTTTACTAATGATTGTGTCCAGTGTCTCTGTTTACTAATGATTGTGTCCAGTGTCTCTGTTTACTAATGATTGTGTCCAGTGTCTCTGTTTAATAATGATTGTGTCCAGTGTCTCTGTTTACTAATGATTGTGTCGAGTGTCTCTGTTTGCTAATGATTGTGTCGAGTGTCTCTGTTTACTAATAATTGTGTCCAGTGTCACTGTTTGGTGATGATTGTGTCATCTAATCCACTGATATGCACCATATTCTCTAGCAGTCCACACAAGGATAAAGGCACCTCTTCTCTATCAGCAAACACAGGATAGATGTACCATCTTCTCCATCAGCCCACACAAGGATAGATACACCATCTTCTCCATCAGCCCACACAAGGATAGATGCACCATCTTCTCCATCAGCCCACACAAGGATAGATGCACCATCTTCTCCATCAGCCCACACAGGGGTAGATACACCATCTTCTCCATCAGCCCACACATGAATAGTTGCACCATCTTCTCCATCAGCCCACACAAGGATAGATACACCATCTTCTCCATCAGCCCACACAATGATATATGCATCATCTCCATCAGCCCACACAGGGATAGATACACCATCTTCTCCATCAGCACACAAAGGGATAGATGCACAATCTTCTTCATCAGCCCACACAAGGATAGATACACCATCTTCTACATCAACCCACACAAGGATAGATGCACAATCTTCTCCATCAGCCCACACAAGGATAGATGCACCAACTTCTCCATCAGCCAACACAAGGATAGATACACCATCTTCTCCATCAGCCCATACAGGGATAGATACACCATCTTCTCCATCAGCCCACACAGGGATAGATGCACCATCTTCTCCATCAGCCCACACAAGGATAGATGCACCATCTTCTCCATCAGCCCACACAAGGATAGATGCACCATCTTCTCCATCAGCCCACACAAGGATAGATATACCATCTTCTCCATCAGCCCACACAAGGATAGATGCACCATCTTCTCCATCAGCCCACACAGGGATAGTTGCACCGTCTTCTCCATCAGCCCACACAGGGATAGATACACCATCTTCTCCATCAGCCCACACAAGGATATATACACCATCTTCTCCATCAGCCCACACAAGGATAGATGCACCATCTTCTCTATCAGCCCACACAAGGATAGACACACCATCTTCTCCATCAGCCCACACAAGGATAGATGCACCATCTTCTCCATCAGCCCACACAAGGATAGATGCACCATCTTCTCCATCAGCCCACACAGGGATAGTTGCACCGTCTTCTCCAACAGCCAACACAAGGATAGATACACCATCTTCTCCATCAACCCACACAAGGATATATGCACCATCTTCTCCAGCAAACACAAACCAGCACATTAGAGCCATGAACATCTGACAGATGGGAAAACAAGAACAAGATATGGTTGCCTAGTCTACTAGTAGAGAATGTGTTTAGTTAACTGAATCATTTACACATGATATGAATCACTGGAAACATCAAACAGTTGGCGCCTGATATACAGACTGTAATGAGCATGCTAGTGCCACATGTGGAGTAGATATACACACTCTAATGAACCTACTAGTGCCACATGTGGAGCAGATATACACACTGTAATGAAACCTACTAGTGAAACATGTGGAGCAGATATACACACTGTAATGAAACCTACTAGTGCCACATGTGGAGCAGATATACAAACTATAATGAACCTATTAATGCCACATGTGGAGAAGATATACACACTTTAATGAACCTACTAGTGCCACATGTGGAGCAGATATAACACTGTAATGAAACCCACTAGTGCCACATGTGGAGCAGATATACACACTGTAATGACACCTATTAGTGCCACATGTGGAGCAGATATACACACTGTAATGAAACCTATTAGTGCCACATGTGGAGCAGATATACACACTGTAATGAAACCTACTAGTGCCACATGTGGAGCAGATATACACACTGTTAATGAAACCTACTAGTGCCACATGTGGAGCAGATATACACACTGTAATGAAACCTATTAGTGCCACATGTGGAGCAGATATACACACTGTAATGAAACCTGTTAGTGCCACATGTGGAGCAGATATACACACTGTAATGAAACCTATTAGTGCCACATGTCGAGCAGATATACACACTGTAATGAAACCTACTAGTGCCACATGTGGAGCAGATATACACACTGTGTAATGAAACCTATTAGTGGTCACATGTGGAGCAGATATACACACTGTTAATGAAAACCTATTAGTGCCACATGTGGAGCAGATATACACACTGTAATGAAACCTACTTAGTGCTGTAATGAAACCTACTAGTGCCACATGTGGAGCAGATATACACACTATTTAATGAAACCCACTAGTGCCACATGTGGAGCAGATATACACACTGTAATGAAACCTATTAATGCCACATGTGGAGCAGATATACACACTGTAATGAAACCTATTAGTGTCACATGTGGAGCAGATATACACACTGTTTAATGAAACCTATTAGTGCCACATGTGGAGCAGATATACACACTGTAATGAAACCTGTTAGTGCCACATGTGGAGCGACTATACACACTGTAATGAAACCTACTAGTGCCACATGTGGAGCAGATATACACACTGTAATGAAACCTATTAGTGCCACATGTCGAGCAGATATACACACTGTAATGAAACCTACTAGTGCCACATGTGGAGCAGATATACACACTGTGTAATGAAACCTATTAGTGTCACATGTGGAGCAGATATACACACTGTTTAATGAAACCTATTAGTGCCACATGTGGAGCAGATATACACACTGTAATGAAACCTACTAGTGCCACATGTGGAGCAGATATACACACTGTGTAATGAAACCTATTAGTGTCACATGTGGAGCAGATATACACACTGTAATGAAACCTACTAGTGCCACATGTGGAGAAGATATACACACTGTGTAATGAAACCTATTAGTGTCACATGTGGAGCAGATATACACACTGTTTAATGAAACCTATTAGTGCCACATGTGGAGCAGATATACACACTATAATGAAACCTACTAGTGCCACATGTGGAGCAGATATACACACTGTGTAATGAAACCTATTAGTGTCACATGTGGAGCAGATATACACACTGTAATGAAACCTACTAGTGCCACATGTGGAGCAGATATACACACTGTGTAATGAAACCTATTAGTGTCACATGTGGAGCAGATATACACACTGTAATGAAACCTACTAGTGCCACATGTGGAGCAGATATGCATACTGTGTAATGAAACCTATTAGTGTCACATGTGGAGCAGATATACACACTGTTTAATGAAACCTATTAGTGCCACATGTGGAGCAGATATACACACTGTAATGAAACCTACTAGTGCCACATGTGGATCAGATATGCACAATGTAATTAAACCTATTAGTGCCACATGTGGAGCAGATATACACACTGTAATGAAACCTACTAGTGTCACATGTGGAGCAGATATACACACTGTAATGAAACCTATTAGTGCCACATGTGGAGCAGATATACACACTGTGTAACTGAAACTATTAGTGTCACATGTGGAGCAGATATACACACTGTAATGAAACCTACTAGTGCCACATGTGGAGCAGATATACACACTGTGTAATGAAACCTATTAGTGTCACATGTGGAGCAGATATACACACTGTTTAATGAAACCTATTAGTGCCACATGTCGAGCAGATATACACACTGTAATGAAACCTACTAGTGCACACATGTGGAGCAGATATACACACTGTGTAATGAACCTATTAGTGTCACATGTGGAGCAGATATACACACTGTAATGAAACCTACTAGTGCCACATGTGGAGCAGATATACACACTGTGTAATGAAACCTATTAGTGTCACATGTGGAGCAGATATACACACTGTGTAATGAAACCTATTAGTGCCACATGTGGAGCAGATATACACACTGTAATGAAACCTACTAGTGCCACATGTGGAGCAGATATACACACTGTTTAATGAAACCTATTAGTGCCACATGTGGAGCAGATATACACACTGTAATGAAACCTACTAGTGCCACATGTGGAGCAGATATGCACAATGTAATGAAACCTATTAGTGCCACATGTGGAGCAGATATACACACTGTAATGAAAACTACTATTGCCACATGTGGAGCAGATATACACACTGTGTAATGAAACCTATTAGTGTCACATGTGGAGCAGATATACACACTGTAATGAAACCTACTAGTGCCACATGTGGAGCAGATATACACACTGTGTAATGAAACCTATTAGTGTCACATGTGGAGCAGATATACACACTGTAATGAAACCTATTAGTGCCACATGTCGAGCAGATATACACACTGTAATGAAACCTACTAGTGCCACATGTGGAGCAGATATACACACTGTGTAACGAAACCTATTAGTGTCACATGTGGAGCAGATATACACACTGTAATGAAACCTACTAGTGCCACATGTGGAGCAGATATACACACTGTGAAATGAAACCTATTAGTGTCACATGTGGAGCAGATATACACACTGTTTAATGAAACCTGTTAGTGCCACATGTGGAGCAGATATACACACTGTAATGAAACCTACTAGTGCCACATGTGGAGCAGATATACACACTGTTTAATGAAACCTGTTAGTGCCACATGTGGAGCAGATATACACACTGTAATGAAACCTACTAGTGCCACATGTGGAGCAGATATACACACTGTGTAATGAAACCTATTAGTGTCACATGTGGAGCAGATATACACACTGTTTAATGAAACCTGTTAGTGCCACATGTGGAGCAGATATACACACTGTAATGAAACCTACTAGTGCCACATGTGGAGCAGATATACACACTGTGTAATGAAACCTATTAGTGTCACATGTGGAGCAGATATACACACTGTAATGAAACCTACTAGTGCCACATGTGGAGCAGATATACACACTGTGTAATGAAACCTATTAGTGTCACATGTGGAGCAGATATACACACTGTTTAATGAAACCTATTAGTGCCACATGTGGAGCAGATATACACAATGTAGTGAAACCTACTAGTGCCACATGTGGAGCAGATATACACAATGTAATGAAACCTATTTGTGCCACACGTGGAGCAGATATACACACTGTAATGAAACCTATTAGTGCCACATGTCGAGCAGATATACACAATGTAATGAAACCTATTAGTGTCACATGTGGAGCAGATATACACACTGTTTAATGAAACCTATTAGTGCCACATGTGGAGCAGATATACACAATGTAATGAAACCTACTAGTGCCACATGTGGAGCAGATATACACACTGTAATGAAACCTACTATTGCCACATGTGGAGCAGATATACACACTGTAATGAAACCTACTATTGCCACATGTGGAGCAGATATACACACTGTAATCTTCTTCTTCTTTCGTTCGCTTGAAATATGTCTATTTCTGCAATGTTGTCTCTTGTATGAATTTAACTGTCTTTTTCAGTTCACACAGTGGTCCATGGAGTTTATCTTCCACTGTCGTCTCTCTAGGCCAGAAGGTTTGCCTAGATATGTTATATTTTGGGCAGTCTTGGAGTATGTGCTCTGCTGTCTGCGACGTCAATCCGCATGTGCACATTGCTGATTTACCAATCTTGAATTTTGTATATATGTGGTTGCGTAATCTATTGTGTCCTGTTCTGAGGCGCAGAATATTGACTTGTTCTAGTCTGTCCATAACGTGGTAACACACTGTAATGAAACCTACTGGTGCCACATGTGGAGCAGATATACACAATGTAATGAACCCAATAGTGCCACATGTGGAGCAGGTATCAATCAATCAATCATGTGCCATGCAGGAAAGCGTGGGCGGTCATGACTCGCCATTTCACTCGATCACCAGAGTCGTGGATCAGCTCAGTGTTCCTGTCTCGTCCATGCCTATGTGGCCAAGCCATCCAGATATTTTCCTCTCGGTCTTCCTCTTGGTCTGTTCCCTTCTATCTTGCCAGTTGTCACTAAGTTCTCCAGTCCATTTCTTCTCATAACATGTCCAAAAAATGTTGACTGTCTACGTCTAATTTCTCTAATCAATCTACGATTTTCATTGGAGCAGGTATACACACTTGAATGAACCTACTAGTGCCACATGCCAAACAGATGTACACACTTTAATCGACCAACTGCTAAAACTAGATTTGCAAATATACATATTTTCCGCCAAATATATCTTGGTTATACTAGATCAATTACTTATCCTTTCAACCCATTATGAAATCTACCGCCATACCGTGCCTTCAAGGACTCAAGATGGGCTTATTTCTAATGTGATAAACACAACATTTACACAATTGACGAGGCACGCATACTCACGTTGCTCTCCTGAGCGATATCCTATGGAAGTCCATTTCATCCTTTCCATTGTCAAGGAGAAGGTCACCCTCGGGATGTGAAATCCGAGTAGTCATTGTTAGTCTTGGCTTGTAAGCCGCTCAATTTCGGGAACTTTATTACCACGATATTTGCATCCGTGAGTTACTGGATATGTCTTAACGGCGATGGCGAGCTGTCCTTGTTACTTCAATGTTACTTTATAGTTCTGCGGCTGACATCTGCATACACCATGGTTATTTGACAGAATTAGCGTTATTTCTTCAGCTCATCGTTGGCGTGAGTGGAACGGGTATCGGAAATGCTTTGTATCTCTTCAGTAACTGCCACTTGAAGTTACGTGAACCTGGAAACAACACAGTAATTTTGCAGGCGGTGAATAAAATAAAACGTACTGATTAACACATATAAAACAGGAAAGATGACAATGGGGAAGGAGCAGATGTTAGAAAATATTTTATTATTATGTTTTTTTTTACGTTTACTCGCTTTGAACTCAAGCGTCATCCATATACATGCTGCTAGTGAACTGGACTGACTTTTGCAGTTTTTTTGTTCAGTTTGTGTGTATATTTTAATTGTTTTGATTTTGTTGCTGCGTTGATAAAGACTTCTGTCGAAACGCTCGCCTGTGTTATTGTTGTTTTTTTTTTCATCTATCGAGCTTCTTAGTCACTGTGTGTGTGTGTGTGCGTGTGTGTGTGTGGGTATGTGTGTGTGTGTGTGTGTGTGTGTGTGTGTGTGTGTGTGTGTGTGTGTGTGTGTGTGTTATTTCGTACTTTAATAACAACACGGCAAGCAGAGACACGAGCCCAAAAAATGAGTCCTTAAGAATATATCCGGGGGAAAAAACAACAGCCTGCTTTGAGCTATATATAACTGACTCTCAGAAACACTGCAACTAAACAATACAAATATATCCCTAATTTACGACACAAGCGGTAAATCTGTTGTAACTCATCGAAACGTACGTCATCAAGAAAACCGCACAGACAACTGAGCACACATACAACCTAGGCAACGACGGCTGGTTGAACGAGCTTCAAGACGTGCGTGTGTGTGTGTGTGTGTGTGTGTGTGTGTGTGTGTGTGTGTGTGTATGCGTGTGCGTGCGTGTGCAATAACAGCAGATGGAAGATGTTTTAAGGAAGTTTAAATACAGGAAGACAGCATTTCACAAGATAACGAATGTTCTCCGCAATTTTAGCTGTTTCAATCTATGTCAGGTAAAGAGTTCTTGAGAGCTACATTGAGCCAATCCTGGTGTACGGAAGCGAATCATGGACAATTAGAAACAAGTGAGGAATTATGTGAAAGCAACGGAGATGTAGGTTTCATATAATGATGAGAACACCGTGGAAGATTTGACAAAGCAATGAAGATTTCTTGAAAAATGTTAATTCACACAGAAAACTGGTTACTCGAACCAGAGGACGACAGACTACATGCGCTTAGGCATGCCATGAGAAGAAGAAAGCTGAAGTGTGTCGTGACAACGGGAAGGTTAGAGGGTGAGAGAAGCAGGGGGAGACCAAGACAGAAGGCTGCTGGACAGTCTGATGGCATGGAGGAACATAATTGGCAGTACATGAGACAGAAGGTTGTGGACAGACATGATCACCAACGCCACACGGCATGGACTATAGGAAAAGTTGGCAGTACACGAGACAGAAGATTGTGGACAGACGTGATCACCAATGCCACACGGCACGGACTATAAGAATACTGGATGTGCACGAGACAGCAGGCTGTGGACAGACATGATCACCAACGCCACACGGCATGGATTATAAGAAGAAGAGGATTATAGATAAGCATACCGACCGACCGAACAGCCGACCGACCAACCGACCGACCAACCGACCGACCGACCGAAAAACCGATCGACCGACGGACGGACGGACAGACAGGCAGGCAGACAGGCAGGCAGACGGACGGACGGACGGAGCGTAGCAAAGTAAAGTACCCTCTCACGCACTATTCTGGAGAAAAATCTGCCTAGGCGAGAAATGGATCCCAGCGCCGGTAGGCGAGCGTCTAGATACTAGTCTTCCGCAGTTCCTAGGATGTAACGTAGAAAATGTTATTGTTGTAAAGATAACTGGTCAATAGTGTCTGCTCGCTCGGATACAGCCTGGACACATTATGCCATCACACGTCTGAACATAATACGCCACCACACGTCTGCGAGTTTAAAGCAGACTTGGTAAACACTAATCTCTACTCTCAGATCGGTTCATTTCCCGCCTTCATTGAGACTTCTGGCGGTAATAAATACTTCACAATTATGTCTGCTTCTGCAGTCAATATTTGAAGGCTGCAATGTGATCTAGGCTAGTACTGTTGTTGAAATGATATTACACAAGGAATAGGCTACTTTACCATGTCCCTGACACTGTGGGTGGCAAGTATTGATACTGAAACACACTTTATTAGGAGACTTCGGCAGTGCAATAGTTAACACGATTGTCTCCCGCCCAGTGGTCTTGTTCGTGTGTTCGAATCCCCATCATGACGGATTTTTTTTTTTTAAATTGACCTCGTCTCTCAGATCAACGCTACCTATCATGGCTATCAGAAAATACCATGGGAAGTAAAGGCGATCGGTGTGAATTGACCAGGTCACCCGTCGATATTCAGGTCACAACGCCCGATATCCAATAAGCTTAAGGGCATGTGTAAAGGTTCTTTGCTGACACTATATAAGTATATGATGACTGACTAGCACCTTGCCGTCTTGACAGACGATAGATATTAAAATGGAGTTATACCTCTCTATAACACAAAGCCTGGGCTGAGTTTAGAGACCTTGTGTTACCCATGAAGCATGATGTCTCTCGCGGCCTGTCTAGTTTACTCCAGAGTTAGTTAGTTAGTTAGTTAGTTAGTTAGTTAGTTAGTTAGTTAGTTAGTTAGTTAGTTAGTTAGTCGACAGATCATCCTCATTGCACATCGAACCATTCAGTCCATAAGTGCTCGGATCCCCTCCTCAGCAAATCCCGCAACGTGTAGCGGCTAACGACGCCAGTTCTGTGTTGGTTTATCAATCTTCTTTGGCTTCCTGCGTAGTGTTCTTGTTTGGCCACCCCTCTTTTAATTTGCTGCTCTCGCAGTCTGGCCATTGTTGTAGATTCACAGTCATCACTTGGTTCTCGCAAAAGTCTTACTTCTCGTAGAGCATTCAGAATGTCGGCCTGGTCCATGGCGCGTCCGCCCTCCACAGTAGCCTCACCTGCGAGCTTGTCAGCCCGCTCATTTCCTTGTACTCCCGCATGCCCTGGCACGAATATGAAACTAATCTTTGCCAGCCGAGACCGCTCCAGAGGCAGCAACCATTCTCTTCGGATGGATCCCTCCTCTATCCTCTTGATCATGTTCATTGAGTCGCTAAGAAAACAAGCCCTAGTGAATGTCTGTGTCTCGAGCCATGTTATTGCTTTACTTACTGCCATGACTTCCATGGTCAGGCTACTTGTGGTTTCAGTGAAAGCACCAGAGTCCTCCTTCACAATTCTCCCTCCGGCCCGAGCTGTAAAGGCCCATGAGCTTCTCACATGTCGGACGACCGACCCATCTGTGTAGATGACCGCGTCACCGTCTAGCGAATTCTCGAAAATCAACGCTTGTACTTCAGCCTCAACAGCAGCCGGATTTTCTTGTCTGCATTTTCTATCTAGTTGGATGCAAACTGAAAAGGATGTGCAGAAGTCTGTTGGCACTTGCACCCACTCCTCGCCAGGTTCTAAGTACTCAAGTGAACACACCTGTTGAAGAATGTCCAGAGGAAAGGTAACACTAATACGTCTGGAATAAGACAAGCTGCAGAAGCTACCAGATCAGCAAAGCAATGTTCTTCTTTTTTTTTTTTCTTCTTCTTCTTCTTCTTCTTCTTCTTCTTCTTCTTCTTCTTCTTCTTCTTCTTCTTCTTCTTCTTCTTCTTCTTCTTCTACTTCTTTGCGTTCATCCGGAGTGTTTTTTTTTCCAGATGTGATTGCGGAGAGTTGTTACGTACCCTTGGGCCGAAACCCTTGGGCCAACTCATCCGACTTCTGCGTGCATTTTTGACCAGGTTAGCATTCCTGGGAGACTCTCACTTTTGTGGTACTGTCTGCATCCCAGCTTGTCAAGTGGGAACAGTCGAAGACTTCACTGTCATCCCTCAAGGGAAGGCAAGGACAGTCCGTGGCATTTTCCGCCATCCAGGGTGGCATCCATAGTTGGAGGGCCGACACATAGCGCCCTCGTTCTGGGCTCACCGAGGGAATCGTCACGTCCTGCTCATGGCTGCTTTAATTCCCCACTTCAATATATTGGGCATTTCGTTCGCCTCGGGTCACTCCCGCACAAACCAGGCCGGTCTGCAGACGGTATCCACTCAACGAGTTTTCAATTCGGACATGTGCTTGTCGCTGTGTCCGGAAACAATGCAGTCAGAGCACGGTTCTATAATTCTGGGCACGACGGACATTCGGAAAACTAGAGCCGTTCCGGACACGAGCTATTCGGAAAACTAGTTAGTCAGAGCTGTTCCTAGCACGAAAGACATTTCACTCGGACGTTTTATGCGTTGTGCCTGATTTATTTGCACCCGTAGGCCAGCACATCCGACTTCCGCGGGCATTTTTACTGGTTTGCCTTCCCGGGGTTTCGAGAGACGTTAGACTTTCTTTGCTGTGGTGTCGCCCACATCTCAGCTGGTCAAGGTAGAACGGTCAACGACATTACGGTCAACCCTCAAGGGAAGACAGGGGAAGACCATGGGCGTTCCCCTGCTATCCAAGGAGGCTTCCATAATTGCAGAGTCGGCACATATTTCTCTGAGACTGGGATCACCGGAGGAGATGCCACGTCCTGCTCATGGCTGCTTTAAGCCCTCACTTCCATGTATTGGGCATTTCGCTTGCAACTAGACGCTCAGCACACACCAGGAACGGTCGGTCTGCGGGCGACATCCGCTAGGTAAGCTTTCGCTTCGGACTTCGGGCAACGCAATGGGTTCGCTATCCATGCGTTCCATTTCGTGTTATTGAGACGTTTTTTCCACCTATGACTACACTCTCTGTGAATATAGATAGACATTTTCGGAGCCATTTCGTGCGACATTTTCTCTTTTTTGTTTTCACGAGGTAGGCTACATGTGCTGCCGGCTCAACACCTTACCTCCGTGCACCAGTGAGCGAGAAACGGCCAGGCCCTCTCATGTGTGGATCCCACATATCCCCCAGATGAGAGCCTTCGAACAAGTATCTTACCTGAGCATGTAGCGTGCTCAGCATCTCACCTCCATTTTTTGGTAGGTGGGTATCAGCCTGCCTCTGACATCCGAGGGTTTATGGCTTAGAGGCGTTCAGCCTTATCCGTCAACTGAGAGCCTTAGTGCTTGTGTCCGAACCAAGAACTTCTGCCTTCGAGCGCCTGATTTAAACTCGTGTCTCGCTTAGTCTGGCCCCTATCCCATAAGCTGTCCGATATGCAGTTTTTCATCCATCCACATAGCTTATGGGATCGATGGGACACGCAAGCCCCCCCCCCCTCTCCACCCCCACCCCGACAAGGTGGAGACACATCAGGGGGGGGGGGGGGGGTGGAGCAATGTTCTAAATGTCCGTCTGTCGGAGCTTCCACCCTAGACCAGTTGCCAGCCAAGGCTTAGGGCCTGGTCTGCCCTGCATGACATTTAGTCTTTAGGTTGCATTTCCTCACACTAAGGTAAGGCTTGTACCCTCCCAATTGCACTCCTCCGCCCGAAGCCGTTGGCACAATGTGGGGTGTCGGGTTTGGTGAGCGCCGCCAAACATTTGGCGCTTACAGAAAGCAAGTAGTATCGTCTACTGTCATATGGTAGCCCAGTCATATCTTAGACCTGACATATTATGATTACTCTATTACTTATTCAAAATTAAAGTTAGTTGTATATATTATATTTTACAGGACGCCGCAGTCAACCCTAACAATTTTTTTGTGTGATCTCTTGGCAAATGTACGTTCAGTAGTTTGTCATTGATTTCTTAACGATCCGCAATCATACCATTGTATGAAAATCAGCGTAAGGCAGTCTGCTTCTAAATCTCATGCAGTTGACTACGAACCCTGCATGCCGGAATTGTGAAACTGCTTTTATTACGCCTTATCCAGAGGTTGTGCGTTTATATTTATTATTTATTATTTGTTAGATTATTTCTGAAGTATGTATTTGACAAGATGCAAAGAAATGTGTCAGGCAATAAATCGTGCAATATGTTGTTTGTGTCTTCGTTATATATATATATATATATATATATATATATATATATATATATATATATATATATATATATATATATATATATAACATAGTTTTTTTTATCCCGCTTGTTTTCGTTAGTTTTCAGTGTTTTAGTGTTACGTTATACATTTCTTATGACCTATTATCTGCAGTTTTAGGATAATTGTTTTTCAGCGTGTCTGACTGCGCTCTTCAGTATTTTCCATTGGCCATTAAAGTCTCTAGATATAATTTTAATGTCTTGATGAGACAGTTAAGAGAGAAAATCAGAAATGAAGACATCAGGACTAACGTTGGGGTTATAGAAGCGCTAGATTTCATCAGAAAACAACAGGTTAAATGATTTGGCCATATAACTAGATACCAACTAAGTCGGTCTAGCAGTCCACCGAACACTAAACCGGAAAATGATTTCCGGACCGATGCAAATGAGGCTCGAAGGGATTCTTCTTTGTTTGCGGTTGTTTGCGGTGAATTAAAATTGAAGTACCCCAACTAATAGTATACCTCAACAAGAAATGATGTACAGACCAGATGGAAGCAGAGGACGGATGGAAACGATGGACAGTGAGAATTACAGAGTCCATGGGAATCTCGATATATGAAGCCCATAAACGGGCACTCTCCCGCTGTTTATGTTTCACCTCGACACCGCAAGGTACAAGAGGAACCTGATAAGATGAGATGAGACAGTGTGTGTTCTTTATTTCTATGCTGAGTACTTTTTAAAATCTTTTCTCGCTTTTCAGTGGACACACATTATCAGACAAACGAAGGACGCACGAACTTTATTTTCAAAGTGTTATGAATTGGGCACGCAGGCCAGTCCGACATTCTACCCTTCTTATCTCCCTTCTCTCACCCATTATTCCATTCATACACCAATCATGAAGCTAATCTTGGACAACAATGGAAACTATATGCTTTATAGACACTAACCCAGGAGAAACAACGGGTCTACGGTGTACCAGAGATAAGGAAGAGAAGATCCTACATGATAAGAAACACACACACAAACACACACACACACACACACACACACACACACACACACACACATATATATATATATATATATATATATATATATATATATATATATATATATATATATATATATATATATATATCATCATCATCATCATTGGCACCTTGCCGTCTTGACAGACGATAGTTTGTGCTTTAAAAAGGCATAATAACTTTTAACTATGGCGGTAGCGAGTGTGACTGATAAGGCCAATTTGCGCTGTAAATGTCCGTTCACAGTGGGTGCATGTGAACACGTGGTCATTTCCACCATCATGCACCATCTTACGTCTCAAACGCTTGGTGTGTGACTTTTCTGCAATAATTTTCTCCTTTGACTTTATTCCATTTCTGATATTTGCCCTCCATGCAACACGTTCAGCGGCGACTTGCTCCCAATGTGCATTATCAATGCCTGTATCAATCATGTCCCGCTTACACACATCTTTGTATCGTAGTAGAGGCCGACCCTGAGATCTCTTACCCATCTGTAATTCACCAAAAAAGATATCCTTTAGGTATTCTACCATCATCCATCCTCCTAAGATGTCCTATCCATCTAAGTCTACGAAGACTGAGCATGGAATAAACTGTCACATAACCTGATCTTTCCAATACTTCAGTATTTGTGATTTTGTCTTGCCACTTAATACCAAGAATTCTTCGCAGACACCGCATATGAAAGCTGTTTAAATTGTTCTCTTGGTGTGAGTAAGTTGTCCAGGTTTCACTGATATATATATATATATATGTCCAATAACAGATGGACAGAATATGTAAGAGAAGCACTTGAGGATAAAACAAAACAGTTCTTGATGAGATAAACGATGCATTAAACAGATAATTATTAATAATAAAGGCATGGTTGGTCTTATCAAGCGAAGTGGGCAAAACAATAAAAACTACGAAAAAAACAAGAAAAGAAAAAGTACTGACACTAATAAAATATTAATAGAAACAATAGCAGCCCTTGGGGATTTTAAAGTTGATGAAATCATAGAGTTACGAAATGTTTTGCATAAACAGGTTTCATACCATAAGATATTAAAATATCGGTTTCAAAACAGCCAACAGAACATATGAAGAAACATCAGTCCAACGAGGCACACACTGAAAATGATAATCTAGATCACACACAAGACGATACAAAATCAACAGAAGTTTCGAAAAATAAGAATTTGAATTTCGAAATTAAAGTGGAACATGAGAAGTAATATTCATTATTGTTAGTCTGAAAATGCTGACAGAATATATGTTAAAACTGTTCTCATTTTTGCTTCATATTGAGCAATATCTTGAATGTAACAGCTTCATATGTGCAATATCCTGAATGTAACAGCTTCATGTGTGCAATATCCTGAATGTAACAGGATATGTTTTTTTTTTTTATTGTAGGCTCGCTAGCTTTGAACTCAAGCGTAGTCCATACACACTATTTCTAGTAACACTGGACTGAATTTTGTGTGTGGATTAGCTTTCCCAATCATCAGTGTCCCTCGCCTTCAGGCAAATCAATTCCGACTTCAGGGGTGCTTGTAATTGACATCCCCAAGTCAAGAACGAGAAGTCACAATTTAGTCCAACTGGCCGTTGTGAGGGTTAAACCTTCTACCTCAGCATCAGCACACCGGATGTGTAAGAACAAAGGCTCATATCCATTCTGCCATGTTGGCCTCCGCAACAGGATATAATAGTATGTAATGAAACAAACATGTACTTTACATTCTTATGACAGACAATAAAACCACCCATTTTATGTTAACCTTAAATCCTTATGACAGACAATAAAACCACCCATTTTATGTTAACCTTAAATCCTTATGACAGACAATAAAACCACCCATTTTATTTTAACCTTAAATCCTTATGACAGACAATAAAACCACCCTTTTTTAACCTTAAATCCTTATGACAGACAATACAACCGCCCATTTTTCTTTTACCTTACATCCTTATGACAGACAATAAAACCACCCATTTTATTAACCTTAAATCCTTATGACAGACAATAAAACCACCTTTTTTTAACTTTAAATTCTTATGACACAATAAAACCACCCAATATTTTTTACTTTAAATTCTTATGACACACAATAAAACCACCCATATGTTTTTTTTTTACTTTAAATTCGTATGACACACAATAAAACCACCCATTTTTTTTTTAACTGTAAATTCTTATGACACACAATAAAACCACCCATTTTTTTTAGTTTAAATCCTTATGACAGACAATAAAATCGCCAATTTGTGTACTATAAATTCTTATGACACACAATAAAAATAATCACATATACATATAAGACTAGGGAGTCAGTCAACGCAAACAAAATTCAGGGGGAATTTAGAGGAAATAATGTGACAACATAATAAAAACTAGCACAAATGTCAATGAAATCAGTAAGAATAAAAATAACCCAACTGTGCGACGTTTGGTACTTGCTAAACTTCTCAAGAACAAACCAAACATGGATTTAAAAACATTATTATGAAATTAAAACACATTAAATATAACGTGACATTAACAAAGAGGGAGGTAATATGCTGCATAGACTGTGATAAGGCAGTCGACAATCATGAACGATAGATTAATTAAATTGCACACTGAAATTGGTATCGATTTCCAAGATAGAATATCCCTCTTCTTCTCAGGCAATCGGTCTTTTGCAGAACGCGCGTGCTCATCGCAGCATGTCGAGGTGCCTCAAGATCTCTGACCGTGCCTCTCGCCTCTTGCAACCTCATGTCAAAGGTATCTACACTGTCCTGTGTTCGTCTCCGTGCTGGTCGATACCTGCCTCGTCTACCACGAACCAGGCCTCCCATCAGTGTTCTCTCCACACCACCGTGACGTTTAACATGGCCAAAATATATATGTTCCCGAGACGTGATACTCTTTACGGTCCAGTTTCCTTCGATGTTCAGATTTTGTAAATTGCATTATTTGTCTTCATCTTGGTCCGAGATATTGCTTCTGTAACAGGTGAACTAACAAGCCCCAATGTTCTTATTTAGTGAACGATGCAAGATTAATGACAAATTTAAATAGAAACAAAAGAATCAGTACGATCTGTCTTTCAGAAAGCAATGCAAACTACTCAGGTAAATTTACTAAGAAATCACAAACAGCAAACAAAACAAACAAATGATGGGGTTGACTGGGACGTGATGTAAAGGATATGCAGCAGACCTGTTTTTTTTTAAATAGATATGCAGATAGTTATAAGGCAAAGCTGTGTATTTTTGTAATTTCTGTGCGGTGTCTAATTACAGAGAAAATATTGCAGCACACAGAGTGACGACGAGAACCCAACAGAGAAGTATTCAATAAAGGCTTCTTCTACACGTCTCACAGCATACTGGCAAATGGTGCTGAACATATTTGTATACTGCAATCAACACTCGATGGGTGATGAGGTCAGTACCTTGCTGGATACTTTTATGTTCCAAGACATTTCTTGGTACCCAAGGTTAGGCTCAATGCCGATGGATCCCATGACCACGGGGAGGGGGAGTGGCAGGCGAGCTTCCAGCCACTAATTTAAACAGAGTTCAATGCCGATCTATCCCATGACCATTGGGGCGGCATGCAAGCGTCTAGCCACTAACTTACCCAGAACTCAATGCCGATGGATGCCATGCCCACCGGGCCTGCACGCGAGCTTCCAGCCACTAACTTACCTAGAACTCAATGCCGACAGGCGAGCCTTTAGCCACTAACAATTTTTTATTTGGTTGTTAATATGAAAGCCCATTCTACATTATGCCTATTTACTTGTTCCGCTAGATTTTGTAACTCCTGCTCATTCTCATGTGGTCTTCTTCTTCTTCAGCGTTCCGAGCCATTGAGGTTCTTTGCTGCAGATACAATCCGTCTTCATTCGTCTCTCTGGTGGACCTTCTCTTGCCAGTCGTTGATTCCAAGTGCTTGTAGGTCTGTATATGTATTATCTCTCCACCGTCTTCTTGGTCTACCTCGGGGTCTACGGTAATTTATTTCCTGAGTGTAAGCGAGTTTTGTTTCCCTATTATCTTCCATTCTTTCTATATGCCCCAGCCATTGTAGTCTATTAGCCTTCATGATACCAGTGATTAGCGGGGACTTAAACAGATCATAAATGTCTTTGTTACTTCTTCTTTTCCACTCTCCACTTTGTGTATCCCTAATGGGTCCAAAGATGCGTCTTAAAATTTTGTTCTGAAAGGTTTGTAACAAGGCTTCGTCTCCTTTCGTTGTACTCCAGGTTTCAGAGCCATACAGCACAACTGGTCTGATCAGTGTTTTGTATATTGTGATTTTGGTGTTACGAGATAGCGCATTTGATTTTAGTAGATGTTGTAGTGCATAGTATATCTTATTTCCAGAGTTGATTCTAGTTTGTATTTCTTCCCTTATGAGGTTGGAGCAGTTGAAGATTGTACCCAGGTATTTGTATGTTTCCGTTCTTTTAATGGTCATATTATCTATTTGTATGTGGCCAGAGTTTTTAGCCATTCCGTCTCTTGAAATTACCATATATTCTGTCTTATCTTGGTTGATAACCAGCCCCATCTGTTGGGCTTTTTCCTTTAAGTGAGTCAATATTTCCAATGTCTTTTGTTCACTTTGCCCTATAATATCTATATCATCTGCATAACCAAGCAGCTTGGATGTTCCTCCAATATCACATTCCTCCTTTACCTTCCTTACAACTTTCTCTAGAGCCAGATTGAAGAGTAGCGGCGATAGTGCATCACCCTGTTTCAAGCCAGATGTTATTTGGAAAGGGTCTGATTTCCTGCCTTTATATGTTACTATATTATAAGTATCTTCCATGCATAGTCTGGTCATGTTGATTAACTTCCTTGGTATTCCAAATTCCTGCATAGCATTCCATAGACTATTCCTATGGACACTATCATAAGCCTTTTTAAAATCCACAAAAATGTTATGGAGATCTCTTTTATATTCCCAATTTTTCTCGGCTATTTGTCGTAAGATAAATATCTGATCTATTGTTGATCTGTTTTGTCTAAAACCCGCCTGGTAGTCACCTAATATGTCTTCTGAATATGGTTTTGGTCTATTTAGTAATACTGCGGATAGTATCTTATAGCTTGTGGACAGTAGTGATATTCCTCTATAATTTTCACATTGGAACTTGTCTCCTTTCTTAAAGATAGGTATCAATAATGACTCTTTCCAGTCATGGGGTAATTCTTCTGTCCTCCAGATTTTTATTATTAGTTCGTATAGCTTTAGATGTAATGCATGGCCACCTGCCTTTATAAATTCAGCTGCAATTCCATCAGTCCCAGTTGCCTTATTGTTTTTAAGTCGTGTGATTACATATAGGATTTCTTCAAATGTAGGTTCTTCAATTTGTGGTTCACATGTTAGAACCTCTTCCTGTGGGAAAGTGTTACTTGGAGCTTCACAATTTAGTAATTCAACAAAATATTCTTTCCATGTGTTGCACATTTCCTCATTGGTATTTATCATATTCCTATTTTTGTCTTTTAAACCATATGTGTTTTGTTGGTGCCCACGTTTCTTTGATTTTAGTTCTTTAAAAAACTTTCTGGATTCATTTTTCTGGTGATTAGTTTCCATATCTTTGATTATATTACTCATATATTCTCGCTTCTGCTGTCGGACTATTTTTGTAGCCTCTTTACATTCATTTCTATAATGCTCTTCCTTTTGGATGTTGTTGATGTCATTTAACCATAAATGTCTGGCATTCTTTTTCCTAATGACTGCTTCTTCACATTTTTGATTGAACCATCTGTTCTTTCTATGCGTGGTTAACACACCGAGACATTCTTCTGCGGTAGATTGAATTGTATTCTTGATGTTCAACCAAGTTTGGTCAACGCTTTCCTCCAAAGGGTTTTGCAGAGTTTCAAGTTTACATTTTATTTCATCTGTAAATTTCTCTTTGACTGTAATTTCTTGTAGTTTTTCTCTGTTATATGTTGGGTGTAATCTTTGTAATTTAGTATAGAAAGCTCTCTTAAGTTTTATTTTAAATTTTGCTCCAACGAGGAAGTGGTCACTGTGGCACTCAGCTCCTCTATAACTTCTAACTTGCTGTTTGTTTGATGCATTTCTGTTGTTAATTAAAATGTGATCTATTTGATTATAAGTTCTCTTGTCACATGATTTCCAAGTTTGTTTGTGTATATCCTTTCTTTGTAGTCTGGTACTGCTAATCTGCAGTCCTTTGGCTTCTGCCAGGTTGATGACTCTCCATCCATTATCATTTGAAGTTGTATGTAGGCTTTCCATACCGGCCACTTTTTTATTAGTTTGCTCTCTACCTATTTTTGCATTGAAGTCTCCCAGCACAATCAGGATGTCCTGTTTGGGGGTTTCTTCTATGACATCTTCCAGATCATTATAAAAGTCTTCTTTAATATCATCTTCTTTCTCTTCAGTAGGTGCATGTACATTAATCATCGTTATATTTTTCCATTTACCTTTTATTCGTAATTTACTAATCCTGTCATTAACAGCTTTAAAGTTTAAAACGTTCCCCCATAACTCTTTTTTTAATGACAAATCCTGTTCCTAATTCATGTTTATTTTGGGTGTTTCCTCCATATATTATAATCATTCCATTTTGCTCTAAAGTACCCTCTCCTGGCCACCTTATTTCTTGAATTGCTGTTATATCCATTTGATATTCAACCAGCTCCCGGGTTAGTTCTTCGGCCGCTCCAGCTCGATATAGTGTCCGTACATTCCATGTTCCAAATCTCAAAAGTCCTTTAACGTTCCAAGGTCGTTGTTCAGATAAGTCAGTCCGAATTCGAGGCTCATGTATCTGTTTCGTAACAAAAATGGTTTTCACAAAAGTGGGGATGTTAACCCCTTCAACCCCCAACCTGGAGGACCAGGGTGTTTCTCTTTGTCTGTTCTCTACCTTTTGACCTGACCGGCTTGGGAGGCCCTGCTGGTAGCTACGCTACCGCCGGCATAGCTCTCGGGGTCATTGGGAAACTCAAACTCCCCCACCACGACAAGGTGGAAACACCATCGGGGGAGATTCTCATGTGGTAGCATTGTATTATTAGCAGCGATCTCCAATGCCATCTTCCCCTATCGTGCCATAACACAAGACTGTCAAGAATTTTCTCTCATTGTCTTTCCCAATCTTTCCACTATATCTCTGCCCATATAGCTTTCCAACAGTCACAGTACATTCAGTTTATTTGTCTTCACGTAATACTGCCTAACATGATGACTTCGTCTTCCCATGTTAGTGGATATGAAGTTTTTGTCTCTTTTTGGCTCTCCGATAAAAGCCAATCTCTAAGGCTTCCATGTGTATGTGTGTTTTATTTTCCAACTAATTTTCTGGGAGTCACAACCACATACGGAAGAGCCACTATAGAAATTCAATGTAGGGAATGGATCTATGATGCGTCGAATGCCGTAGCACGATATATACGTGTATGAAATTACAGTGCCAATAGACAATCCCTGGTAATATGTAAGTGTAATGAGTACATCATTACAACTATCATGGCGCCAGTGACTACATTGCTCGTGTTTGACTTGTTCCATTACTTGAACTGCTCACATTTTCTCATTACAAAGTAAACAGAGCAGGTGATTACAGCCGCTCCGACACCTTAGCCTTCATCGGGTGTTCTTCACCCAGTTTGTCATCCCACAGGCACAGTCTCCCAGTCAGAGTCGATTATTATCGACTTCCATGTATGTATGTAAATAGAATATGTCTATTATCTGTGAGGATTAGAGAAGGTTGTAAAGACACATGACAGACAGACAGACAGACAGACAGACAGACAGACAGACAGACAGACGGACAGACGGACGGACAGACAGACAGACAGACAGACAGACAGACAGACAGACAGACAGACAGACAGACAGACAGACAGACAGACAGACAGACAGACAGACAGACAGACAGACAGACGGACGGACGGACGGACAGACAGACGGACAGACAGACAGACGAACGGACGGACGGACGGACGGACGGATGGACGGACGGACGGACGGACGGACAGACAGACAGACAGACAGACAGACAGACAGACAGACAGACAGACAGACAGACAGACAGACAGACAGACAGACAGACAGACAGACAGAACTTTTTTTCAAAGGGTAACAAATTCACATAAAAGAAACACTGTCAAATGAATGTTGTAAACATAAACAATGCATATTATCATGTTATGAGACACATCCCAAACCCACCCACCCCCACACACACACCCAGACATGCATATATGCATCACCCACCCATTCACCCCCCACCCACGCAACCCCTACCCACATACACATCCCCACCCACCGACAATTCCCCCACCAATCCCATAACCCACACACACTCACCCACTCAATATCCTCATCACCCACACACCCCCTACAACCCAGCCAAACACACATCCCCCAAACATACATCCCCAACCCACGAACACATCCCCCGCCAATCCAATCTTCGCGCACCTACCCACACACATCCCGCACCCACCCACACATCTCCAACTTACACACACTCACACATTCTCCCACCAATACGATAACCCACACATACTTACCCACCCACATATCTTCACCACCCACACACCCCCAACCACACAGCCTAACACACCTCCCCCACCCAAACAATTTCTCCCCACCCACCCACACATCCCGCACCCACCCACACACACCCCACCCAACCGCCAACCTACACACACTCACCCACCCACACATTCTCCACTCACCCCCTGCCACACACACCCAATCACCCATCCCCCAATCACCGATCCCCCAACCACACATAACTTAACCACACATCCCCACCCAAACACAACCCCCACCCATACACCCACATCCTCACCCACCCACACACCTCCATGGCCATACGCACATCAACCACCCACACATCCCCCATCCACCCACACACATCTCTCACGCACGCACATCCCAGCACCCACACATACATCCCCCGACCCACCCACACATCCCCCATCCACCCACATACATCTCCCACCCACACACCCACCACCCACCCACACATCTCACGACCTACCCACACATCCCCACCGACACACACATTCCCCTCCACACACACACATCCCCCACCCATACACACATCCTCCAAACCATCTAAACACCCCACTCACCCACCCAAATATCCTCAACCACCCACACCCACACATCCCACTACCCACAACACCCACACACCCTCACTCACTCAAACACATAACCCCACCCACACATCTACACACACACACACACACACACATCCCTACCCACTCGGACATTTTCCCACTCACCCTCATATCCCCCACACACACATCCATCACCCACACATCTCCACACCCCTCCACACGTTCCCCACCCACCCACACAATCCCCCACCTATCCACATACACCCCACCCAAACACAGACAGACAAACAGACAGAAGGACGGACGGGCGGGCGGGCGGACGGACTGACGGACGGGCGGACACACAGACAGACTGACTGACTGACTGACTGACTGACTGACTGACTGACTGATAAACAGTATGTAAATGGGTAGGTATGTGTGGAGGTAGGTATATAGGTAGCTGGGTAGGTAGATAGGTGGGTAGGTAGCTAGGTAGATAAGTAGGTAGGTAGGTAGATAGGAAGTAAGTAGGTAGGTAGGTATGTAGGTAGGTAGGTAGGTGGATAGGTAGGTAGGTAGGCAGGTAGGTAGGTAAGCTAGTAGGTAGGTAGGTATGCGGTTAAGTAGATAGGTATGTAGGTAGGTAGGTAGGCAGGCAGGCTGGTACTTAGGTAGGTAGGTTGGCTGGTAGGTAGGTAGATAGGTAGGCAGGCTTGTAGCTAGTTAGGTGGGTAAGTAGTTAGGCAGGCAGACAGGCAGTTAGGTAGGTACGTACGTAGGTAGGTAGGTGGGTAGGTAGGTAGGTAGGTATGTAGGTAGGTAGGCTTGTAGCTAGTTAGGTGGGTAAGTAGATAGGCAGGTAGGTAGGTAGGTAGGCAGGAAGGAAGGAAGAAAGGCAGGAAGGCAGGAAGGCAGGAAGGGAGAAAGGCAGGAAGACAGATTATATATTCTCAGTTAGAATAAAATAGAATAGAAGCAATGGTAATATAAAAGAATCGGATCTTGTCTAAACTGGAAAGAAAAACCAATGGTGTGAATTCGGTATAGACACAGAACATCACGTACTTGGAATCGTGAATGACATTGAGGTGGGGGATGTATCTCTGAGGCAAAGAAAGGGATTGGACAAGCAACAACTTTATTTTACTACATGAAAACATTATATGCAATAAATTCCTCATTGCGGGTTCATTATCATGGTGTGCCTTGCCTTCTGGTGCAGGCATTCATGGCTCTCCACAGATCTGGATGCCTGGTGTTCTGGATCAACTCTGATGATGATAATATTTCCTTTATGCCGCCGTCTCAGTCCATCCCGCACCATGTCTCTTGGTCTGCCTCTGCCTCTTTTCTCACTGATCTTTCTAGTTGACACGATATTCTCCAATGCCTCTCTCCTCATCACATGACCAAAAATGTTGTTTGTCTCTTTCTTCTAGTTGTATGCAATGTTCTAGTTTCGTTAGACCCTTCGAGGCAATCGTTGTTAGTTTCTCTGGCAGTTCAAGGAATTCGCAACATAAGTCTCATAAACCACATCAAATATTAACTTCATGAGTGATGCATGAATGAAAAAGTGTATGAGAGCAGAGAATTAAGAAGATCTGAATGTCAGAGGGGCCTGCGTGTTTAATTCTTAATCCTTTGAAAATAAAGTCCGTTCTTTTGTTCATCTCCATTACTCATTGGAGGTTATAAAAAGAATTCCTCATGTTAGATTGAGTCAGTTTTACTTTGTCTCTCAGTTGTGAACAATTAGTAAACAGGCCAAACAATTCTCGTGAGACCTCCGAGATATCGTTTTACGAGAGGATGTTGGAAATTCCCTGGACAGCCAAAGTGAGTAATCTAAATGTTTTGAAAGAGGCTTAGACACAGACAAGGAACGAACGAACAACGAAAGAACAAACTTTATTTTCAAAGGGTTAAGAACTGGGCACGCAGGCCCGTCTGGCATTCTGCCCTTCTTAGCTCTCTGCTATGGCAATATCTCAGCCATATCTCAGCCATAAGCAGATAGAAAGGATGGAAAGGATACAGAATGAAGCTATGCGCATTATTCTTGGATGTACAAGAGATACAGCATGCAGGGCGATGCGCTACCTTCTTGATTTTCCAACCATTGAAGAGAGAATGCAAGTTTGCAGGGCACGCGCCTACCTCAGAATTAACGCAAACACACAGCATCCACTGCATAGTGAAATTAGGAAGGTGAAGGGCAGCAGGTTAAAAAGAGGACGGTCGTGGATGGGTCAAGCCGAAGACATTCTTCAACAGGTGTGTTCACTTGAGGACTTAGAACCTGGCGAGGAGTGGGTGCAAGTGCCAACAGACTTCTGCACATCCTTTTCAGTTTGCATCCAACTGGATAGAAAATGCAGACAAGAAAATCCGGCTGCTGTGGAGGCTGAAGTACAAGCGTTGATTTTCGAGAATTCGCTAGACAGTGACGCGGTCATCTACACAGATGGGTCGGTCGTCCGACATGTGAGAAGCTCATGGGCCTTTACAGCTCGGGCCGGAGGGAGAATTGTGAAGGAGGACTCTGGTGCTTTCACTGAAACCACAAGTAGCCTGACCATGGAAGTCATGGCAGTAAGTAAAGCAATAACATGGCTCGAGACACAGACATTCACTAGGGCTTGTTTCCTTAGCGACTCAATGAACATGATCAAGAGGATAGAGGAGGGGTCGATCCGAAGAGAATGGTTGCTGCCTCTGGAGCGGTCTCGGCTGGCAAAGATTAGTTTCATCTTCGTGCCAGGTCATGCGGGAGTACAAGGAAATGAGCGGGCTGACAAGCTCGCAGGTGAGGCTACTGTGGAGGGCGGACGCGCCATGGACCAGGCTGACATTCTGAATGCTCTACGAGAAGTGAGACTTTTGCAAGAACCAAGTGATGACTGTGAATCTACAACAATGGCCAGAATGCGAGAGCAGCAAATTAAAAGAGGGGTGGCCAAACAAGAACACTACGCAGGAAGCCAAAGAAGATTGATAAACCAACACAGAACTGGCGTCGTTAGCCGCTACACGCTGCGGGATTTGCTGAGGAGGGGATCCGAGCACTTATGGACTGAATGGTCCGATGTGCAACGAGGATGATCTGTCGACTAACTAACTAACTAACTAACTAGCTCTCTGCTCTCATACATTACTTCATTCATACATCACTTATGACGCTAATCATAGACAACAACTTTAACAGAACAATATGCATTAAAATGCATGGACAATGTGCAATAATCAGAAATACATGACTCGCTTAAACTAATCTGTTACATGACTATCATAATTACCTAAGACATGTGTAACGTACCTACATAGGCGAATGTTTATCATATTAGACTTGTTTATACTTGACTTGTTTAGATAAAACGACAAGTGCGTATGAACAGGGCCTTTACTTGACTTGTTTAGATACAAGTGCGTATGAATAGGGCCTTTATTTGACTTGTTTAGATAAACAAGTTTGTTTAGATAAAACAACAAGTGCGTATGTACAGGGCCTTTACGTGACTTGTTTAGATAAAACGACAATTTATCACAGACATCGGAATGAGACAGTCGTCATAGTTAATCACAGTATCATCATCATTATCATTATCATCATCATCATCATCATCATCATCATCATCATCAGTTGAATTGCTTTGCACTGTTTCGTCAAACATGTGGCTCAGTACACCGTATTTCGACAAGCAGGGTTTCTGGTTTGCGTTCTCTAGTCTGTGGTGGTGACTGTTGTAATATGAATATAATGTACACGTGACTCTTGCTGTATAGCAAGCAACTACAAGTTTTAAGGGCTCAATTCATGCCTTTAGATTTATTTGGTATATAGTCTTCCTCTTTCCTCTTCTCCTTTATCCCCGATTGGGAAATAGGTTCTCGACCAAACCATGTCAAACCGTTCTAGCTTTTGTTATCTCCTGCAGCTCAGTCCGTGTCCCCTTAATATTATTCATACTAATCTATAATTCTCTTCTCCGTGTGTTTTCGTCCTCACGCTATTTCGTTTGCCTTGTGTGTTCCAGACAACACAACGGAGTGTCTAGTTATATTGTCCTCAGGTTTCGTCAAGCCTGTTGCTCAGTACATCCGAATTCTACAAGCATTTGTTCGTGTTTGCTTTACCTAACCTTTGACTGTCCCAGTCTACCTACATACCATGGACTGACACACAAACTAATGAGCAAGTATTAAAAGAGGCAAATGAACGCCGCAACGTGATTAGAGAAATTAGACGTAGACAGTCACATTGTTGGGTTACGTTATGAAAGGAAATAAACAAGATAACTTGGTGACAGCTGGCAAAATTGAGGGGAAAAGAACAAGAGGAAGACAGAGAAGTAAATATCTGGATGCCAGGGCCACATGGTATGGTCGGAACAAGATCACAGATCTGATCCACGACTCTGGTGATTGTGTAAGATGGGGAAACATGACCACCAACGCTTATCGGCATAGCACATGATGATAATGAGTCTACCTACAAACAGTGGCATGCAGAGGTTCTTTGATCCCCGGGGCTAACCTCTTGATTGAATGCCCCTAAATTGTTCATTCCTCCTCCCCTCCGACTGCACTGTGCTGCCCCCTCTCCCTAAATGGATGCCCACCCCCCCCCACCCCGGCTATATGCCCAGGGCCGTCGCACCCTTCGCACCCCCCTCTGCACGCCACTGCCTACAAAGCAGCAGATTTGTGGTTTCCTTAGCCTGGTCCCTTAACCTTGAGCTGTCCGACAGGGGAGACATCGCCAGATATGGATGTGCCAGTCGGAATGGCACTTGATTATGATGTCTATATTTGGATAACATACATATGTGTGTGTGTGTGTGTGTGTGTGTGGTGTGTGTGTGTGTGTGTGTGTGTGTGTGTGTGTGTGTGTGTGTGTGTGTGCTGTGGTGTGTGTGTGTGTGTGTGTGTGTGTGTGTGGTGTGTGTGTGTGTGTGTGTGTGTGTGTGTGTGTGTGTGTGTGTGTGTGTGTGTGTGTGTGTGTGTGTGTGTGTGGTGTGTGTGTGTGTGTGTGTGTGTGTGTGTGTGTGTGTGGTGTGTGTGTGTGTGTGTGTGTGTGTGTGTGTGTGTGTGTGTGTGTGTGTGTGTGTGTGTGTGTGTGTGTGTGTGTGTGTGTGTGTGTGTGTGTGTGTGTGTGTGTGTGTGTGTGTGTGTGTGTGTGTGTGTGTGTGTGTGTGTGTGTGTGTGTGTGTGTGTGTGTGTGTGTGTGTGTGTGTGTGTGTGGTGTGTGTGTGTGTGTGTGTGTGTGTGTGTGTGTGTGTGTGTGTGGGTGTGTGTGTGTGTGTGTGTGGTGTGTGTGTGTGTGTGTGTGTGGTGTGTGTGTGTGTGTGTGTGTGTGTGTGTGTGTGTGTGTGTGTGTGTGGTGTGTGTGTGTGTGTGTGTGTGTGTGTGTGTGTGTGTGTGTGTGTGTGTGTGTGTGTGTGTGTGTGTGTGTGTGTGTGTGTGTGTGTGTGTGTGTGTGTGTGTGGTGTGTGTGTGTGTGTGTGTGTGTGTGTGTGTGTGTGTGTGTGTGTGTGTGTGTGTGTGTGTGTGTGTGTGTGTGTGTGTGTGTGTGTGTGTGTGTGTGTGTGTGTGTGTGTGTGTGTGTGTGTGTGTGTGTGTGTGTGTGTGTGTGTGTAAGAGTGTACAGGTGTTTATGTGAGGCATCTTAGAGACAGTACATTCAACCGCTAACGTGGACGGCCAACATTCATCACCGACAGGCATTCGTGTGACACAGCATTATACCGGCATAGTACACAGCATTATACTGGCATAGTACACAGCATTATACTGGCATAGTACACAGCATTATACTGGCATAGTACACAGCATTATACTGGCATAGTACACAGCATTATACTGGCATAGTACACAGCATTATACCGGCATAGTACACAGCATTATACTGGCATAGTACACAGCATTATACTGGCATAGTAGACAGCATTATACTGGCATAGTACACAGCATTATACTGGCATAGTACACAGCATTATACTGGCATAGTACACAGCATTATACTGGCATAGTACACAGCATTATACTGGCATAGTACACAGCATTATACTGGCATAGTAGACAGCATTATACTGGCATAGTAGACAGCATTATACCGGCATAGTAGACAGCATTATACTGGCATAGTACACAGCATTATACTGGCATAGTAGACAGCATTATACTGGCATAGTACACAGCATTATACTGGCATAGTACACAGCATTATACTGGCATAGTAGACAGCATTATACTGGCATAGTAGACAGCATTATACTGGCATAGTAGACAGCATTATACTGGCATAGTAGACAGCATTATACTGGCATAGTAGACAGCATTATACTGGCATAGTACACAGCATTATACTGGCATAGTACACAGCATTATACTGGCATAGTACACAGCATTATACTGGCATAGTACACAGCATTATACTGGCATAGTAAACAGCATTATACTGGCATAGTACACAGCATTATACTGGCATAGTAGACAGCATTATACTGGCATAGTAGACAGCATTATACTGGCATAGTACACAGCATTATACTGGCATAGTAGACAGCATTATACTGGCATAGTACACAGCATTATACTGGCATAGTACACAGCATTATACTGGCATAGTACACAGCATTATACTGGCATAGTACACAGCATTATACTGGCATAGTACACAGCATTATACTGGCATAGTACACAGCATTATACTGGCATAGTACACAGCATTATACTGGCATAGTACACAGCATTATACTGGCATAGTAAACAGCATTATACTGGCATAGTACACAGCATTATACTGGCATAGTACACAGCATTATACTGGCATAGTACACAGCATTATACTGGCATAAGTACACAGCATTATACTGGCATAGTAGACAGCATTATACTGGCATAGTACACAGCATTATACTGGCATAGTAGACAGCATTATACCTGGCATAGTACACAGCATTATACTGGCATAGTACACAGCATTATACTGGCATAGTACACAGCATTATACCTGTCTCTTATACACATCTCAGCATTATACTGGCATAGTACACAGCATTATACTGGCGATAGTACACAGCATTATACTGCATAGTACACAGCATTATACTGGCATAGTAGACAGCATTATACTGGCCATAGTACACAGCATTATACTGTCATAGTAGCACAGCATTATACTGGCATAGTACACAGCATTATACCGGCATAGTAGACAGCATTATACGGCATAGTACACAGCATTATACCGGCATAGTACACAGCATTATACTGGCATAGTAACAGCATTATACCGGCATAGTACACAGCATTATACTGGCATAGTCATTTACTGGCATAGTACACAGCATTATACTGGCATAGTAGACAGCATTATACTGGCATAGTACACAGATTATACTGGCATAGTACACAGATTATACTGGCATAGTACACACATATACCGGCATAGTACAGATATACTGGCATAGTACACAGCATTATACTGGCATAGTACACAGCATTATACTGGCATAGTACACACTTATACTGGCATAGTACACACTTATACTGGCATAGTACACACTTATACTGGCATAGTACACAGCATTATACTGGCATAGTAGACAGCATTATACTGGCATAGTAACAGCATTATACGGCATAGTACCATTATACTGGCATAGTACACAGCATATACGGATAGTACACAGCATTATACATAGTACAAGCATATTTACGGCTAGTAGACAGCATTATACGGCATAGTAGACAGCATTATACGGCATAGTACACAGCATTATATGGCATAGTACACAGCATTATACTGGATAGTAACATTATACTGGCTAGTACACAGCATTATATGGCATAGTACACAGCATTATACTGGCATAGTACACAGCATTATACTGGCATAGTACACAGCATTATACTGGCATAGTAACAGCATTATACTGGCATAGTACACAGCATTATACTGGCATATAACACATTATACTGGCATAGTACAAGCATTATACTGGCTAGTACACAGCATTATACTGGCATAGTACACAGCATTATACTGGCATAGTACACAGCATTATACTGGCATAGTACAAGCTTATACTGGCATAGTACACAGCATTATACTGGCATAGTACACAGCATTATACTGGCATAGTACACAGCATTATACTGGCATAGTACACAGCATTATACTGGCATAGTACACAGCATTATACTGGCATAGTAGACAGCATTATACTGGCATAGTACACAGCATTATACTGGCATAGACACAGCATTATACTGGCTGTAACAGCATTATACTGGATAGTACACAGCCATTAACTGGCATAGTACACAGCATTATACTGGCATAGTACACAGCATTATACTGGCATAGTACACAGCCTATATACTGGCATAGTACACAGCATTATACTGGCATAGTACACAGCATTATACTGGCATAGTTACACAGCATTATACTGGCATAGTACACAGCATTATACTGGCATAGTACACAGCATTATACTGCATAGTACAGCATTATACTGGCATAGTAGCACAGCATTATACTGGCATAGTAGCACAGCATTATACTTGCATAGTACACAGCATTATACTGGCATAGTACACAGCATTATACGGCATAGTAAGACAGCATTTATACTGGCATAGTAGCACAGCATTATACTGGCATAGTACACAGCATTATACTGGCATAGTAGACAGCATTATACTGGCATAGTAGACAGCATTATACTGGCATAGTAGACAGCATTATACTGGCATAGTAGCACAGCATTATACTGGCATAGTAGCACAGCATTATACTGGCATAGTACACAGGCATTATACTGGCATAGTACACAGCATTATACTGGCATAGTACACAGCATTATACTGGCATAGTAGACAGCATTATACTGGCATAGTACACAGCATTATACTGGCATAGTACACCAGCATTATACTGGCATAGTACACAGCATTATACTGGCATAGTACACAGCAGTATACTGGGCATAGTACACAGCATTATACTGGCATAGTACACCAGCATTATACCGGCATAGTACACAGCATTATACCTGGCATAGTTACACAGCATTATACTGGCATAGTACACAGCATTATACTGGCATAGTACACAGCATGTATACTGGCATAGTAGACAGCATTATACCTGGCATAGTACACAGCATTATACCTGGCATAGTAGACAGCATTATACTGGCAATAGTAGCACAGCATTATACTGGCATAGTACACAGCATTATACTGGCATAGTACACAGCATTATACTGGCAATAGTACACAGCATTATACCTGGCATAGTAACAGCATTATACTGGCATAGTAGCACAGCATTATACTGGCATAGTACGACAGCATTATACTGGCATAGTAACACGCATTATACTGGCATAGTACACAGCATTATACTGGCATAGTACACAGTCATTATACTGGCATAGTAGACAGCATTATACTGGCATAGTACACAGCATTATACCGGCATAGTACACAGCATTATACTGGCATAGTACCAGCATTATACTGGCATAGTACACAGCATTATACTGGCCATAGTACACAGCATTATACCGGCATAGTAGACAGCATTATACTGGCATAGTAGACATCATTATACCGGCATAGTACACATCATTATACCGGCATAGTACACATCATTATACTGGCATAGTACACAGCATTATACTGGCATAGTACACAGCATTATACTGGCATAGTACACAGCATTATACTGGCATAGTACACAGCATTATACTGGCATAGTACACAGCATTATACCTGGGCAATAGTACACAGCATTATACTGGCATAGTAGCACAGCATTATACCGGCATAGTACACAGCATTATACCTGGCATAGTACACAGCATTATACTGGCATAGTTAGACAGCATATACTGGCATAGTACACAGCATTATACTGGCATAGTAGCACAGCATTATACTGGCATAGTACGACAGCATTTATACTGGCATAGTACACAGCATTATACTGCATAGTACACAGCATTATACCTGCATAGTACACAGCATTATACTGGCATAGTAGCACAGCATTATACTGGCATAGTACACAGCATTCTACTGGCCTAGTAGACAGCATTATACTGGCATAGTACACAGCATTATACTGGCATAGTACACAGCATTATACTGGCATAGTAGCACAGCATTATACTGGCATAGTACACAGCATTATACTGGCCATAGTACACAGCTATTATACCTGGCATAGTAGACAGCATTATACTGGCATAGTACGACAGCATTATACTGGCATAGTAGACAGCATTATACTGGCATAGTACACAGCATTATACTGGCATAGTACACAGGCATTATACTGCATAGTACACAGCTATTATTACTGGCATAGTAACAGCATTATAGCGGCATAGTACACAGCATTATACTGGCATAGTACACAGCATTATACTGGCATAGTACACAGACATTTACGGACATAGTACACAGCATTATACATGGCAATAGTAGACAGCATTATACCGGCATAGTAACACAGCATTATACCGGCATAGTAGACAGCATTATACTGGCATAGTAAGACAGCATTATACCGCATAGTAGACAGCATTATACCGGCATAGTACACAGCATTATACTGGCATAGTACAGACAGCATTATACTGGCATAGTAGACAGCATTATACGAGGCATAGTAGACAGCATTATACCGCATAGTAGACAGCATTATACCGGCATGTACACAGCATTATACTGGCATAGTACACAGCATTATAACGGCATAGTACACATGCATTATACGTGGCATAGTAGTACACAGCATTATACTGGCATAGTACACAGCATTATACTGGCATAGTAGACAGCATTATACCGGCATAGTAGACAGATTATACGGGCATAGTAGACAGCATTATACTGGCATAGTACAGCTTATACTGGCATAGTACAGCATTATACTGGCATAGTACACGTATACTGGCATAGTACACAGATTATACTGGCATAGTCCGATTATACGGATAGTACACACATTATACTGGCATAGTACACACATTATACTGGCATAGTAGACAGATTATACTGGATAGTCAATTATATAGTAGACGATTATACGGCATAGTACACAGCATTATATGCACGGATACACAGCATTATACTGGATAACAGCATTATTGGCATATACACAGCATTATACGGCATATACACAGCATTATACGGCATAGTACACAGCATTATACGGCATAGTACACAGCATTATACTGGAGTATACGCATTATACGGATTAGTACTGGCATAGTGCAATTATACTGGCATAGTACAACATATTATTGGCATAGTACAAGATTATACTGGCATAGTACAAGCTTATACTGGCATGTCCAATATAACTGGCATAGTACACAGCATTATACTGGCATAGTAACAGATTATACTGGCATAGTACAAGCATTATACTGGCATAGTAACAGCATTATACTGGCATAGTCACAGCATTAACTGGCATGTACACATTATACGGAGTACACAGCATTATACTGGCATAGTAGACAGCATTATACGGCATAGTACACAGCATTATACTGCATAGTACACAGCATTATACGGCATAGTACACAGCATTATACTGCATAGTACACAGCATTATATGGCATAACACAATTATACGGATACTAATTATAGGCATAGACACAGCATTATACGGATAGTACACATTATACTGGATACAGCATTACTACTGTCAAACACATTATGTGGATTACACAGCATTATAGGCATAACACAGCATTATACGGCTAACACAGCATTATACTGGCATAGTACACAGCATTATACTGGCATAGTACACAGCATTATACTGGCATAGTAACAGCATTATACGGCATAGTACACAGCATTATACTGGCATAGTACACAGCATTATACTGGCATATGTAGACAGCAGTTAGACCCTGAGCAGGTTAGTACACAGCATTATACCGGGCATAGTACGACAGCATTATACTGGCAATAGTAGACAGCATTATACTGGTCATAGTAGACAAGCATTATACCGCGATAGTAGAACAGCATTATACTGGCATAGTAGACAGCATTATACCGGCATAGTAGCACAGCATTATACTGGCATAGTAGACAGCATTATACCGGCATAGGTACACAGCATTATACTGGCATAGTAGACGAGCATTATACTGGCATAGTACACAGCATTAGACCGGCATAGTACACAGCATTATACTGGCATAGTACACAGCATTATACCGGCATATAGTACACAGCATTATAACGGGCATAGTACACAGCATTATACGGCATAGTAGACAGCATTATACTGGCATAGTAGCACAGCATTATACCGGCATAGTATACAGCATTATACTGGCATAGTACACAGCATTATACTGGCATAGTACACGCATTATACGGCATAGTACACAGCATTAGTACCGGCATAGTAGACAGCATTATACCGGCATAGTACACAGCATTATACTGGCATAGTAACAAGCATTATACGGCATAGTAGCCAGCATTATACCGGCATAGTACACAGCATTATACTGGCATAGTACACAGCATTATACCGGCATAGTACACAGCATTATACTGGCATAGTACACAGCATTATACCGGCATAGTAGACAGCATTATACTGGCATAGTACACAGCATTATACTGGCATAGTTACACAGCATTATACTGGCATAGTACACAGCATTATACCTGGCATAGTAATAGCATTATACTGGCATAGTACACAGCATTATACTGGCATAGTACACAGCATTATACTGGCATAGTACACAGCATTATACTGGCATAGTACACAGCATTATACTGGCATAGTACACAGCATTATACCTGCATAGTAGATAGCATTATACTGGCATAGTACACAGCATTATACCGGCATAGTACACAGCATTATACTGGCATAGTACACAGCATTATACCGGCATAGTACACAGCATTATACTGGCATAGTACACAGCATTATACCGGCATAGTAGATAGCATTATACTGGCATAGTACACAGCATTATACCGGCATAGTAGACAGCATTATACTGGCATAGTACACAGCATTATACTGGCATAGTACACAGCATTATCTGGCATAGTACACAGCATTATACTGGCATAGTACACAGCATATACTGCATAGTAGACAGCATTATACTGGCATAGTACACAGCATTATACTGGCATAGTACACAGCATTATACCGGCATAGTACACAGCATTATACCTGGCATAGTACACAGCATTTATACCTGGCATAGTAGACAGCATTATACTGGCATAGTAGCACAGCATTATACTGGCATAGTACACAGCATTATACCGGCATAGTACATAGCATTATACTGGCATAGTAGACAGCATTATACCGGCATAGTAGACAGCATTATACTGGCATAGTACACAGCATTATACTGGCATAGTACACAGCATTATACTGGCATAGTACACAGCATTATACTGGCATAGTACACAGCATTATACCTGCATAGTACACAGCATTATACTGGCATAGTACACAGCATTATACTGGCATAGTACACAGCATTATACCGGCATAGTACACAGCATTATACACAGCATTATACTGGCATAGTAGACAGCATTATACTGGCATAGTAGACAGCATTATACGGCATAGTACACAGCATTATACCGGCATAGTAACAGCATTATACCGGCATATTACACAGCATTATACCTGGCATAGTACACAGCATATACTGGCATAGTACACAGCATTATACTGGCATAGTACACAGCATTATACCGGATAGTAGCACAGCATTATACTGGCATAGTAGACCAGCATCTATACTGGCATAGTAGACGCATTATACGGGCATAGTAGACAGCATTATACTGGCATAGTAGACAGCATTATACTGGCATAGTAGACAGCATTATACTGGCATAGTACACAGCATTATACTGGCATAGTACACAGATTATACCGGCATAGTACTACAGCATTATACCGGCATAGTACACAGCATTTATACGGCATAGTAGACAGCATTTATACCGGCATAGTACACAGCATTATACTGGCATAGTAGACAGCATTATACCGGCATAGTAGACAGCATATACCGGCATAGTAGACAGCATTATACCGGCATAGTACACAGCATTATACTGGCATAGTACACAGCATTATACTGGCATAGTACACAGCATTATACTGGCATAGTACACAGCATTATACTGGCATAGTACACAGCATTATACTGGCATAGTACACAGCATTATACTGGCATAGTACACAGCATTATACTGGCATAGTACACAGCATTATACTGGCATAGTACACAGCATTATACTGGCATAGTAGACAGCATTATACCGGCATAGTACACAGCATTATACTGGCATAGTACACAGCATTATACTGGCATAGTACACAGCATTATCCCTGGCATAGTACACAGCATTATACTGGCATAGTACACAGCATTATACTGGCATAGTACACAGCATTATACTGGCATAGTAGACAGCATTATACTGGCATAGTACACAGCATTATACTGGCATAGTACACAGCATTATACCGGCATAGTACACAGCATTATACTGGCATAGTACACAGCATTATACTGGCATAGTACACAGCATTATACTGGCATAGTAGACAGCATTATACTGGCATAGTAGACAGCATTATACCGGCATAGTACACAGCATTATACTGGCATAGTACACAGCATTATACTGGCATAGTACAGCATTATACTGGCATAGTACGACAGCATTATACTGGCATAGTACACAGCATTATACCTGGCATAGTACACAGCATTATACCGGCATAGTACACAGCATTATACCGGCATAGTACACAGCATTATACCGGCATAGTACACAGCATTATACCGGCATAGTAGAACAGCATTATACCGGCATAGTACACAGCATGTATACTGGCATAGTACACAGCATTATACTGGCATAGTTAGACAGCATATATACGGCATAGTACACAGCATTATACCGGCATAGTAAGACAAGCATTATACCGGCATAGTAGACAGCATTATACCAGGCATAGTAGTACACAGCATTATACCGGCATAGTACACAGCATTATACTGGCATAGTACACAGCATTATACCGGCATAGTACGACAGCATTATACTGGCATAGTACACAGCATTATACTGGCATAGTACACAGCATTATACTGGCATAGTAGACAGCATTATACTGGCATAGTATACAGCATTATACCTGGCGATGAGTAGCAACAAGCATTATACTGGCATAGTAGACAGCATTATACGGGCATAGTAGACAGCATTATACTGGCATAGTAGACAGCCTTATACTGGCATAGTACTACAGCATTATACTGGGCATAGTACACAGCATTATACTGGCATAGTAGAACAGCATTATACTCCTGGCATAGTAAACTAGCCATTATACTGGCATAGTACGACAGCATTAACCTAACGGCCTAGTAGCACAGCATTATACGGCATAGTACACATCATTATACCGGCCATAGTAGACAGCATATACTGGCATAGTCCGCCGCATATACCGGCATAGTACAGAGCATTATACCTGGCATAGTAGACAGCCATTTATACCTGGCAGTAGTACACAGGCATTATCCTGGCATAGTACGACAGCATTATACTGGCATAGTAGACAGCATTATACTGGCATAGTAGACAGCATTATACCGGCATAGTAGACAGCATTATACCGGCATAGTAGACAGCATTATACTGGCATAGTACACAGCATTATACTGGCATAGTACACAGCATTATACTGGCATAGTACACAGCATTATACCGGCATAGTAGACAGCATTATACTGGCATAGTACACAGCATTATACCGGCATAGTAGCACAGCATTATACTGGCATAGTACACAGCATTATACCTGGCATAGTACACAGCATTATACTGGCATAGTAGACAGCATTATACCGGCATAGTAGACAGCATTATACTGGCATAGTAGACAGCATTATACTGGCATAGTACACAGCATTATACCGGCATAGTACACAGCATTATACTGGCATAGTAGACAGCATTATACCGGCATAGTAGACAGCATTATACTGGCATAGTACACAGCATTATACTGGCATAGTAGACAGCATTATACTGGCATAGTACACAGCATTATACTGGCATAGTACACAGCATTATACCGGCATAGTACACAGCATTATACTGGCATAGTACACAGCATTATACCGGCATAGTACACAGCATTATACTGGCATAGTACACAGCATTATACCGGCATAGTACACAGCATTATACTGGCATAGTACACAGCATTATACCGGCATAGTACACAGCATTATACTGGCATAGTACACAGCATTATACCGGCATAGTAGACAGCATTATACTGGCATAGTACACAGCATTATACTGGCATAGTAGACAGCATTATACTGGCATAGTACACAGCATTATACTGGCATAGTACACAGCATTATACCGGCATAGTACACAGCATTATCCCTGGCATAGTACACAGCATTATACTGGCATAGTACACAGCATTATACGGCATAGTACACAGCATTATACTGGCATAGTACACAGCATTATCCCTGGCATAGTACACAGCATTATACTGGCATAGTACACAGCATTATACCGGCATAGTAGACAGCATTATACTGGCATAGTACACAGCATTATACTGGCATAGTACACAGCATTATACCGGCATAGTACACAGCATTATACTGGCATAGTACACAGCATTATACTGGCATAGTACACATCATTATACTGGCATAGTACACAGTCATTATACTGGCCATAGTACACATGCATTATACCGGCATAGTACACAGCATATACTGGCATAGTACACAGCATTATACTGGCATAGTACACAGCATTATACTGGCATAGTACACAGCATTATACTGGCATAGTACACAGCATTATACTGGCATAGTACACACATTATACTGGCATAGTAACAGCATTATACTGGCATAAGTACACAGCATTATACTGGCATAGTACACAGCATTATACTGGCATAGTAGACAGCATTATACTGGCCTAGTACACAGCATTATACCGGCATAGTACACAGCATTATACTGGCCTAGTACACAGCATTATACCGGCATAGTACACAGCATTATACCGGCATAGTAGACAGCATTATACCGCATGTAGACAGCATTATACCGGCATAGTAGACAGCATTATACCGGCATAGTACACAGCATTATACCTGGCATAGTAGACAGCATTATACCGGCATAGTAGACAGCATTATACTCGGCATAGTAGACAGCATTATACCGGCATAGTACACAGCATTATACGGGCATAGTACACAGCATTATACTGGCATAGTACACCAGCATTATACCTGGCATAGTACCAGATTATACTGGCATAGTAGACATCATTATACCGGCATAGTAGACAGCATTATACCGGCATAGTAGACTAGCATTATACTGGCATAGTAGACAGCATTATACCGGCATAGTACACAGCATTATACCGGCATAGTAGCCGCATTATACCTGGCATAGTACACAGCATTATACTGCATAGTAGGACAGCATTATACTGGCATAGTAGACAGCATTATACTGGCATAGTAGACAGCATTATACCGGCATAGTAGACAGCATTATACTGGCATAGTAGACAGCATTATACTGGCATAGTACACAGCATTATACTGGCATAGTAGACAGCATTATACTGGCATAGTACACAGCATTATACTGGCATAGTAGACAGCATTATACGGCATAGTAGACAGCATTATACTGGCATAGTAGACAGCATTATACTGGCATAGTACACAGCATTATACTGCATAGTAGACAGCATTATACCTGGCATAGTAGACAGCATTATACTGGCATAGTAGACAGCATTATACCGGCATAGTACACAGCATTATACCGGCATAGTAGACAGCATTATACTGGCATAGTAGACAGCATTATACTGGCATAGTACGACAGCATTATACTGGCATAGTAGACAGCATTATACCGGCATAGTAGACAGCATTATACCGGCATAGTAGACAGCATTATACCGGCATAGTAGACAGCATTATACCGGCATAGTAGACAGCATTATACCGGCATAGTAGACAGCATTATACGGCATAGTACGACAGCATTATACCGGCATAGTAGACAGCATTATACCTGGCATATCCACATCATTATACCGGCCATAGTAGACATCATTTATACCTGGCATAGTAGACAGCATCATTATTACCGGAATAGTAGACCAGCATCTTATACCTGCATAGTACGACATCATTTATACCGGCATAGTATACACATCATTATACCGGCATAGTAGACAAGCAATTATAACTGGCCTAGTATCGACATCATTATACCGGCATAGTACGACATCATTTATCCGGCTATAGTATCACATCATTATACTGCATAGTACGACATCATTATACGGCATAGTACACCTCACCTTATACCTGCGCATAGTACACATCACTTATACTGGCATAGTACACAGCATTATACTGGCATAGTACACAGCATTATACGGCATAGTACACAGCATTATACTGGCATAGTAACAGCATTATACTGGCATAGTACACAGCATTATATCTGGCATAGTACACAGCATTATACCGGCATAGTACACAGCATTATACTGGCATAGTACACAGCATTATACTGGCATAGTACACAGGCATTATACTGGCATAGTAGACAGCATTATACTGGCATAGTAGCACAGCATTATACTGGCATAGTAGACAGCATTATACCGGCAATAGTACACAGCATTATACCTGGCATAGTAGCACAGCATTATACTGGCATAGTACGACAGCATTATACCTGGCATAGTAGACAGCATTATACCGGCATAGTAGACAGCATTATACCGGCATAGTAGACAGCATTATACTGGCATAGTACACAGCATTATACCGGCATAGTAGACAGCATTATACTGGCATAGTAGACAGCATTATACCGGCATAGTACACATCATTATACCGGCATAGTACACAGCATTATACTGGCATAGTACACAGCATTATACCGGCATAGTAGACAGCATTATACTGGCATAGTAGACAGCATTATACCGGCATAGTACACAGCATTATACTGGCATAGTAGACAGCATTATACTGGCATAGTAGCACAGCATTATACGGCATAGTAGACAGCATTATACTGGCATAGTACACAGCATTATACGGCATAGTAGCACAGCATTATACCTGGCATAGTACGACAGCATTATACCGGCATAGTAGACAGCATTATACTGGCATAGTAGACAGCATTATACCTGGCATAGTAGACAGCATTATACCTGGCATAGTACACAGCATTATACTGGCATAGTACACAGCATTATACCTGGCATAGTACACAGCATTATACTGGCATAGTACACAGCATTATACCTGGCATAGTACACAGCATTATACCTGGCATAGTAGACAGCATTATACTGGCATAGTACACAGCATTATACCGGCATAGTAGACAGCATTATACTGGCATAGTACACAGCATTATACTGGCATAGTACACAGCATTATACTGGCATAGTAGACAGCATTATACTGGCATAGTACACAGCATTATACTGGCATAGTACACAGCATTATACTGGCATAGTACACAGCATTATACCGGCATAGTAGACAGCATTATACTGGCATAGTACACAGCATTATACTGGCATAGTACACAGCATTATACTGGCATAGTACACAGCATTATACTGGCATAGTACACAGCATTATACTGGCATAGTAGACAGCATTATACTGGCATAGTAGACAGCATTATACTGGCATAGTACACAGCATTATACTGGCATAGTACACAGCATTAATACTGGCATAGTACACAGCATTATACTGGCATAGTACACAAGCATTATACCTGGCATAGTAGACAGCATTATACTGGCATAGTACACAGCATTATACTGGCATAGTACACAGCATTATACTGGCATAGTAGCACAGCATTATACTGGCATAGTACACAGCATTATACCGGCATAGTATACAGCATTATACTGGCATAGTACACAGCATTATACTGGCATAGTACACAGCATTATACCTGGCATAGTACACAGCATTATACTGGCATAGTAACAGCATTATACCTGGCATAGTAGACAGCATTATACTGGCATAGTACACAGCATTATACTGGCATAGTACACAGCATTATACTGGCATAGTAGACAGCATTATACGGCATAGTAGACAGCATTATACCTGGCATAGTACACAGCATTATACCGGCATAGTAGACAGCATTATACGGCATAGTACACAGCATTATACTGGCATAGTACACAGCATATACTGGCATAGTACACAGCATTATACCGGCATAGTAGACAGCATTATACTGCATAGTACACAGCATTATACTGGCATAGTAGACAGCATTATACTGGCATAGTAGAACAGCATTATACTGGCATAGTACACAGCATTATACTGGCATAGTACACAGCATTATACTCGGCATAGTACACAGCATTATACCTGGCATAGTAACAGCATTATACTGGCATAGTACACAGCATTATACTGGCATAGTAGACAGCATTATACTGGCATAGTACACAGCATTATACCGGCATAGTACACAGCATTATACCGGCATAGTACACAGCATTATACCGGCATAGTACACAGCATTATACTGGCATAGTACACAGCATTATACTGGCATAGTACACAGCATTATACTGGCATAGTACACAGCATTATACTGGCATAGTACACAGCATTATACTGGCATAGTACACAGCATTATACCGGCATAGTACACAGCATTATACTGGCATAGTACACAGCATTATACTGGCATAGTACACAGCATTATACTGGCATAGTACACAGCATTATACTGGCATAGTACACAGCATTATACCTGGCATAGTACACAGCATTATACCTGGCATAGTACACAGCATTATACTCGGCATAGTACACAGCATTATACTGGCATAGTACACAGCATTATACCGGCATAGTACACAGCATTATACTGGCATAGTAGACAGCATTATACTGGCATAGTACACAGCATTATACCGGCATAGTACACAGCATTATACTGGCATAGTACACAGCATTATACTGGCATAGTACACAGCATTATACCGGCATAGTACACAGCATTATACCTGGCATAGTACACAGCATTATACTGGCATAGTAGCACAGCATTATACCGGCATAGTAGACAGCATTATACCTGGCATAGTACACAGCATTATACTGGCATAGTAGCACAATCATTATACCGGCATAGTAGAACAGCAATTATACTGGCATAGTAGCACAGCATTATACCGGCATAGTACGACAGCATTATACCTGGCATAGTAGCACAGCATTATACCGGCATAGTAGACGCATTATACTGGCATAGTAGACAGCATTATACCGGCATAGTAGACAGCATTATACCGGCATAGTAGACAGCATTATACCGGCATAGTACACAGCATTTATACCTGGCATAGTACACAGCATTATACCGGCATAGTACACAGCATTATACTGGCATAGTACACAGCATTATACCGGCATAGTAGACAGCATTATACCTGGCATAGTACCAGCATTATACCGGCATAGTAGACCAGCATTATACCGGCATAGTACACAGCATTATACCTGGCATAGTAGACAGCATTATACCGGCATAGTAGACAGCATTATACCTGGCATAGTAGCACAGCATTATACCGGCATAGTACACAGCATTATACTGCATAGTAGACAGCATTATACCGGCATAGTACACAGCATTATACCGGCATAGTAGACAGCATTATACTGGCATAGTTAGACAGCATTATACCGGCATAGTACGACAGCATTATACTGCATAGTAGACAGCATTATACCGGCATAGTACACAGCATTATACTGGCATAGTAGACAGCATTATACCGGCATAGTACACAGCATTATACGGCATAGTAGACAGCATTATACCGGCATAGTACACAGCATTATACTCGGCATAGTACACAGCATTCATACCGGCATAGTAGACAGCATTATACCTGGCATAGTACACAGCATTATACCGGCATAGTAGACAGCATTATACCGGCATAGTACACAGCATTATACCTGGCATAGTACACAGCATTATACCTGGCATAGTAGACAGCATTATACTGGCATAGTACACAGCATTATACTGGCATAGTACACAGCATTATACTGGCATAGTAACAGCATTATACTGGCATAGTACACAGCATTATACTGGCATAGTACACAGCATTATACTGGCATAGTACACAGCATTATACTGGCATAGTACACAGCATTATACTGGCATAGTAGACATCATTATACCGGCATAGTACACAGCATTATACTGGCATAGTACACAGCATTATACCGGCATAGTACACAGCATTATACTGGCATAGTAAACAGCATTATACTGGCATAGTAGACAGCATTATACCGGCATAGTAGACAGCATTATACTGGCATAGTACACAGCATTATACGGCATAGTAGACAGCATTATACTGGCATAGTAGCACAGCATTATACCGGCATAGTACACATCATTATACCGGCATAGTAGACAGCATTATTACCTGGCATAGTACACAGCATTATACCGGCATAGTAGACAGCATTATACCGGCATAGTAGACAGCATTATACCTGGCATAGTAGACAGCATTATACCGGCATAGTAGACAGCATTATACCGGCATAGTAGACAGCATTATACCGGCATAGTAGACAGCATTATACCGGCATAGTACACAGCATTATACCGGCATAGTAGACAGCATTATACCGGCATAGTAGACAGCATTTATACGGCATAGTACACAGCATTATACCGGCATAGTAGCACCATCATTATACTGGCATAGTACACAGCATTATACCGGCATAGTAGACAGCATTATACCGGCATAGTAGACAGCATTATACCGGCATAGTACACAGCATTATACCGGCATAGTACACAGCATTATACCGGCATAGTACACATCATTATACCGGCATAGTAGACAGCATTATACCGGCATAGTAGACAGCATTATACCGGCATAGTAGACAGCATTATACCGGCATAGTACACAGCATTATACGGGCATAGTAGACAGCATTATACCGGCATAGTAGACAGCATTATACCGGCATAGTACACAGCATTATACTGGCATAGTAGACAGCATTATACCGTCATAGTAGACAGCATTATACCGGGCATAGTAGACAGCATTATACCGGCATAGTAGACAGCATTATACCGGCATAGTAGACAGCATTATACCGGCATAGTAGACAGCATTATACCTGGCATAGTAGACAGCATTATACGGCATAGTAGACAGCATTATACTGGCATAGTAGACAGCATTATACCGGCATAGTAGACAGCATTATACCTGGCATAGTAGACAGCATTATACTGGCATAGTAGACAGCATTATACTGGCATAGTAGACAGCATTATACCGGCATAGTAGACAGCATTATACTGGCATAGTACACAGCATTATACTGGCATAGTAGACAGCATTATACTGGCATAGTACACAGCATTATACTGGCATAGTAGACAGCATTATACTGGCATAGTAGACAGCATTATACTGGCATAGTAGACAGCATTATACCGGCATAGTACACAGCATTATACTGGCATAGTAAACAGCATTATACTGGCATAGTAGCACAGCATTATACTGGCATAGTAGACAGCATTATACGGCATAGTAGACAGCATTATACTGGCATAGTACACAGCATTATACTGGCATAGTAGACAGCATTATACTGGCATAGTACACAGCATTATACTGGCATAGTACACAGCATTATACTGGCATAGTAGACAGCATTATACTGGCATAGTACACAGCATTATACTGGCATAGTACACAGCATTATACTGGCATAGTAGACAGCATTATACTGGCATAGTACACAGCATTATACTGGCATAGTACACAGCATTATACTGGCATAGTACACAGCATTATACTGGCATAGTACACAGCATTATACTGGCATAGTACACAGCATTATACTGGCATAGTACACAGCATTATACTGGCATAGTACACAGCATTATACTGGCATAGTACACAGCATTATACTGGCATAGTACACAGCATTATACCGGCATAGTAGACAGCATTATACTGGCATAGTACACAGCATTATACTGGCATAGTACACAGCATTATACTGGCATAGTAGACAGCATTATACTGGCATAGTACACAGCATTATACTGGCATAGTACACAGCATTATACTGGCATAGTAGACAGCATTATACGGCATAGTACACAGCATTATACGGCATAGTAACAGCATTATACGGCATAGTAACAGCATTATACCGGCATAGTACACAGCATTATACGGCATAGTAACAGCATTATACCGGCATAGTAACACATTATACGGCATAGTAGACAGCATTATACTATACTGGCATAGTAAAAACAGATTAAAACGGCATGCATAGTAGCAGCATTATTGGCATAGTAACAGATTAACGGCAAGTACAGCATTATCGGCATGTAACATGGCATAGTACAAACAGCATTATACGCATAGTAACAGCATTATACGGCATAGTAACAGCATTTACGGCATAGTACACAGCATTATACGGCATAGTAGACAGCATTATACGGCATAGTAACAGCATTATACGGCATAGTAACAGCATTATACGGCATAGTAACAGCATTATACTGGCATAGTAACAGCATTATACCGCATAGTAACAGCATTATACGGCATAGTAACAGCATTATACTGGCATAGTACACAGCATTATACTGGCATAGTACACAGCATTATACCGGCATAGTACACAGCATTATACCGGCATAGTACACAGCATTATACTGGCATAGTACACAGCATTATACGGCATAGTACACAGCATTATACTGGCATAGTACACAGCATTATACTGGCATAGTACACAGCATTATACTGGCATAGTACACAGCATTATACTGGCATAGTAGCACAGCATTATACTGGCATAGTACACAGCATTATACTGGCATAGTACACAGCATTATACCTGGCATAGTACACAGCATTATACTGGCATAGTAGACAGCATTATACTGGCATAGTACACAGCATTATACTGGCATAGTACACAGCATTATACTGGCATAGTAGACAGCATTATACTGGCATAGTAGACAGCATTATACTGGCATAGTACACAGCATTATACCGGCATAGTAGACAGCATTATACCGGCATAGTACACAGCATTATACTGGCATAGTACACAGCATTATACCGGCATAGTACACAGCATTATACTGGCATAGTACACAGCATTATACTGGCATAGTACACAGCATTATACCGGCATAGTACACAGCATTATACTGGCATAGTAACAGCATTATACCGGCATAGTAACAGCATTATACTGGCATAGTAACAGCATTATACCGGCATAGTAGACAGCATTATACTGGCATAGTAACAGCATTATACCGGCATAGTACACAGCATTATACTGGCATAGTAACAGCATTATACGGCATAGTAACAGCATTATACTGGCATAGTACACAGCATTATACGGCATAGTAACAGCATTATACGGCATAGTAACAGCATTATACTGGCATAGTACACAGCATTATACCGGCATAGTAACAGCATTATACGGCATAGTAACAGCATTATACGCATAGTAACAGCATATACGCATAGTACACATTATACGGCATAGTACACAGCATTATACGGCATAGTACACAGCATTATACGGCATAGTAACAGCATTATACCGGCATAGTACACAGCATTATACTGGCATAGTAGACAGCATTATACTGGCATAGTACACAGCATTATACTGGCATAGTAGACAGCATTATACCGGCATAGTACACAGCATTATACTGGCATAGTACACAGCATTATACTGGCATAGTACACAGCATTATACTGGCATAGTACACAGCATTATACTGGCATAGTACACAGCATTATACTGGCATAGTACACAGCATTATACTGGCATAGTACACAGCATTATACTGGCATAGTACACAGCATTATACCTGGCATAGTACACAGCATTATACTGGCATAGTACACAGCATTATACCTGGCATAGTACACAGCATTATACCTGGCATAGTACACAGCATTATACTGGCATAGTACACAGCATTATACTGGCATAGTACACAGCATTATACCTGGCATAGTACACAGCATTATACTGGCATAGTACACAGCATTATACTGGCATAGTACACAGCATTATACTGGCATAGTACACAGCATTATACTGGCATAGTACACAGCATTATACCGGCATAGTACACAGCATTATACTGGCATAGTACACAGCATTATACCGGCATAGTACACAGCATTATACTGGCATAGTACACAGCATTATACCGGCATAGTACACAGCATTATACTGGCATAGTACACAGCATTATACCGGCATAGTACACAGCATTATACTGGCATAGTACACAGCATTATACCGGCATAGTACACAGCATTATACCGGCATAGTACACAGCATTATACCGGCATAGTACACAGCATTATACTGGCATAGTAGACAGCATTATACCGGCATAGTACACAGCATTATACTGGCATAGTACACAGCATTATACTGGCATAGTAGACAGCATTATACCGGCATAGTAGACAGCATTATACTGGCATAGTAGACAGCATTATACCGGCATAGTACACAGCATTATACTGGCATAGTACACAGCATTATACTGGCATAGTAGACAGCATTATACTGGCATAGTAGACAGCATTATACTGGCATAGTACACAGCATTATACTGGCATAGTACACAGCATTATACTGGCATAGTACACAGCATTATACTGGCATAGTACACAGCATTATACTGGCATAGTACACAGCATTATACTGGCATAGTACACAGCATTATACTGGCATAGTAGACAGCATTATACCGGCATAGTACACAGCATTATACCGGCATAGTAGACAGCATTATACTGGCATAGTAGACAGCATTATACCGGCATAGTAGACAGCATTATACCGGCATAGTACACAGCATTATACTGGCATAGTAGACAGCATTATACCGGCATAGTACACAGCATTATACTGGCATAGTAGACAGCATTATACCGGCATAGTACACAGCATTATACTGGCATAGTAGACAGCATTATACCGGCATAGTAGACAGCATTATACTGGCATAGTAGACAGCATTATACCGGCATAGTACACAGCATTATACTGGCATAGTACACAGCATTATACCGGCATAGTACACAGCATTATACATTAGAATGCAGGAGATGAACGGTCAGCTCTCTGTTTTGCCCAATTAACCCTGCCCTGTTCTACTTAGTCCATTAGCCATTCTGCTACTCGGTGTATCAGTGAGACCCCTGCGTCAAGTTGTAAATATGACATTAACAGCTCTGTGGGGCCGAGGTTGCTCAGTGGCTAGCGTGCTTGCCTTTGTGTTTGATGGTCATCTGTTCGAATCCATATTGATATTTGTATTGAGCTTGGATCCAAGGTCGCCCCAGCTTCACAGGGGTGCCAATATATGATCTGGGAAGTAAATCGGCCGGCATGATATTGACCTCATGACCCTTCGGGTGACAACTGGCACAACTGGAAGTAACGTATGAGAGGAAAGAGAGAAGAAGGGCAGAATGTGAGACGGGCTTGCGTGCCCAATTCTTAACCCTTTGAAAATAAAGTTCGTTCTTTCGTTCGGGTGCCAATTGGTCTAACCAAATAAGGCTAACACCTTATACCCAATACACTGTATGGCGTCAAAACCGCTTCTGTTCTTACTTTGTGCAGTCGGGTCTTTCTTGTTCAGCGGTGAAGCGGACTGCCTTACGTTCCAAAGATTGTGGGTTTGTTTCTGGACTCGTTCACTTCAGCGATCGTGCTCTGTGCAACACTTTGTTCCGGCGGAAGTCGCTCTGTCCAGAGACAGTCATATGGGACAATATCCGGTGTAATGAAGACAGTCAGTTGAGCTCAGTTGAGTCAAGAACCGTTATCACAGCACTTGGGACTTTCCCATACATCCTCCGTTCTCATCTCTAACAAGCAGCGAAGAGTCCCAAAACTAATTAGAACAGTAGCAGTCTGATTATGTGTCCGGAGTTTTGAATGTTGGCTAGATCCTTTGGTCACTCCCTGCAGCACCGTTCTCTCCAATCAGTGATGTTCTTCTGCATCAAATACACGATCCCAAAGGAGAATCGGGTACTCTGGCAACTATCGTCACTTCTGTCGGGCAGAAAGATAACTACAAGTACTAAAGCAAATCTCATTAGATCTTCTTTTATGCTACAAATGTCTAACATGGAAGTCTACTGCAACTAATGAGCGCATAATCATAACAACAGAGATGAGATGTCTTAGAAGAGTTACGCGAGTACCCGTGACAGAGAGAATTAGGAATGTCGAAATTAGAAGACGACTAGACATGAAACCAGCCACACACTTTATTACACAACACTACAGATTAAATGGTTTGGCTACTTCACAACAATGCCCTGGTATCCTCTGCTACAAAGAGCCACAATGAGGAAATATAATCGATACAGAGCAAGGGACAGAACACGTAAAAGATAGAGGGATGGTATTGTGACGAGTTCACCTTGGGTAGTGAGAGTGAACCACTCCCGAGGTGTCTCTGGCACTCCCGTGTATTCTAGCCCCAGGGGTTGGACAAGCAGATACACATTTTTACTCTGTGGTTGCTCTCAGATTAGTTAATTACGTCTACAAGCCCCTCCAGATTCTAGACCCCCACTAACTACCTACAACTGTGGAACAATGAACACTTAGGCATCGTCCGAGACCACACTCAATCATTATACAAAGAGCAAGTCAACTTACATAAAGTTTATTCTACCCTTGAGAATATAGAACTGAAATGAACATCCTGATAGAATAATCTATTTACACAAATAGAAGATAGAGTAGAGACAGAATCAGAGATATAGTTGTCTTCATCGAGTTGAGAAGTAGATTGGATGCAGATGTCCCGTCCAGTCGGTCCGCCACTCACCCGGCTTCCTTCCAGTGAGACGACTAGAACCTTGGAGACCACTCCATCTCCCGAGCGTGGATCCACAACACTAGAGTCACTGCTGGACCACCCTTCACTGGACCAACTGCATCTATATCACTCCCACGGAGTCACTGTTAATACAGTTCTCGAACAATACCGGTTGGGAGACAATCCTCCTGGACTTGGCTCCAAGTATTCGTTACTTCGATGAACTTAACTAGTCACTGACCAATCGAATGGTCTGTCACTCATTGCACAGTCCCACTGCAGACCGAATCTGTCATTGACCAATTCAATGGTCCCTTCATCACATCCCAGGAACATGGATGGACAAATGTCACTGACCAATTCAATGGTCTCTTACAGTCACACTGCTTGTAGAATCAGATATGGCTACTGAAAATGTTACTGAGTCCTACTCGAACACAGTTTATAATCTTGATACTGAGACAGTACATTAATAGAATCACACATCTATTTCCCGGAAACCATTCAGGTTGGACTATAATCCATAGTCCCTTCCACCGGGTTACACTTGCCACAAGTCAATAACTGGTGTAGTTCTTCTCAAGACCTGCCACTAGAGCTGTCCAAAGAACCTTTCAAGTGTCTGAAGATCAATTACTTCTGCGTTTAGGCAGAACCACCGTCATAATATACGGACCGGTGTTTCCTTTCGTTGAGCATGGTTACTCAAAATGCTGAAATGTTCCTGGCAAAACCAGAGTGTCTTCTATTATCAAAACGATCACAAACCATCACTTCCCACACGTGCACCTTCAGGGCAGTTGTATTTCTTGATGCAACCTTCATGCATGGTGAATCACATTGGGTACCTGGTGTGGTTGAGTCTGGCGTGATAAGTAAAGAACTGAACCCTTCGTTTTGTCACCCGAAGTGGTTTCCTGCCAACAACAATTATAGTTGACTGGTTCCTCAACAGGCAAACTCCTGAAAAGGAAGAGCGACCGGTGAGAGTATACTGTCCCAAACATTAGTCCACATGCATCCTACCAATAACTACTCAACCCTCAGTCATGCTACTTAGTTATGCATATAACCAAAGCATTATCTCTATATGGAGAGTAGTAAAGCATGGGTTCACAAATGTCAGCTGGCCTCACAGAACAGCCCGTCAAACAGAGCAAGAAATCAGAATGACGAGTCTGATCGTAGGTCTCACCTATCCCTAATCATCTACCAGTCGTCGCTAACGTCAGTAGTGATACAAGGCTGTTATTGTTCTAATTTAATCGAACTAAACACTAGGTAAAGAGTCCCTGGACTCGTTCCTAACATCATCAATGTACATTAAGAACCATAATCTTGATCAATATACCATCCCTCGGGATATAGGAATAGGACATGATCACATCCACTAGGTACACAAGCCTGTTTGCTGGTGGGACCACCTGCCCACGCCATAGCAAACTCTTCTTATCAGACTCTGCCTTAGAGTCAAGAAGCCTTCTTGAGAATACATGTTCCCCACATGTTCCAAGGGTAATGTTCCAGTTCTGTCCTCCCCAAGTGGTTTAGCCTTGGCATGGACTGAACTTCATCGTTGGTTTGGCCTACCAACACATACTTTCATAACTTGCTTTCACTTCCCCCATATCCTATATTTCCCCAGTCTCATACAGCCTCCTTGCATCCTTCCATACTTCCAGCACCTTAGCATTCACTCGCACTAGCGCCAGTATGAAAGAAACAGGTAGCTTAGACAAGAATTCAGAACGCATATTTATATCGCGACGGCACGCAGTGTTATCACGTCTCGAACTATTCGGCGTTCGGAATTACCCCAGGAAGTATCACATGCCAAGACCTAATATATATACACAATGTCACATCATATACATATATAGATATAGCACCAAAGCAACTTACCTTACCACAGAAATCCGCTGTTCCACACAATGAATTCACTATTAAGTTACTACACAATAGTTACATCATTCCTGGTGGCACAGAACTAAGTTCTTCCATTACTTAGTAACTAAGCACAATTTTGTCTGAATCTCCACCTACCAACTTACCTGGTTTTCTAACCGTTCTTCTGGCTTCAGCCACTGACTGACATAATCTAAGTTTCCATCCGGCACAAGTAACTAGGTTTTATTCTAGCACAGCAACCTAATAGATGCAACGATTGGCAAAATATGGTACATATATTTGGAACCCAAATCGCCCACATCACATTACGGCGTTCCTAACAGCTGATTCGCGAGCACACGGTAAACAAACCCACGATTCGCCGTCAACTGCGTTATCGATCGGTTTGCTAATTAGTATGCAAGGACATCCGCATAGGTAATGAGGTTAGAACAATGGCGTGTGGAACACACGTACAAAGTTAAATGATTTAAACAAATATCTACCTGAATGACAAGAAACCAGATCTCCAGTCAGCTTCCGAACTGTTCAAGGGCTTCTCAGCTTCCTTTCCATAACAGTCAGCCGAATAATGGTTGAGGTGAGACGCAACACAAAAATGGCTCACATCAGGCCTGCGTCTGTTCTGTTCGAACAACAGTAAGTGAATGACTGGTTTAGCCAATTTCCCGCTTCGTGCCAACTCAATGCGCACTAGAAGCGAGTGCTTCTTGAGAAAAGATACTTTCTCGGGAAACCGTCATTCCCCGCCTAGAGTTTCTAGATCTCTCTGCACGAGAATTTAGAGCGATACCCAGCATCACGGGTTACTCGAATTCCGGTGTTTCGAGAAGATTCTAGATAGTAAGTCCTCCATCGGCTTCCCTCAGTCTATTTTTAGCTGGGAAAGTCCCCGATGACGCGCCAAAATAGTGCGGGATCTTGACGACCCAAGACAGATAAACGCGTTTCGTCACATAGGCCCCCACTTTAAGAGGATCGACCCCGTCGTTCCACTTCTACGCAGAAGCTGTCTATGTCGTTCGTTCTTCCTTCTTAGAGACCGGATGGCGGGTGAGGAAGTCTAACCCGTCAATATTGTATAGAATACTTTTACCACATTCGGTGGGGAGACAAGCTATTCAGTATCACGGGTGATCAACGCCTACTCCGCTACTGCGATCGGGCATCTCGCAGTGTCTTGCGGACCAGAGCTCCCGTCTCGATCTGATTTAACGATCGTTCCTGCCAGAGTTTACTGGACTTCTGCAACTCCAGCTTCCCCTTTCGAGGACCCAGCTGGATTGCAGTCGGTCGGATTGAGGGACCAAGGGTCTGTGTCCGTTCTGACACAACCCACCTCTTCCGACCACGGTTCTCAGTGTAGCGAGCACTGCGGGTGTTCCTTTGGCCGGTCATGTTCCCCCGAGCACCGGGCTGAACCGAAGAAGGTACCTGCACATACATATAGGACTTCCTATGGTGTGACAGGCTTTCCGCTACCTGACCTGAACCCCGAACCGTTCTTTCAGCGAATCTCTGCGCCCTTGGGTTGGTAGACTTATCATCGGGCTTCCCCTCATAGCGCATGAGGAGACAGGAATGGAAAGTAGAAGACTTTCCCAGGATCACCACTCCATAGTGCTTGTGGAGCCCCACTTTATCCACTAGGAATGGGCCCTGCCACCCGATTTCGAATTCGTTCCCCTCGATTGGGAGGAGTACTAGAACTCGGTCTCCAACCTCTAAGGATATCTTCGTCTTCGTCCGTTTCTCAGGTGTGCATTTACGGCACTCCGGACAAGACCTAACATACCTGCGCACGTCGCCTGTCATTCCCGGCCACCAATAGTACCGGGATAGACATTTACTGGTTGTCCCTACAGTCAGATGTCCGGTAGGGGACCTGACATGTACCGTTCGCAGCAGATTAGCTCTGAAGCTCTCAGGAACCAACTTACGTTCCCTCTGCCTTTTCTCTGTTCCAGTCTGAATTAACGGTGACTGGTTATCAGAGTTGAACTCACCCTGAATTAACGGGTTTTCAATGTTGGGCAACCATCCTGAACAAGGACACTCCGCCGCATCCTTGCTCCGAGCATTACTCATTCCATCCGGGTGAGTATTTCGGAGACTTACCTTTTCGAGACCCTCTTCCTCTGTATCTCTGACCTGCCTAGACTTATGGATGCTAGGGTGTTCTGGTTCGCCCAGAAACACGTACTTCCGGCCAAGAATTATGGGATAGAGAGGATCCGGTACTACTGCCGCCTGAATGCGTCCAGTAACGTACTTGCTCCGAATCTCCACATTGGCAATCTGGCAACGTAACGCTACAGCACTCCTACTGGCTGGCTGTATCTCCGTCATCTCCCCGGTGAGTTGCTCTGGGCCTGTCAGGTGGGATGCAATTATAGCTGAAAATTGCAATCCCGTGTCGTAGAGGCACAACACCTGTTGCCCATTCACTTCTACTCTCTCAACCACTGGAGGTCGTCTAGGTTCTCCATTCCCATCAACCGACTTCACTTTCCTGCAAGGTCTATCCCTAACCTCTGCAAGACAAGCAAAGTGAAAGTCCTTGGCTTTACTCTTGCACTCCCTCGTGTTGTGAGTGCGGGACTTGCAGAATTTGCACCATCGTTCACTCCACTTCCTCTTTGGAGAACTAGGTGGGCTATTCTTACCTTGGTTGACGTTAGAGTTCTTCTCTAAAGAGTTTACCTGTTTCTTGGGTCCATCAGAACCTGTGTTCTTCTTGGCCTTCTTCTTTGACTTACCTTGATCCTTATCTTTCGATCTCGGATCTGTTGGACTGGTATCCCCAGTCTCGCCATAGACTTCAACGTATCTTTCGGCTAACTTGTTGACTATATCCAATCTCTCAGCCCCATTCTCACCTAAGAAGTTTTGCAAGGGTTTAGACATTTGCATTCGCATCTGATCTACAACCATCAACTCACGTAAACTTTCATACTCTTCCTTAAATCCGGCCAAGGCCATCCATTTACGAAGGTATGAGTTCAATCTCACACTGTATGCTGAAAACAGTTCACCAGGTTCTCGCTTCACCGTCCGAAACTTCCTTCGGTATGAGTGCGCTGTGATCTCGAATCTCTTCAAGAGAGCCGCTTTCAGTGCCGGGTAATCATTCTGTAGACCCGGTGGCAAGCGTGCATACACTTCATAACCTTCGGCACGGAGTCCCTGGGAGAGTTTTAAACACCATTTCTGTTTGTCTAGACCCATTGCAATAGACATGGCCTCATACTTCTCTAAGTATTGGTCTATCCGTTCCTTCTCGGGTTCGAACGGCTGTAAAGGCCATTTCATAGCCTGGTAGTCACGTCTACTGGTTGACTCTGAGCCAGGAGGTACACCTCCTCCCATAGCTCCATCATTTACACCTGTAGCAGGCACTTGGGCCTCAAGTAGCTTCATTCGATACTCATGGTCACGTTTTTCTTTCTCGGCTTCCAACTCAAGCCGTTTCATTTCAGTATCAGCCGCTATCCTCTTTTCCTCAAGAGCCACTTTACTGGCTTCCAGTTCTCTTTCTGCTCTCCTCCTCTCTCTTTCCTCTTGGCGAAAATTTCTTTCCACCTCTTGGACATAGGATTTCAAAGCATCTCCTTCAAGACCAGACTAACGTCCAGTTTCCTGAACTTTGTCTAAGTCTAACTCTTGGGTAGACATGTTGACTATGAGAGGTGGGTACTCAAGTATGTGTGGGTGAAGCAATACAATGAATCAATAATCAATAGTACTAACTAATCACCACAACACAAATGTCCGTCAGACAGTTAGGAGATAGGTAGAAGTAGTAGAATCTTATGTAGACTGAAGTAGAGGATAAAGACTAAGTCCCTATCCCTATGTGAGAGGTCTACAACACACAAAGATCTTGGAATAATCCCGGACGAGCCCCCACTCTGTATGGAGTGTGACGAGTTCACCTTGGGTAGTGAGAGTGAACCACTCCCGAGGTGTCTCTGGCACTCCCTTGTATTCTAGCCCCAGGGGTTGGACAAGCAGATACACATTTTTACTCTGTGGTTGCTCTCAGATTAGTTAATTACGTCTACAAGCCCCTCCAGATTCTAGACCCCCACTAACTACCTACACCTGTGGAACAATGAACACTTAGGCATCGTCCGAGACCACACTCAATCATTATACAAAGAGCAAGTCAACTTACATAAAGTTTATTCTACCCTTGAGAATATAGAACTGAAATGAACATCCTGATAGAATAATCTATTTACACAAATAGAAGATAGAGTAGAGACAGAATCAGAGATATAGTTGTCTTCATCGAGTTGGGAAGTAGATTGGATGCAGATGTCCTGTCCAGTCGGTCCGCCACTCAACCGGCTTCCTTCCAGTGAGACGACTAGAACCTTGGAGACCACTCCGTCTCCCGAGCGTGGATCCACAACACTAGAGTCACTGCTGGACCACCCTTCACTGGACCAACTGCATCTATATCACTCCCACGGAGTCACTGTTAATACAGTTCTCGAACAATACCGGTTGGGAGACAATCCTCCTGGACTTGGCTCCAAGTATTCGTTACTTCGATGAACTTAACTAGTCACTGACCAATCGAATGGTCTGTCACTCATTGCACAGTCCCACTGCAGACCAAATCTGTCATTGACCAATTCAATGGTCCCTTCATCACATCACAGGAACATGGATGAACAAATGTCACTGACCAATTCAATGGTCCCTTCATCACATCCCAGGAACATGGATGGACAAATGTCACTGACCAATTCAATGGTCTCTTACAGTCACACTGCTTGTAGAATCAGATATGGCTACTGAAAATGTTACTGAGTCCTACTCGAACACAGTTTATAATCTTGATACTGAGACAGTACATTAATAGAATCACACATCTATTTCCCGGAAACGATTCAGGTTGGACTATAATCCATAGTCCCTTCCACCGGGTTACACTTGCCACAAGTCAATAACTGGTGTATTTCTTCTCAAGACCTGCCACTAGAGCTGTCCAAAGAACCTTTCAAGTGTCTGAAGATCAATTACTTCTGCGTTTAGGCAGAACCACCGTCATAATATACGGACCGGTGTTTCCTTTCGTTGAGCATGGTTACTCAAAATGCTGAAATGTTCCTGGCAAAACCAGAGTGTCTTCTATTATCAAAACGATCACAAACCATCACTTCCCACACGTGCACCTTCAGGGCAGTTGTATTTCTTGATGCAACCTTCATGCATGGTGAATCACATTGGGTACCTGGTGTGGTTGAGTCTGGCGTGATAAGTAAAGAACTGAACCCTTCGTTTTGTCACCCGAAGTGGTTTCCTGCCAACAACAATTATAGTTGACTGGTTCCTCAACAGGCAAACTCCTGAAAAGGAAGAGCGACCGGTGAGAGTATACTGTCCCAAACATTAGTCCACATGCATCCTACCAATAACTACTCAACCCTCAGTCATGCTACTTAGTTATGCATATAACCAAAGCATTATCTCTATATGGAGAGTAGTAAAGCATGGGTTCACAAATGTCAGCTGGCCTCACAGAACAGCCCGTCAAACAGAGCAAGAAATCAGAATGACGAGTCTGATCGTAGGTCTCACCTATCCCTAATCATCTACCAGTCGTCGCTAACGTCAGTAGTGATACAAGGCTGTTATTGTTCTAATTTAATCGAACTAAACACTAGGTAAAGAGTCCCTGGACTCGTTCCTAACATCATCAATGTACATTAAGAACCATAATCTTGATCAATATACCATCCCTCGGGATATAGGAATAGGACATGATCACATCCACTAGGTACACAAGCCTGTTTGCTGGTGGGACCACCTGTCCACGCCATAGCAAACTCTTCTTATCAGACTCTGCCTTAGAGTCAAGAAGCCTTCTTGAGAATACATGTTCCCCACATGTTCCAAGGGTAATGTTCCAGTTCTGTCCTCCCCAAGTGGTTTAGCCTTGGCATGGACTGAACTTCATCGTTGGTTTGGCCTACCAACACATACTTTCATAACTTGCTTTCACTTCCCCCATATCCTATATTTCCCCAGTCTCATACAGCCTCCTTGCATCCTTCCATACTTCCAGCACCTTAGCATTCACTCGCACTAGCGCCAGTATGAAAGAAACAGGTAGCTTAGACAAGAATTCAGAACGCATATTTATATCGCGACGGCACGCAGTGTTATCACGTCTCGAGCTATTCGGCGTTCGGAATTACCCCAGGAAGTATCACATGCCAAGACCTAATATATATACACAATGTCACATCATATACATATATAGATATAGCACCAAAGCAACTTACCTTACCACAGAAATCCGCTGTTCCACACAATGAATTCACTATTAAGTTACTACACAATAGTTACATCATTCCTGGTGGCACAGAACTAAGTTCTTCCATTACTTAGTAACTAAGCACAATTTTGTCTGAATCTCCACCTACCAACTTACCTGGTTTTCTAACCGTTCTTCTGGCTTCAGCCACTGACTGACATAATCTAAGTTTCCATCCGGCACAAGTAACTAGGTTTTATTCTAACACAGCAACCTAATAGATGCAACGATTGGCAAAATATGGTACATATATTTGGAACCCAAATCGCCCACATCACATTACGGCGTTCCTAACAGCTGATTCGCGAGCACACGGTAAACAAACCCACGATTCGCCGTCAACTGCGTTATCGATCGGTTTGCTAATTAGTATGCAAGGACATCCGCATAGGTAATGAGGTTAGAACAATGGCGTGTGGAACACACGTACAAAGTTAAATGATTTAAACAAATATCTACCTGAATGACAAGAAACCAGATCTCCAGTCAGCTTCCGAACTGTTCAAGGGCTTCTCAGCTTCCTTTCCATAACAGTCAGCCGAATAATGGTTGAGGTGAGACGCAACACAAAAATGGCTCACATCAGGCCTGCGTCTGTTCTGTTCGAACAACAGTAAGTGAATGACTGGTTTAGCCAATTTCCCGCTTCGTGCCAACTCAATGCGCACTAGAAGCGAGTGCTTCTTGAGAAAAGATACTTTCTCGGGAAACCGTCATTCCCCGCCTAGAGTTTCTAGATCTCTCTGCACGAGAATTTAGAGCGATACCCAGCATCACGGGTTACTCGAATTCCGGTGTTTCGAGAAGATTCTAGATAGTAAGTCCTCCATCGGCTTCCCTCAGTCTATCTTTAGCTGGGAAAGTCCCCGATGACGCGCCAAAATAGTGCGGGATCTTGACGACCCAAGACAGATAAACGCGTTTCGTCACAGGTATCAAGAACAATCTTAGAGAAATGAAGATTGCTGCGATGTATCCTGCATACCTTTCAAACAATAGGCTCAAAACGATGTCGAGGGTTTCAGAAACAATCGAGCAACTGTGAACGAAGCATCAACGGAACGTCAATGAAAGAGTCGGAGAGCTGCAAACTAGTTGATGAGGCGAAGTTTATTTGCCCACATTGTCGTGCTGCAAGATCAATCATCTAATTCAAAATTCATAACAGATTTCGACCGTGTCTGTGATTTTCAGACGAGACGGTCATCATAAGATTAAATATGAATAAACAACTGTTGACAATGCCAGTCACTGACAACTATCAAGTTCGTATCGCAGACCTCATGTCTTTTGCAAGGTTGCCACAGTGTCCTTCTGCTGTAACATTCTAAGTCTCGTTCTTGGATTCCGCATCTGTCCAAAATATTTATCTTAATATGTAAGATGTCATCTTCCTTTGGTTCTCTTTGCTAATATGTGTTGGCCATGAATACGGCTGTCCTGCCAGTAAATATCTTTCTCAGTTCCAGACAACTTAAACGTGCTGTTTCTCTGGTGGAGCTCTGTGATCCGAATCTTCTGTTGTTATTGACAAACATTCTGACGTGATTTCCGTTCTGCGTCAGGCGCCTAGTTTTATGTACGTTTTGGTTCGAGAGTTTTGCTCCCTCTTACTTGATTGTTTGATTGATTAATTGATTTAGGAACCGACATCACAGCATTCGGGACATTCCCATAAGCGCTCCGTCCCCATCCCCAGCAGCCAGCGTCCCTCTTACTTTTGCGTCATGTGCTCTGCGCTACGACTTGGCAAAGATCAACTTACAAAGAGCATTAGAAAGAGATCATGAAAGATCTTTACAATCTTTACACCCCCCCCCCCTTCCCCCCCCCCCCCCCCCCCCCCCCCAACAAAAAACCACTACACTGAGGTTAATGAAGGAGGAGAAGAAGAACCCGTTTGCGATCGACTCACGAGACAAATATTTTGCCACTTGAGCTATATCTTATACTTGAGATATATCTTATACTTGAGCTACAGACAAACGTGCAAGCAAGTATATTGAGATGTTCTTCAACTATCTATGATACACATAGAGATGACTTTGGTAACCTTGTGATAACCAGGACAACTTAGGGTGGAAGACACAAGGGGATGGTTCACAAAGAAAAGAAATAATGGATAGGTAAGCAGAGCTAGCCGGTCTCTATGGCTGTGGGGTTACAAAACTTTCTCTCTGTAATCCCGTTTATCACGCAGAGTCTCGTAGCGGAGCGAGAGCTGAGGCGGTTCGAGCCCGCTCGTGACTTGCGGGATACTGAGCCGGCCGCTCAGAAAGCAATGGCAAACTACTGAGCGTAATCTTGCCAAGAGATCAACATACAGCTGAAACATGCTGGTGTTGACAGCTAAGTCCTGTAAAAAGGATATGCTTAAAAAAGCAGAGCTACACTGAAAACGATCATGGGTCGAACTTATCAAGTATGCAAAAAAAAAAACAGATTGTTGTAGTTAGAAACTGTGTCATCCAACAAGGCACGTGCTGATTATGGTGGTACTACACATAAGCAAAAGTGGGCTCTGTTTGTTCCAGAAACTAAACAATGAGAACTCACTTTACGCATCGGGGGCTACAAAAACAGACTCCCACTTTCACTTCAAAGGCTGTACAAGCAAAGCACGAAATGTTCATTGTTTCACACTGGTTGACAGCATCACTCGGGTCTCTCATACGCCACGTGACATGGATTATCTGACTATTTACACCTCCACTGTATTAGTTTAGTGGTTGTTGCGCCCACAAGCACAACGGATCTCAGACATGTGTCCCTTGGTCGCACTTCTGTTGCACGTAGTCACCTTCATCTTCGTTTCGTGACATGCGGGAGTTTGAGGAAATGGACTAGTTGATTAACTGGCTGGCTCTGCATCCCCTGCAGATGGATAGCCCTTGGATCGTACCGATATTATTAATGCCTTAGTTAAAATTACTTGCACATCCTTTATAGGAGGTAACAGTCAACTCCAACATTTTTTGGCTGTTTTGTGATTCCTGGGCAAGATTTTGTTCAGTATTTTGCCATTGCTTTCTGTACGACCGGCACTTATACCATGGATTCTAAACCAACTCCCGCAGCTGTGTTTCGAACGCGGTATGCAAGATTGCGAACTGCATTTGTAACCCCTTCGCAACAGAGACACGTTGAAAGTGAAGGACTTTGGCGCCAGTGAACCCACTTTGTTGTCCAGAATGAGAGACTTGGAAGTTAGAATTAGCATGGCCAGACGAAACAGACACGTCGGAAGAATGAAGGTCCTCGTCATCCAACACAGTACTGGTGCTGTTAGCCGCCCGACCGCTGATGCATATGTTGAAGACATGTTTTGACGTTTTGACATGTCCGGAGTGCAAGAATGATACCCCAACAGATATCTAGCTAACTTGTGGACGCTCCACGGCGTTTGAACATTATTACGTAACATACTCTTGGATTTCACTGATAATGAAGGCACTGATTTCAGATTAGCTTGTAGTTATTCTATTAACGAAACAACAGTGAGGGATACACTTTATGGACCACTGAGTAAACTAAAAAGGACAGTGAAATGTATACAAGATATAACACTGCAGATATTGACAATAAATTTCAAGCGAATGGAAGAAGAAAAGAATTAACGGTTGCGTATTAGCTACTGAATAAGTCATCACTATCATCTGAAACTTCTGTAATGTGCGGGCGACGAAGTCAATCCCTTCTCTAGGTATTTTTAATAATCCATCCATCATGTGCCGTGCCAATAAGCGTGGGCGGTTATGTTTTGCCATCTCACGCGATCACCAGAGTCATAGATCAGCTCCATGTTCCTGTCTCGACCATACCATATGACCAAGCCATCCAGGTATTTACTTCTCTGTCTTCCCCTTGGTCTCTTCCCTTCGATCTTGCCAGTTGTCACCAAGTTCTCCAAATCATTTCTTCTCATAACATGCCCAACAGATTTTGACTGTCTACGTCTAATGTCTCTAATCAGATTACGATCTTCATTTGTTTCTTGAAGGACTTGTTCATTGGTTTTAATAATACTGCCAATCGTCTTCAGTACTAACATTATCTGTCTTTGTCAACTTTGTTTCTAGTGCACTCAGTCTTTTCGCTTGTAACAAGAATGCTCTTCTCATAGCGTGTCCAAAGAAAGAGCGAACGAACGAACTTTATTTTCAAAGGGTCACAAATTGATCACGCAGATCCGTCTTACACTCGGCGCATCCAATCACTCATCTTTCGTTCATCATTGTGCATGTTACATTCAATTAAGGAACAAAAATCATTGTCAAATGAATGGTGTGTGCTGAAGTAGTTTCATGCTATGGGAAGGATAGAGCCATCACATGATGTCACCCTGAATACACGGAGGAATATGTGGCCAGCCATTTCCGCTATTGGCGGTCAACGAGAGCTGGCATCGAACACTAGTCCAATCGCTCTCATGACATTATCTGCATAGCTCCCTATCAACTACAGTAACTTCCCCACCCGTTGGCAATATTTAGTCCTCATATGGGCATCTGTCTGTCTTTCTGAATTCGCCTACGGTATTGGAGAACATTGTGACGACTGGAAAGTTCGAGGGGAAGAGAGGCAGTGGGAGACCAAGAGAAATTATGCTGGATGGATTGAGACGGTGGCATGGGGGAATATCAACAGCAGAGATGATCCAGAAAATCAAATACCGAGATCTGTGGAGAGTCATGAACGGCTACGCCATCTGACATGGCACTTGTTGATGGTTCTTACTTCAGAATATCACAGACCGTGATTACATTGGCTCCAAAATACACAATAAATGGGACTTAACAAACGAAATCATAATGTTGTTCACTATAGAAAGCCAAAGATTAACTTGTTTAAACCACCTTCACAACACCAGCAAACGAATAAAAGTCACAATTTGAGAACACATCTTCCCGTGACAACATACGGATGGTGAGCAAGGCCCATTTCACATCCACTAAACAAGACAATTAAGACTTCTGAACTGACATGTTTTAGAACCATTCTTAGAAAGCCCTCGATGAAGAAGCCAACAAATACAGATATTATACACTGTGAAATCCGAACAGGATAGTCCGGGACTTGCGTTTATTTACCGGGTCGCTGTCTATTATCTATAATTTTAGTGAAGTTAGTACGACCCCATCGATCTACGATTCTAACCCAGGGTTGAAAAGAGCGTTGACACGACAGGTGGATCTACTTTATTCACCTGGTTTTATGCTATATCACGGAGGTCAGCATGGCTGAATGGATAGGAGAGCTTGTTCTTAAACTTTTAGTGTGCTGATACCGTGACTTGGGAAGGTAAATTACAAGTACCTCAGAAGTCGGAGTTTTTTCGTCTGATGAAGAGGTACGCTGGCAAAGTTAATCCACACACACAATATCACTCCAGTGCACTAGACGTAGTAACACGTGTATTGACTACGCTTGAGTTCAAAGCCAGCGGGTGAAAGACAAAAACATCTCATAACCTTGGACTCTTTCCGCAGAACGGCCTGACAAGCCACCCCTGCATTGCAGGGAGCATTGCAACATAAATGGCCTATGTATTACAAACTCCTTTTTAAAAACAAAAGAGCTGCATAAGGTCGCATGGAAATATCCAAGATCCGGCCACGGCATCAGCTGGACTTCATTATCACACGGAGACAACATCTGAACTAAACATCATTAACTCGTAGTTAACCACAGTGCCGACTGTGATACGCATCATTCTTTGGTTGTTGCATCGGTTAGACTGAGACCAAAGAGAATCTACACAGCTAAACACAAATCTAGCCCCATGATTAATATTATTAACACCCACGATCCTGGAAAGTGCTTTGAGATCCAACAGCAACTTGGAGACGCTTTCACTGATACATCAGAAATTTTACAGCAAGTGAAAAGTGGGGTAAACTTAAGGAAACTCTTCATATGACAGCTGTAGGGGTTTACGGCACTGTGGATCATAAGATGCAGATTGGTTTGCGGCAAACATCCAGACACTGCAGCCCTTGTTTGATAAAAAGAAGATAGCTCTCTTAAGAAACAAGGAAAGATCAATGCTAACACTCTCAGTGAGCTAAAGCAAGCTAGGTAGGCTGTGCAAAAGGCTGCCAGGCAGTGTGCAAATGACTATTGGATCAAGTTATGTGAGTCCATTCAAAACGCAAGTGATAAGGGAAACATCAGAAGCATGTATGAAGGGATAAAGAAAGCCTGTGGTCCAATGATTAAAAGAAGTGCATGTAACAGTGTAAAGGACTAACAAAGACTTGGTTTCATATCAATAGGGTTTATTTTCTTGATGGTGACCAGTTCTATTAAGATGGCGTCCTTCCAAGTCCAGACCCTGATCTTCACTGCCCCCTGACAACCAACTACGTCACGACTTGAGCATCTCTCTTCCCATTCTCCTCCGATGCTCAATTGTGCCGTAGCCTTTTCCCACTAGGTACTAAATACTCTACTTCTGTTACACATCCCCATGTTTTCTAAAGACTTTTTCCTATAAAGGAAAAAATCTTTACTCCAAATCCCCTTACTCTATTCCCCTTTTTTCCTTACCGCTCACAGTTCCTCTAATCCTCCCCAAACCAACTCCAACTTACGTAAATAGTCTATTTCTTCAACTCTTTCCCCTGTTATATAGTTATCATAGTTATCATAGTTATCCACTATACAGTTATATATTACTGGCTCGTTCTTGGCTCCTTATTTTCCTGTATAAAATATACACATCATAAGAACAGCTCGTAAAATCGTTATCGTACCTTTTGACCTTATAAAATTCCTCACTCTTCCAGAACACAGGATGTACAAAAACAATGTAGTTAGAAAAAGTAAAGAAGCGGTGCGCACCGAGTGAGAAGTATAAAGAATGAATACTCAACATGACCACATTTACATACAGTAATGAATATTTAAGACACTCACATTTACCTCCCTTGCCAATAAAAAAAATTTTTGTAAAATAATTTTTTTAAAATACACCTTATGAAATAGATCTTTGTTCACTATAAAACAATTTGACATAAGTTTTCACAAGCCTTATATATTCAAAATTTATATTGCCATCCACAATCTTGTCTATATTTCGTTATCTCACCTTTAACCACGAGCCCATGTTCATATTCTATGAACATTTTTAATATAATTAACGCTGGTTTTTCACAGCACCTATATCTTGCCCCCGTACATCCCATACTTATATACTGCCATTTACAGTCTTCCCCCAACCTTATATCAGTGGACAAAGAGAATATTTCTCTATATTATCCCTCAGTAGTTTTTATTAACTCTTTTCTGAACGAAAAGCCTTAAGCAAAACCCCATATATTTGAAAATTAAACTTACTTAACTAACTTTATAACTTATTCATTAACCATGTAACTTAATATACAAAACCATTCATGTAATCGAAATAAAATCAACACAAGACGTCATACCCCCAAATTAATCTAAAGAAAAAAACACATTTTAAAATGACATAACATGCATTTTATCAAATCAGAATAAAACATTCTATTACTACCTATCACTATTGGACACTTTTACGGACCAATAGTTTTTACTCCAAATACTAGGAACACAATCATCCTATTCTAAATCAATTAATCAAACAACAACAATCATTTTACAAGACCAAATCAAGAAAAAAAAACTTATTATATATGAGGCATTGAAACTTAGGCTCAATAAAACAATCAAATAATAACCATCATTTTACAGTACCAACTCAAGCAAAAAAAAACATATTATATATGACTCATGACTCATAAAACTCAGAGTGAATAACACACGATTTAAAAAAAAACTCTCTTAAAATTACTACGTACAGTGGCCCACCAACATTGGCCTCTCATACTAAGTAACGTAACGCATATCTATTTATACAAGTCATTCCAGTATTTCTATGACCGAGAAAACCAAACACTTCACTGTCACATATGTATATCTGTTAACTACAGACTAATTTCTTAACTTAGAACACTGACCGTACCATTTATTCTCTCCCCTCACAACTTTCTATCTTTTTCTATCTTAACTCCTAACACAACATAACATCCGGAATATCCTCTTAAGTAAGCACTGTAAACTACAGGTTGACTCCTTTTATCTATTCGTAATGTGGCGACTATTCCAATGTCAACTCAATGTAGCAGCCATCATCTACTTATCAATTAACTTGTGGCCCGGCCTGCCAATTATTTCCCTTGGACCAATCATCACTATAACTTCTTAATCCTTACCGTTAAACACGGCATTTCTAGCACCAATAAAAAAAACTATTTGCTACAGAGTACATCCAGCTACTGTACCAATGTCTAATTTGTCCAATCTACGAAAAGTCACGAAGTTGAAACCTAAAATCAACCAGCAATTCCACCACAGAGAGAAAAAAAACTATATATATATGCCTCTCTCAAACCTACCTCTATATTAGTTATCTCACTGCTTAACTACTCCTCAAGACCACTTATAAAAAGTATCCATTTAATCCTTTTCTATTTCCACCATTTCACATACTTCTTCAAGCATCACTTTCACTTCCAAACCCTGAAACTTATAACTTGCTATCTGCAGTATTCTCTATCTATCTACCTCCTACGTTTCCACTTCTTCAATAACTCCAAGTTTCTTTGAATAAGTGCTAACTCTACATCAATATCCTCTTCCTCGTACAACTTATTAGTTTCTTCCATACTACTACTTGATTCTGACTTTTCATCCATTTCTTCTTCTTCTTCTGTATGTCTGTCGTTAGCAGCCGCTAATCTCTTCTGTTCAACATCCCATCTAATTTGTCTATCCTCATTTCTTAAGGACCTTTCTAGTAGAGGCATATCTTCACCGCTTGTTGAATAATCTCTAATTCTCCTCTGTCTTTTCACTTCTCTATATCTTTGTTTATCCATTCTTCTTTTCGTTGCTTGCCTAGTATTCTTAAATGGAGCACCTATTTCTTCTTCCATACTATCATAATAACTTTCCTTCACATTTTCTTCTTCTATTGTTTTCGGAATCGTCTGTTCTTGAGTATCTTCGTAACTTGGAGTTGCTAGTAACTGATTTTGTGCTGGTTCTTTTCTAAAACTTGGGGTTACTGTAGCTCCTCTGACAACTTGTTCATCTAAGTATCCGGTGTCTGAATAATAATTATTATTATAATTCTCATTTCTCTTCTCCTCCTCATCTCTTCTTAAGTGCTCTACGTGTGCCCTTGCCACATGTCCTGTGACCTGGTTCTTGATAGTATACGATACATTACCTAGTTTTTCCAAAACGTAATAACCTGGGATCCAACGAGCATCAAACTTAGAGTTTCTTCTATGCTTCTTGTAATAAACTCTATCACCTACTTTAAACTCCTGTAATTTTGTATTTACATTTTTGTACTTTTTCTGTCTTTCCCTAGCTTTAATTATATTATTCTTTAATCTTACGTGTGCTTTATGCATTTCCTGTATTATGGTCTCTTGAAACTCTTCCCCCATATACTTCCGTCTTGGTTTTAATAGATTATCTATAGGTAGTATTGGTTCTCTCCCGTATATTAAATAGAATGGTGAAAACCCCGTGCTCTCATTTTGATTTGTACGAATAGCGCTAAGGGCAGGTCCCAAGAATAGATCCCAATCTTTTTCATGTTCATCAACAATCTTTGCTATCACGTCGTATAACGTCCTATGTTGACGTTCGTTTCTAGCATTTGAAGAAGGTCTATAATATGAGGTCTTTATATGTTTTATATTCAAGTCTTTTAATAACTTTTCGAATTTTTTATTTACAAACTCTCTACCATTATCCGTAAGTATACTTTGTGGGCAACTAAATCTTGGTACGAACTCTTGTAAAAAAATATTAATGACTGTATCTGCGCTCTTATCTGGAATTGCATAAATTTCCGGCCAAAGACTGTAGACATCTACTATATGAATTAAATACACGTTTCCTGACAATGTTCTAGGGTGTGGACCTGATATATCTAAACTAATCTTTTGCATTGGGAACTGAGGAATATCTGTATCTTGTAAGGGACACTTAATTGTTTTCATATTCCTTAACCTGCATTTTTCACACGTATCTACATATTTGCAAGCAGATTTAAACAAATTTGGCCAATAATATTTGCTCGTAAGTGCTTTCACCAACTTGTCACGACCGAGATGTCCATTCTCACTGTGATATGCTTTTAAAACTTCATTTTCTAAATGTTTTGGAATATATTTCCTTAGCTGTTCGTTCCTTTCACACATATAGTATAACTGTCCATCCTCTTGTAAAACACAATAATTCTTCTTATATTTGTTCTCCTCCGTTTTTCTTAATTTTTGTTTTATTTGTAAGACTTTTGAATCCAACTCTTGTTCTTCTTTCATATTAAACTGTGCTAACTGTGGGTCTTCTGCTTTATGTTCAGACTCTTGATCCGATGGTAAACTCTCAAATTCTTCTCTATTTATTATGGCAGAATCTAAAATATTTACTTGCCAGTTTCGGTCGTCTATCTCTGGTTCAGCTTCATCTTCTGTGTCTCCTGATGACTGTGGGTACGGGATTCCTAGACAATAAATCAGCGCATGTATTAATCCTACCTGGAATGTACTTCAATTTTCGTGTTGTACCCCTGTAGATTCAATGCCCACGTCTGTATTTTCCTGTTCTGCACTGGAGCTTCTAAAAAAGACTTTAAAGGCATATGGTCAGTTCTAATAACAAAATTTGCGTTATGTAAGTAGTAATTTAGTTTCTGAAGAGCATAATGAATAGCATATGCCTCTTTTTCAATAGTCGTCCATTTGCGTTGAGATTTGCTAAGTTTATGAGATAAGAAGTAAATTGGCCTTTCATTTTTAACCCCTGGTATTCCAGACTCTTTTCCTTCATATGGTTGAACCAAACATGCTCCTATTGCACTGTCCGAAGCATCTGTGTACAGTATTAACTGTTTGTTTAAGTCTGGATGCGTCAATAGTGGTACCAGTGTTAAGCTGTTTTTTTAAATACTCGAACGCTTTTTGACACTCATCATCCCACTTAAATCTAGCGTATTTGCCCGTTAAATTTGTAATAGGTTCTGCTATCTTTGAAAACGCTGGGACAAACCGCCTATAATACGCACAAGTTCCTATAAACGCACGCACTTCCTTAACATTAGTTGGAGGAGGTAACTCTTTAATAACCTTTATCTTGTCCTGGTCTGGTTTAATACCTTCTCTATTTATAATATACCCCAAATATTTTGTTTCTGTCTTTAAAAACTGGCATTTACTAAGCTTCAATTTAACATCATGCCTTCTTAACCTGTCAAACACTAGTCTAATATGTTTTAAATGATCCTCTATATCTCCTGCTGTAAATATGAGTATGTCGTCTATATATGCTAGTGCAAACTTTTGCATGCCTTCTAATACTTCATTTATTAAGAGCATATAGTGAGACGGTGCCGTTCGAACCCCGAATGGCATACGTAAGAATTCGTAAGAACCCATATGAGTACAAAAAGCACTCTTCTTTTGCGCGTCCTTCGACATCGGAATACACCAGAATCCTGACCTTGCGTCCAGCGTCGTGAAATATGTAGAGCCATTAAGCAGCCCCAAAATATCATCAATTACTGGCAGTGGGTACGCTACATTCTTGGTGATTTTGTTCAACGCCCTATAGTCGCAGCAGAAGCGACTCGAACCATCAGGTTTGGCCACGATGACGACCGGAGATGACCATTCTGACTTCGACCTTGTTATTATTCCTGCTTTCAACATCTCTTCTATTGCCTTTTCCACGATTTCTCTATTTCTTAATGGAGTTCTATATGGTTTTAAACTAATTGGTGGATGGTCTCCCGTGTCTATTTCCATTGTAACTGTTTGTGTCTTTCCCAATTCTAAATCATTAATTGCAAATACGTCCTGATTTTGCTTTATAAGTTGTTCTAACACTTCCTTATTTTCTGGCGGAGCTTTTAACTGTGCCAACAATTCTTGTTCCCTTGTCATTTTGTCTAGTGAATGTATTTGAGCTGTATTTCTTCTGGATGGATGGATCAATTCATCCATTCTGACGTTCCCTCTTCTTCCGCGTCCGCGTCTGTTATTAACCCTTTCACTAGAAGTTTCTGAATAACTTGTTCCCGACATTTCTGCTCTATCCGTTGCCAATATGTCATTAATGTTATGTTCTAGTTTGGCTATCACACATCCTCTGTATAATTTAATTTCTCTACCTGTGTTGTTGATAATCATCACTGGAAAGGTTAAGTGTTTATCCAACGCTATTATTCCATCTGGAACTTCCAAACCAGGCTCACCAATTACTTCTTCTTGCAACTCAGTGATTCTGACTGTTTTTCCTGCCACATAATATGGGTTTCTCTTCAGCTTTGCTTGTATCAAATTAACCGACTGTGGTTTTAACGTCGTGGACATTTTAACTCTAACTAGTGCTGATATATGCATGTCTTCCTCCATATCTACATAGACGTCCTTGAATTTTAATTTATGTAAATCATAGAAAAGTCTTACTCCATTTTTTATTAAAAAATCTCTTCCTATCAACATGTTTCTATTTAAATCCTTCACTACATGAAAAAGATGTCTTATGTTGATCCCTCCTAACTTAAAATGTATCATTGTTTGTCCAATTACTTGTAAATTCTGTCCAGTAACAGAGTGTAAATTATTATGAGTCTTAAATACTCTACAATTTCTCACTATTTTGTATAGAAAACTTTCTTTTACTACACTAATCTGAGCTCCCGAATCAATTAATGTACGAATTCTATACTTTCCTATTTCTATTATACAAGAGCTATAATCTGTTTTATTTTCTATAAATTGCTTGACTTCATCTAGTTGAAAATATTCTCTGTTCGTCCTACTATACCTGTTATTAACATATTCTCTAAACCTTGGGACCTTATTATTTCCCTTCCTACCATAGGTCCCATTTAATAGGTAGGGCGCCGGTTTTCCTGCGTTCTTGTACCTGTAAAATTCCTGTGTCTATCTTCAACATTCCCACTCAACCTGCTACTGCCATTTCTACTTTGTATGTTTGATTGGACACGCCTATTTCCACAAACACGATACCCATGTCCTCGTTGACCACAAACCCAACAGACAATATTTGTGTTATTTGTGTTGCCTACTGTCTCCCTTGTAGGATATCTCATATTTCTTCTTTCATCATAATCATTTCTATTTCTACCTTGCAACGTCTGTATACCTCCTCTCCTATTCCATCCGAATCTTGTTTGTCCTATTTTCATAGGCTCCTCAACTCTGTCTTCTCGACTAGTTCCTACTTCTCGTCCTGTTCTCAATCTAAATCTACGTCTCAAATTTTCTTCTTGTACCGCGATATCTACCGCTTGTGATAACCTCTCAGGGTTTTCCCTCATCAACTTAAATTTCAAACCATCGGATTTTATGCCATCTACAAAAATTCCGACTAACATCCTCTCCACCTCTTCTCCTCGTACATTCTGTCCTAAGAATGCCTCTTCAGCCAGGTTAATCAACCTATCGCTGAACAATTGTACCGTCTCTCCGTTATTTTGTTTAGCCTGTCTCAACACCGAAAATGCATGTTGTGGATCCGTTATTTCCGCATACTTCCTTGCTAGGTCTTCCTTGAATTGTTCCCATGTCTCATCTACTCTAGCCTCTAACTTTCTTCTTATATGATCCGAAACCGGTTCTGTTGCCGTCTGATACGCAAGTCTCATTCTCTCTTCATCTGTTGCTGAGACCAAATACGCATATTTTTCTATGGAAGTGATCCATTTCTTAAACTCTCTGGCCTGTCCACTAAACTTGACAATTTCTATTGCCATTCCCTGTTGTTTTATTATCGTATTAAGTCTACCCACCGCTGTTCCTACCCCCGTCAAAACTTGTGCTAAAGTGTCTTGTTCCGCCATTCTGAAATATTATTATACAGACCAAACAAACAGCTTCACTTTTGTAATTTACTAATTTAAGAAACACAAATCACTTATACCGTAAGAACAGTTCAATCTGTTAATAGGTTTACAAATTACCCTACTCTTGTTTCCCGGTCCAAGCAAGACGTATTCTCCTAAGTTCGCCGTCAGGTTAAATTCCCCGCTGTATTAGTTGAAACCAATCGCGCACTTCAGGTAGTTCGTTCCTTCTTCTAAGGTCGTTTCTCTTCTTGGGATGCCTCAGTACAGTTCTTCAACCCTTGGTTGGGTCCCTTCTGAGATGGAGTACATCAAATCGACGTCTTGAAAACGACTCACATGCAACAGAGTCCAAAAGGATTAGCGAGCGGCTCTCATTTGTAGTAGAGCCCTGAGATAGTCTGATTCGTCAACCCCTGAAGTAATGAGGTATTTATTTGCTGTTTTGATTGTCTTTTACCAACGTTCTTTTTTTTTTAGTTGTTAGCGCTCAGAACAAAACCTATTAACATTGAGGCTGAAGTTGATTTTCTTATTGAAAAGTTCTTGTGAATAGCTCACCTGAAACAACGATCAGACTGGATTGCTGGATTGCCCTTCAGCCAAATTCTTGCTCGCTCAAGACATTATCAAACTGGGACGACTTTCAGCACACTCCTGCTCGCTCGAGATATCGATTTACTGACTTGAACTTCAGCACACTCCTGCTCGCTCGAGATATCGATTTACTGACTGGAACTTCAGCACACTCCTGACACGTTCGCCAGAGTAATGGACAAGAGGAGTCGTTAGGATGATGTTTACAGTTGATGCTCGCCGGTTTGATGACAATCGCAGGCGCTGCAACCCGTTATGGCAAGTTGGGTTTCACTCTTCTCCTGACGCCAATTAACTTTTTACATCAAGTCTTGAAAAAGACTTACAGACAACCACCCCTGGCCGGGCTTTTGGTTGCTGTACTCACAGATAAGTTATTGGCCATCTTTCCAACTGCGCTTTGTTACGTTCAATGCTTGTTCAAAAGCGTGCCGCAATTCTGTTTCTGGCGATCGACACAAGCGGACCAAGGACCTTCATAGTTTTTAGCCTCCGCGATGTTATATAGTAGACGGCATTTTGAGACTTCGCGTTGTTACTCTGTAGACCGCATTTTGAGACTCCGCGTTATACCAGGTTCGAATCCTGGTCACGGCACCAAAATTAGTCCTGTAACAGTGTAAAGGACTAACAAAGACTTGGTTTCATATCAATAGGGTTTATTTTCTTGATGGTGACCAGTTCTATTAAGATGGCGTCCTTCCAAGTCCAGACCCTGATCTTGACTGCCCCTGACAACCAACTACGTCACGACTTGAGCATCTCTCTTCCCATTCTCCTCCGATGCTCAATTGTGCCGTAGCCTTTTCCCACTAGGTACTAAATACTCTACTTCTGTTACATGCACCACTGAAAACCTTGAAAGGAGAAATCATCACTGATAAGAAACAGCAGATGGATAGATGGATAGAGCACTATTTGGAACTTTACTTAAGTGAGACCAAACCAGCGGATGATGTCCTCAAAGCCATAGAGGGCCTACCAACTCTTGACCACCTGGACACACTTCCCACCATAACAGAAGTAGAGTGTGCTATAAATGAACTTGCATCTGGCAAGGCCCCAGGTAAGGATAAGATTCTAAAAAAAGGTTATCAGTAGTGGGCAAGACACACTCACTCTACAGATCCACCAGCTAATAGAGCTATGCTGGCGAGAAGGACAAGTCCCACAGGATTTCTAAGATTCAAGCATCATAACACTGTACAAGAACAAGGGCGATCGGAGTGACTGCAACAACTATAGGGGTATCTCACTTCTGTGTATTGTTGGGAATGTAAGTGCCAGAATTGTTCTGCGAAGACTACAAGTCCTAGGAGATCAAGTCTACCCTGAATCACAGTGCGGCTTCCGATACAACCGGTCTACCATTGATATGATATTCTCACTACGACAAATGCAAGAAAAATGCCGTGAACAGAATCAACCACTGTTTATTGCCTTCATCGACCTCACAAAGGCATTTGATTTGGTCAGTCGTGAGGGTCTGTTCAAGGCACTAAAGAAGATTGGCTGCCCACCAACTCTTCTGTCCATTGTGGAATCGTTCCACACAGGCATGAAGGGTATAATCAAGTTTGATGCTGCAACTTCTGAAGAGAATGAAATCAAGAGTGGAGTTAAGCAAGGTTAGTGTACTAGCTCCCACCCTCTTTGGAATATGTTTTTCACTTCTACTGAAAAATGCCTTTCGTGATTAGGATGGTGAAATATACATTCTGTCACGCTCAGATGGCGGCCTCTACAATGTCCACAGATTGAAGGCCAAAATCAAAATTAGGAGAGTACTGATCAGAGAGTTGCATTTTGCAGATGATGCTGCAGTTACGACCCACTCTGAGGAAGAATTGCAATGTCTACTATCTGCATTCTCCAATGCTTGTTCTGAATTTGGTTTAACAATTAGCAACAATAAGACACAGATTATGTCACAGGGTGCACATGGGGTACCATCAATCTTTATTGACGACACCGAACTAGAGATTGTATACCATTTTACATATCTAGGATCAGAGGTAAATAGCACATTAATCCTTGGGCGAGTGTGTTTTGGTTGGGGGATCAGGTGAGGGCAGTGTGTGTGGGTGGGGGATGTGCGGGAGGGTGATGGGTCGGTTGGTGGGGTATGTATGTGTCCCTTGGTGTGCGTGTGTGTCGGTAGGTGGGGGTGTTTATGTGTCCCTTGGTGCGCGTGTGTGTGGGTAGGTGGGGGTGTGGGTGGGGTGATGTATGGATAGGTGGGAGATGGGCCTCATAACATGGTAATTAGCCTTGTTTATGTTTACAACATTCATTTCACAATGTTTATTTTTCTTCCTATGTAAATGTATAATGCTCTTGATGAACGAAAGACGAGTGATTGGAAGGGCCGAATGTAAGACGGGCCTGCGCGCCCAATTTGTGACCCTAATAAAGTTGATTTGATTTGATTTGATTTAGATCGGGAAATCAACATCAGGATTCGTAAGTCAGCAACAACAATGAACATGTTAAGAAAAAGAGTCTGGGAGAATAGGAAGCTTACTGCCAAACCAAAAGTCCTTGTCTATCAAGTCTGTGCCCTTTGTACTCTTCTTTATGGCAATGAGGCCTGGACAACTTACTTACGCCAAGAGAAACGTTTAAACAGCTTTCATATTCAGTGTATGCGAAGAATACTTGGCATTAAATGGCAAGACAAAATCACAAATACTGAAATACTGGAGTATTGGAAAGATCAGGTTGTGTGACGGTATATTCCATGCTCAGTCTTCGTAGACTTCGATGGATAGGACACGTAACATTTGCAGATGATATTCTTGCATAGAGGCAGGGGAGAGATAGGGAGCAAACAGCCCAGGAGTTACAGGCGACAGTAGATAAAGTGATTGACTGGTCCACAGAAATGAGTGCTGTCATCCACCCGGAAAAGGCGGCTGTTTTGTGGTGCTCTCTGGACAACAGGATTGTAAGAGCTGATGTCCCAAGCCTCGCGATAGATGGTAGAAATATCAGCAGAGAGAACAAGTTGAAGTATCTGGGGATCACATTTGACAGGAGCCTATCCTTCAAGGACCATGTGGAGACGGTCGTGACAAGAACTCAAAAGGGACTCAATGCACTTAAAACTATGGCTGCAATGGACATTGAGCAGAGAATGCTTTTCACACTATACCAGCACTTGATCCTCTCAGTAATTGATTATGGATTAGGTCTGCTCACTGTCTCAGAGAGTCAGCTGGTGAAGTTAGAGCGCATACAGAACGAAGCTATGCGGGTGATTCTGGGATGCACTAGAGACACCCCAGTAGTGTGTATGCGTTACATCCTTGGTCTGCCGACTGTTGCTGGTAGGCTCAAGGTGATGCAGGCGAAGGCATATCTCAGAGTAGCTGCAGACACAGACCACCCACTGCATGAGGCGCTGGACGCAGTTAAGGGTCAGCGACTGATAAGAGGGAAATCATGGATGGCTCAGGCAGAGGATACAATCAGACATGTGTGCCCCGTGGAGAACATTAGGCGTGGAGAGGAGTGGGTCAGAGTGCCAGCGGAGCAGTCAGACTTGTGCAGAGTTATAATCACATTAAGCCGGGAGTGCAGGGAGTGGCCAGCAGGGGCCACTGAAGTGGAAATCCAGCAACTAATTCAGGACAATGCTCACTCAAGTGATGTAATTATCTACACAGATGGTTCGGTGTCAAGAGGTGAGAGAAGTGGCTGGGGTTTCATAGCCAAAGCTAATGGTCGATGTTTGGGGCAGGAGAGCCTGGCATATGATACCACAACATCCAGCTTAAGAATGGAAGTGGAGGCAGTCACTGCGGCTCTCCGCTGGATGGAGAATACGACACACACACACATCGTGATTGTAACTGATTCAGAAAGCATGCTGACGAGGGTGAGGACGGGCAGACTTCGTGCGGAGTGGTTTGCTTCGCTTCGGAGGTCATGGGTGACAAGCATCGCCTGGATCTTTTCTCCGGGGCATGCCGGTGTGCTGGGAAATGAACAGGCGGACAGATTGGCTAGCTCTGCAGAACTTGGTGGAGTATTGATACATGACAAGGCAGACGTGGTTGCGGCCTTGTGGGAGCACGTACACACCTCGGAGGAGCAAATGGATTACCATGGTCTGGCAAGAATGAGACAACGAGGAGTGACGAAGGGATCTGGCCGACGCTCAACGCTCAAAGGAAAGGCGAGACGGACTTATAATCAGATTGCTACTGGTACTATTAGTGCTGGAACTCTTCGCTGGCTGCTGAGGATGGGGACGGAGCACTTATGGGAATGCCCCAAATGCTGTGATGTCGATTCCTAAATCAATCAATCAATCAATCATTACAGATGGATAAGAGATCTCAGGGTCGGCCTCTACAACGATACAAAGATGTGTGTTTAGTTAGTTTAGTTTAGTCGATGGATCAACATCACGGCACACGGGGACAACCCATAAGTGCTCCGTTCTCCTCCTAACTCAAACCTGAGTCTGGAGAAACTCAGCTCAGTGCACGAACTCCGTAGCACCGGCGAGGATCCTGAAATACTTTGGGTAGATTTTTAACTCGAAATTTTGTCCGGGCAGCGCCGTTAAGCTACTCTTTTTCGATTTCCAACTGCCAAGGGATATTTTACGTACGCAACAATACACAGAGACCAGGGGAAATTTTATTACTAGAAGTCCACGAGAAAAAATCCCGGTCATCACCGGGGCTTGAACGCGGGACCTCCAGCACTAGAGGCGGACACCATACCTCAAGACCACGCAGCTCCCCCCCCCCCCCCCAAAAAAAAAGATGTGTTTAAGCGGGACATGATTGATACAGGCATTGATAATGCACATTGGGAGCAATTCACTGCTGAACGTGTTGCATGGAGGGCAAATATCAGAAATGGAATAAAGACAAAGGAGAAAATTATTTCAGATAAGTCACACACCGAGCGTGTAAAACGTAAGATGGTGCATGATGGTGGAAATGACCATGTGTTCACATGCATCCACTGTGGACGAACACTTACAGCGCAAACTGGCCTTATCAGTCACATTCGCCACCGCCATGGGTTGTAGTTATTATGCCTTTCTAAAGCACAATGTAACAAACTATCGTCTGTCAGGACGTCCAGGTGCCATACATTGTTCGTTCGCTTTCAACTCGAGCGTAGTCCATACACATGACACTACTGGGGAGTGCACTGGGCTGAATTTGGCGTGTGGATTAACTTTCCTTATTACAGTATTCCTCGCCATCAGCCGAACCCACTCCGACTTCAGAGGTACTTGTAATTTACGTCCACAAGTCAAGGACAAGAAGCCAACAATTTAACGCAACTGACCAATGAAGGGGTTGGACCTGCTGCCTCGGCATCAGCACACCGAATGTATAAGATAGAGCCCTCTTATCCATTATGTCGTGCTGTCCTCCTGTCAATCACTTGATATTGGATAGTATTTTTGGCTCTTTTCTGTTCTGTTTCTGTACACCGAATGTTTAAGATTGAGCCCTCTTATCCATTATGTCATGCTGTCCTCCTGTCAATCACTTGATATTGGATAGTATTTTTGGCTCTTTTCTGTTCTGTTTCTGCACACCGAATGTTTAAGATTGAGCCCTCTTATCCATTATGTCATGCTGTCCTCCTGTCAATCACTTGATATTGGATAGTATTTTTGGCTCTTTTCTGTTCTGTTTCTGCACACCGAATGTTTAAGATTGAGCCCTCTTATCCATTATGTCATGCTGTCCTCCTGTCAATCACTTGATATTGGATAGTATTTTTGGCTCTTTTCTGTTCTGTTTCTGCACACCGAATGTTTAAGATTGAGCCCTCTTATCCATTATGTCGTGCTGTCCTCCTGTCAATCACTTGATATTGGATTGTATTTTTTGGCTCTTTTCTGTTCAGCAATTTGAAGAAATGTATAACGTATCTGTCCACTGGGAAAGAAATGGAGATGGCCACACAAAACAATGCATGCATAAAGATTAAACTGCTGGGGAATAAATGATGAAATAAGAAATTCATTCATTCATAAAATATCACATGACAGAGAGGATCGGGATGTTAGAGGTCGCGGATACCAAGATATGGGATCACAGTCACAACATTATACAGAGAATTAGAAGTAGAAGAACGCAGTAGAGATTAGAGATTAAAGGGGACAACGTCGACTGCGGGAGCAAAGTTCTCTTCTACGTTTGACCAACTTGACACCCCTAAAATGGTGTTATCATAAGCCAGGTCTGTGATACATCTGAATAAACAATAATGAAATATTAACTGAATTCGTCATTATTTAGGGGTGGCACGTTCGAATGCCGGTTTGGTAACTATGGCTTTCAATTGTTATGTTGTCTAGTTTGTCCTCTCATCTTTACTTCTTTCTTCTACTTTCACGAACGAAGATCAATACTTGTGAATTATTCACGTGCTGTCTTAGCGACCTGATTGTTGGGTTACGCAGGAGGTGATATTTCTGCGTATTAATCATCATCATGTCGTGCCATGCCTATAAGCATGGGCGGTCATGTTTTGCCATCTCACACGATTACTAGAGTCGTGGAACAGCTCAGTGCTCTTGTCTCGACCATGCCACGTGCCCAAACCATCCAGGTATTTACTTCTCTGCCTTACCCTTGTTGTTTTCCCATCAATATTGCCAGTTGTCACCAAGTTCTCCAGTTTATTTCTTCTCATAATGTGCCCAACAGATTGTGACTTCTACGTTTAATTTCTGTAATCAGTTTACGGTTTTTATCTGCTTCTTGTAGGACTTGCATATTCTGTCTGTCCATGATATTCTGTGCATTTTCCTCGAAAACTATATTTCCATTGCAATTGGAATTTTTTTTTGAGCTTGTCTGCTCATTGTCCGCGTCTCACATCCACACATAAGTACGGGGTCTATGTAGCACTTCAACACTGTTTTTCTCGTTGCAATTGAAATCATTTTATTGGTCAATATGTTTTCCATCTTGCAAAAAGCTAACTTCGCCATAGCGATTCATGTCTTTCCATCAGATATTATAACTGTTTATCTGTTTAAGAATCTTCTCGTTTACCCGAATATTACATTTCGGTATTTCTTATTTCTGTGTATTATAGATAATTATTTTTTAATGGCCCGTAAATCCACGGAAATTTGAATAGGTAAGCAACCATTAGGCTTCTCTGCGGGCTTAAGATGGTAAAGTGAGATCTTAAAATTGAAGGCCATGTAAACTTGTAATTTGATAAACAATTTGTTTTGTGGCACCATGCACATTTCCTTATTGAAGTTCTAAACATTTAATTATTTCTTGTAGATAATGTATGTACATAGTTTATGATAATTAATAGCATTCGCAAAGATGTAGCAAGTAAAATCATTAGTCAACGTATTAAGACTACCACAGACAACGTTCCATGTAAAGCTATACCGCCCTGACAGATAGGGAAAATAAAGATTGTTATCCTCTTTGGAAAAGAGAGGTTCATGTCTAAACTTAGAAAATAACCACTAGGATGTATATGTGTGAGAGGAAATAAAAAGGGGGAGGAGGTTGCACCAGTTTCAGAACGCTTATTCATATCCTAATAGTGAGAAACATATAGAAAAAGTGTGTGTGTGTGTGTGTGTGTGTGTGTGTGTGTGTCATCATCATCATCCACTTCTGCCGTCAAGCGTCGTGGGGAGGAATAATTTGCGTTCCAGCGCCAGGTGGACGGCACTGAATAGTGTCATTCCGTGTGGTTGTACAATGTCTCTGATGTCGTCAATCCATTTTCTTCTTGGACGTCCTCGTGGTCTCGTCGCAGATGATCTTTGATGTAAGGCCAGTGATGGTAGTTGCTGATGATGCATTCTAACGACATGGCCAAACCACTTGATCTTCTGTCTTTCAATAAATGTGGCACAAGGTGTTGATCCCACAGTCTGTCTGATAGTACCATTTCTTACTCGGTCTCGGATTGTTAAGTTGGCAGCTCTCCTCAGGCATCTCATTTCGCAGGTATTGATTTTGCAAAGGTGTAATTTGGATATATATATATATATATATATATATATATATATATATATATATATATATATATATATATATATATATACATATATATATATATATATATATATATATATATATATATATATATATATATATATATATATATATATATATATATATACATACAGTGGGTGTATTTTTAATGACCGGGTGATTTAAAAAATATTGCCGTTCCAAGTTTTGTATTTACCTTTTATGTTGCATGAACTTCACAGAAGGTAAACGCAAAACTTGGAACTGCAATATTTTCAAAAACCCCACAGTTATTAAAAAATACACCCCATAATATATATAAATATTGCTGTGAAGTTGGAACCGCGACTAACTAAATAACTAACTAACTACTAACCAACCAATCAACCAACCAACCAACAAGCTAACTAACTAACCAACCAACCAACCAACGAATGAACTATCGAATTAACGAACTAACGAACTAACTAACTAACTAGCTAACTGACTAACTAACAATCCATTGGCTCCTTCGCACCTTGCCGTCTTGACAGACGATATTTTGTTACATTGTGCTTCAAAAAGGCTTAATACGTACAACCCATGGCGGTGGCGAACGAGACTGATAAGACCAATTCTCGCTGTAAATGGTCATCCACAATGGATGCATGTGAACACAAGGTCATTTTCATTTTCACCATAATGCACCATCTTACGCCTCACACGCTCGGTGTGTAATTTATCTGCAATAATGTTCTCCTTTGTCTTTATTCCATTTCTGATATTTGCCCTTATGCAATACGTTCAGCGGCGACTTGTTCCCAATGTGCATTATCAATGCCTGTATCAACCAACCAACCAACCAACCAACCAACCAACCAACCAACCAGCTGGAATTTTAATTATTCCCAGTATCGAGTTCTTCACTGCAAAGCCCACACCATGTTGCCTTTTTTCTGCCTGGTCTCTACCCTCGCAAATAAAAAATAGGTGTAATTGTTTTCCCTGAGTGACCCTTCCTCAGCGAGGCGAGTCTCCTGCAGGCCAGCAATGTCAATGGTAAGAGATTGAGTTCGGCATCAATCACAGCCGTTTTTCTCACATCGCCAATATTCGTCAGGTCAGTGGAAAATCCTGGACACTTGGTTCTTACGTTCCAGGTTACAATCCGTAGCTTGAAGTTTCTATTTTTATTTTTAGTACTACCTGGTGCATTGGTTTTACAGCGTGCGATTCAGATTTTGTCCTAGCCCCAAGCACCCATTGCAGCAGGCTGGCTGTGGCGGATCAGCACCCAATTGGCCGGGGGCTGCACATCTTGAGGCGGGCTATAGCTGATCAGTGAAACCTGCAGGCGTCTCCCACCGTCAGAGGTAACCCGTGGCGCCCCATGACTACGACTATTGACAAGGACTTCCGTAACTGCTACCTCTCGCTTTCATTCCAAGACCGGTTAAGACCAGGGATGGAGTTATACCTCTCCATAGCACAAAGCCTGGGCTAAAAAATAGAGACCATGTGTTGCCCATGCGGCATGATCCCTCTCTCGGCCTGTCTAGTTCACTCCAGAGGAAAGATAACAGCAATACAATCTGGAACAAGACAAATAGAACTATAAATAAATAGAACCAACAACGATTGACAAAGAAAGAAATGCTGCATGTAAACAGATAATAGATATCTCCGTTGCAAGCAAATGTTAAGAAACAGAAAATGTAGAATTACAGCTCTGGATCAGAGACATACCTCGGACAATATAACAACTGTCAATCACTATAGGAAAGTGGCGACAGCATTAAAACCACAACTTGCTAAATCTCGTTGGGTGAGAAAATATTAAATATACAGGCAATATGTGACGCAGAATGTTAAGGGGATGATATATGTAATACATCACAAACATACAAGACAGACGGCCCCGAATATCATTTGCAACAACAAAAAAGCCATAAGAGGGATCAGGTAACGAAAATTAACTGCAGGTATTGACTACAATGGCTAAGGGCTTACGAACGCAATTCGTGATCCCACTTACCCGAGTTCGAAACACAGCTGCGACCGATTTGGCAGCAGACTGTGTCGCGCTGGATTTTAACGTGTTGGTATGGGAGCCAATCGTTCAGAAAGCAATGGTAAACTACTGAACGTAAACTTGCCAAGACATCAACAACAGCGGTAAAATGACAGAAAGTTGACAGCGATGTCCTGTAAATAGAATATGAAAATTTATTATGTATTTGTATTGACTACATTAGTATAGAAACTACAGGAGATATGAGATACGGTTGAAGGCAACTGTCGAACTGATATAATGACAGTTAACTAGTTGCAAGAGTGCCCAACATATGCAGAACTGATAAAATGACAGTTAACTAGTTGCAAGAATGCCCTACATATGCAGAACTGATATAATGACAGTTAACTAGTTGCAAGAATGCCCTACATATGCAGAACTGATATAATGACAGTTAACCAGTTGCAAGAATGCCCTACATATGCAGAACTGATATAATGACAGTTAACCAGTTGCAAGAATGCCCTACATATGCAGAACTGATAAAATGACAGTTAACTAGTTGCAAGAATGCCCTACATATGCAGAACTGATATAATGACAGTTAACTAGTTGCAAGAATGCCCTACATATGCAGAACTGATATAATGACAGTTAACCAGTTGCAAGAGTGCCCTACATATGCAGAACTGATATAATGACAGTTAACTAGTTGCAAGAGTGCCCTACATATGCAGAACTGATATAATGACAGTTAACTAGTTGCAAGAATGCCCTACATATGCAGAACTGATATAATGACAGTTAACTAGTTGCAAGAATGCCCTACATATGCAGAACTGATATAATGACTGTTAACTAGTTGCAAGAATGCCCAACATATGCAGAACTGATATAATGACAGTTAACTAGTTGCAAGAATGCCCAACATATGCAGAACTGATATAATGACAGTTAACTAGTTGCAAGAATGCCCTACATATGCAGAACTGATATAATGACAGTTAACCAGTTGCAAGAATGCCCTACATATGCAGAACTGATATAATGACAGTTAACCAGTTGCAAGAGTGCCCTACATATGCAGAACTGATATAATGACAGTTAACTAGTTGCAAGAATGCCCTACATATGCAGAACTGATATAATGACAGTTAACTAGTTGCAAGAATGCCCTACATATGCAGAACTGATATAATGACAGTTAACCAGTTGCAAGAATGCCCTACATATGCAGAACTGATATAATGACAGTTAACTAGTTGCAAGAATGCCCTACATATGCAGAACTGATATAAAGACAGTTAACTAGTTGCAAGAATGCCCTACATATGCAGAACTGATATAATGACAGTTAACTAGTTGCAAGAATGCCCTACATATGCAGAACTGATATAATGACAGTTAACTAGTTGCAAGAATGCCCTACATATGCAGAACTGATATAATGACAGTTAACTAGTTGCAAGAGTGCCCTACATATGCAGAACTGATATAATGACAGTTAACTAGTTGCAAGAGTGCCCTACATATGCAGAACTGATATAATGACAGTTAACTAGTTGCAAGAGTGCCCTACATATGCAGAACTGATATAATGACAGTTAACTAGTTGCAAGAATGCCCTACATATGCAGAACTGATATAATGACAGTTAACTAGTTGCAAGAATGCCCTACATATGCAGAACTGATATAATGACAGTTAACTAGTTGCAAGAATGCCCTACATATGCAGAACTGATATAATGACAGTTAACCAGTTGCAAGAGTGCCCTACATATGCAGAACTGATATAATGACAGTTAACCAGTTGCAAGAGTGCCCTACATATGCAGAACTGATATAATGACAGTTAACCAGTTGCAAGAATGCCCTACATATGCAGAACTGATATAATGACAGTTAACTAGTTGCAAGAATGCCCTACATATGCAGAACTGATATAATGACAGTTAACTAGTTGCAAGAATGCCCTACATATGCAGAACTGATATAATGACAGTTAACCAGTTGCAAGAGTGCCCTACATATGCAGAACTGATATAATGACAGTTAACCAGTTGCAAGAGTGCCCTACATATGCAGAACTGATATAATGACAGTTAACCAGTTGCAAGAATGCCCTACATATGCAGAACTGATATAATGACAGTTAACTAGTTGCAAGAATGCCCTACATATGCAGAACTGATATAATGACAGTTAACCAGTTGCAAGAGTGCCCAACATATGCAGAACTGATATAATGACAGTTAACCAGTTGCAAGAATGCCCTACATATGCAGAACTGATATAATGACAGTTAACCAGTTGCAAGAGTGCCCTACATATGCAGAACTGATATAATGACAGTTAACCAGTTGCAAGAGTGCCCTACATATGCAGAACTGATATAATGACAGTTAACCAGTTGCAAGAATGCCCTACATATGCAGAACTGATATAATGACAGTTAACCAGTTGCAAGAGTGCCCTACATATGCAGAACTGATATAATGACAGTTAACCAGTTGCAAGAATGCCCAACATATGCAGAACTGATATAATGACAGTTAACTAGTTGCAAGAATGCCCTACATATGCAGAACTGATATAATGACAGTTAACTAGTTGCAAGAATGCCCTACATATGCAGAACTGATATAATGACAGTTAACTAGTTGCAAGAATGCCCTACATATGCAGAACTGATATAATGACAGTTAACTAGTTGCAAGAATGCCCTACATATGCAGAACTGATATAATGACAGTTAACTAGTTGCAAGAATGCCCTACATATGCAGAACTGATATAATGACAGTTAACTAGTTGCAAGAATGCCCTACATATGCAAAACAGACACAGCTATTTTGACCTAACCCCGCTCCATTTGAGGACAGACTCTATGGAGATATCAACAAGCTTAAGCTGCCTGCTGCTTTCCTTGCATTCATTCATACTGACACGTGAAGGAGAACAAATAAGAAGAAGGAATGACAGAATCCATAGAAGATTAAGGCAAATGGAGAAACATATCAATGCTCAATAAAACAATACACATCTCAGACGACCTGAGAGAATCACTATTTACAGCAATGTCAAACAAGAAAGAAGATGGAAGACAAACTAGAAACAAGAGATTGCTCTGATTTCAGAATAATCAGTCTGATTAATAATACAATAGAGATATTGCTCAACATATACTCGAAGGGATGAAACATAAAACTGACACAGAAATCCAAGAACAGTTCAGCTTTCAATAAAACTGTCACAAGTGGGAAACGATATTTGTGTGCAACAACGGTTTGCTTCGTATGGGTGGTTGGTTGGTTGATTGGTTAGTGAGTGGGTGGGTTTTGTTGGTTGGTTGGTGGGCGGGTGGGTTGGTCGTTAATTGGTTGATTGGTTGGTTGATTGATTGGTTGGTCGTTAATTGGTTGATTGGTTGGTTGATTGATTGGTTGCTGTATTGATTGGTTGATTAGTTTGTTTATTTCTTGATGGCTGGGTTGGTTGGTTGGTTGGTTGGTTGGTTGGTTGGTTGGTTGGTTGGTTGGTTGGTTGGTTGGTTGGTTGGTTGGTTGGTTGGTTGGTTGGTTGGTTGGTTGGTTGGTTGGTTAGTTGGTTGGTTGGTTGGTTGGTTGGTTGGTTAGCTGGCTGGTTGGTTCGTTGGTTGGTTGGTTGGTTGGTTGGTTGGTTGGTTGGTTGGTTGGTTAGTTGGTTGGTTGGTTGGTTGGTTGGTTGGTTGGTTGGTTGGTTGGTTGGTTGGTTGGTTGGTTGGTTGGTTGGTTGGTTGGTTGGTTGGTTGGTTGGTTGGTTGGTTGGTTGGTTGGTTGGTTGGTTGGTTGGTAATTGAGCAATTGTATGTAAACTAAATGTTAAAATATAGATGAAATGTTGGTACTTGGAGTGCCAGAACACTTATTCAGAATGGAAAACTTCCAGAAAGAAATGAATAGTCAGAATATAAATATATTAGGTGTTAGTAAAATGCCATGGCCAGGTGCTGGAAAGTAATATTTAGATGAACACAGAATTATTTATTTAGGTGAGAAGGACATTGGAGTTGGCATACTTTTGGTCCACGGAGCACTGACACAGACAAATGATTTTGGACAATCTCAGATTGAGTGTTATAAGTGAAACTCCATAACAAAAATTTGGATATTAATATAATGCAGGCGTATACTCCAACAAATGATAGTACAGAAGGAGAGATTGATATATTGTATAACGAGTTAGACAATGCTTTGGATCAATACAAACATTTTGAAAAAACAGTTATACTCGGGACTTCAGTGTTAAAGTAGGCAACGAAAAAAGTGAGCGGTGTGACAGGTGGCTTTGGCCAAGATTAAAGGAATGAGAGAGCTGGCAGATTAATAGCGCGGGCAGAATATCATGAAATGATTATACTAAACACCTGGTTCAGACACCACCCTCGACGTTATATGCGTGGGAAAGCCCTGGAGATAATATCCTCAATCAAATTGACCGCATCTTGATTCCAGACAGATTCAGAAGCCGTTTATTAAGAGCACACATAAGACTAGGAGCAGATGGACATAGCGGCTTTGTGCCAGTTAAAGGCAATAAAGTTAGAACTATAAAGAAGACCCCAAAGTACATCAAGTTATATCTAATATACAATATAATAAAACATACAAAGAAATTAGAAAAAGGTACACAGTGACTTTACAGAATAGATATAAAGCCATGGAGATAATACAGAATACTGATGAACAGTGGGACATGTCGCGGAAAGCAATCCAACTGACATCAACAGAAATCATTCCACTTAAACATAGAATCGCAACAACAATAAATAGATGACATATGAAATTCTGCAGATTATGGATGTTAGAAGAAAGAAAACGTACGATAAAGAAGAGTATAATATAATATTTAAAGAATTAGTAAATAAAATGCAAACTGGCTAAGGAAATCTGGCTGTATCAATAATGCACGGAGATTGGGAATAGCCATGGAAAAGACTCCCTTTCGTTGTATCAACAAATAGTTATAATAACAGGTAGGAGAACACGAAATATCACTGCATGTGTAAAATGGGGAATGGCGCAGTATTAATGGAACAAGATGTTACCAGATGGTCAGAATATCTAGAAGAGCTGTATTGTTATAGGAGGCAGGGTGTCAATATTCAAAACAATTGCTGTGAAGATCCCCCTAATACTCGCGGCAGAAGTTGAAATTGAACTACATCGCATGAAGGAAGGAAAGGCACCCGGTTCATATAACATTTTGTTGGTTGACATTGAAGCCCTGGGAGATTCCGGAATAGAAATATTGACAAAATATCTATTTGACATCTGCAATAGTAGGTACATTTCTATTGTCCTATCAAAACACATGTAAAGGACATACAACCAGCTTGAACTTGATAGGTAGCTCGAGTCCTACAAAACTTGGTCTGCTGCTGCCGGCAGATTACACGAAAACATGAATGTAGATTCCAAGATTTCATGCAGACATTAGTCCGCTATAAGTATCGTGACGGTTCTATTCATATGCAGGGTAACATCGGCGTGTCGGGAGCATACGTAATTCGTCTCATTTATTGATCAATACTATGGATGGGAGAATGCACGGGGCTGCTCCTCGGGCTATGTAACGGCCATTATAACTGCCATCATATACGGAAACCAGAATGGGTTCTGACGTCAGCATTTTACATGTGTACATGTTATTTAGGATAACTAAACGGTGTCATGGAGGAGTATCATCAACAGAGCAGATTCTGAACACATATGGAGAGACATGAACGCCTACGCCAGCTGGCATGGCATTTGATGATGATGATGAAACGGTTTATGATAATGACGTTCTTCGCCTTCCTCTTCTACGTTCCAAGTTATGCGCCTCACAGAGGTCAGAGGTCAATGTATCCGACAGCAGCGTGCATTTGTGCAAGGTTTACTTCCTCTACCGGATCTGGGGCGTATGGGTTAGGAACGCAATTTGAAATACACCATACTGCGTTTGAAACACAGCTGCGGGCGATTTGGAAGCAGGCCGCCTTACGTTGTTATCTATACATGTATGAGTGTCTGTTGTTCATACTGCAATTGCAAACTACTGAACGTAAACTTGCCTAGGAATAACAAATCGCCAACAACAAAAATGTTGGAGTTGACTGCTACGTCCTGTGGTGTTTGTCCATCAATAATGATGATGACCATTCATTTCACCCAGTGGGGTCGAAAGTATGGAGCCGTGAGTTCTAAAATGGCTGATAAGGCCTATTTTGGCTCGAAATGTTCTTTGACAATGTGGGCAAAGATTGCTTGACGTTCCGGGAGAATGATCTCCTTCAGTGGTTGTGTGTGTGTGTGTGTGTGTGGGGGGGGGGGGGTGTCTAACCTTTTTTTTTAATTTTCCACAGCTGTTGCAGTTCTGTTTGATTCACAAGAGACTACAACCCTGCGTAATGATGTACGACAGATGACAAGATGATTGTCATCATATATGCACTGTTCCGTATGTCATGGAGAGTCGTTGCGCCTAGATGGTAAGATGTTTGTCATCATATATGCACTGTTCCGTATATCATAGGGAGTCGTAGTGGCTAGATGACACGATGTTTGCCATCATATATTCACTGTTCTGTATATCATAGGGACTCGGGGTGGCGTAGTGGTTAGAAGCTCGCCTGCTGGTCCGGTGGTTGTGGGTTCGAACCACATCGGGACGGATTCGAATTTGTAAACAAGAATGGTACCCAGGTGGTCCCAGCTTAAACTTGATACCAGGAACATGGGAGTTAAAGTGCCTGTTGTGATACTAACCATAACACGCATCGAGTACCGAATGGTCCATGAAAATATTAGTCTAGCACCATGTGACCAATGCGCCTGAATGCGTGTGAAATAGTCCTTGATTTATTCATTGTCGACCATCACATGAGCACTGTCGACCATCACAAGAGCACTGTCGATAAACACATGAGCACTGTCAACCATCACATGAGCTCTGTCAACTATCATATTTTCACTGTCAACCATCTTATATGCTCTGTCAACCATCACATGAGCACTGTCAACCATCATATTTTAACTGTCAACCATCATATATGCTCTGTCAACCATCACATTAGCATTGTAGACCATCACATGAGGACTGTCAAGCATCATATATGCTTTGTCAACCATCACATGAGTACTGTCAGCCATCATATATTCACTGTAAACCATCACATGAGCACTGTCAACCATCATATACGCACTGTCAACCATCACATGAGCACTGTCAATCATCATATATGCACTGTCGCTCTGTTGTGCTCTACCTTGAAGTGAAAGAGAGGCGTATATGTCCCATGACGCCATGAGCTATGAAGACGGCACCACAACTACCCACTCTACTAGTATGGTCTTTTATATCGGACAGATTAAGGAAAAGGGGCCAAAGTGAGACACAAGCCTGTATGTAGCCTTGTGGGCAGACTGGAGACAATCACAGGTTAGGAAAAGCACCCCTCCCCCCTCAACACCTTCCCAAAAAATATACCTAAATCGTTTTTGCAGAGCCACTAGCTTGACAAAACAGCGCAACGACACCCCTTTAATCTGCCGATATATTTTTACTGCCACAGAATTATGCCGTTTTATTTTTAATGCTATAGAATCATGCCGATATATTTTCACTGCTACAGAAGGATGCCGATATATTTTCACTGCTACAGAAGGATGCCGATATATTTTCACTACTACAAAATGATCCCGAAACATTTTCTCTACTACAGAATGATTTCGATATATTTTCACTGCTACAGAATGATGTCGATATATGTTCAATGCTATAGAATGATGCCGATATATTTTCACTGCTACAAAATGATGCCGTTATATTTTCACTGCTACAGAATGATGCCGGTATGTTTTCACTGCTAAAAAATGATGCCGAGGTATGGAAAATGTATAAGCAAGTTATAAAAAGCGGAGACCTTTAGATGTGGATATTCCAAGCCAACAACCAAACAAACAAACTGATATAGAAATATTTGAGATACTAGGAATGCGACAAAAGCTGCTGGAAAAATTACAATAGAGATAGCTCAAATTTCGATGACATGTAAAGAAATGAGACTCGTATGGCGATTACATGTGGAAGCTGCGGAGATGTGGTTTTATAGAGTAATAGTGAGAACAAAGTGGACGAATAGAAAGAGTAATGAAGATATCAAAGAAGTTAATTCTAAAAGAGGACTAGTTGCTCGCATCAGAAGAGGAAAGACAGCTCGCAGTCTGTGGCCTTGTCATGAGAATGAGAAAGTTGAAGTACGCAGTCGCATTGAGGAACTTGCGGAGAAGGGAGAGGCGAATGAAGACCAAGAGAGAAGATGGTGGCCAGTTTGACATCATGACATGAAGGATCATCAGTATCAGAAATGATGGGGTGTACACAAGAGTGATGTGGACAGAAATGATCACGAACGCCACAAGGCACAGATAATAAAAATAAGATAGTAAGCGTACTGTTATCATCACCATGTGTCATGCCGATAAGCGTGGGCGGTCATCTTTCGCCATCTCACACGATCACCAGAGTCGTGGATCAGCTCCATGTTCTTGTCTCGACCATGCTACGTGGTCAAGTCATCCAGATATTTATTTATCTGCCTTCTCCTTATTCTTCCCCCCCCCCCCCCTCAATCTCGCCAGTTGTCAAAAAGTTATATAATTTATTTCTTCTTATCCATCCATCCATCATGTGCCGTGCCGATAAGCGTGGGCGGTCGTGTTCTGCCATCTCTCTCGATAACCAGAGTCGTGGATCAGCTCCATGTTTCTGTATCGACCATGCCACATGGCCAAGCCATCCAGGTATTTACTTCTCGGTCTTCCCCTTCGATCTTGCGAGTTGTCACCAAGTTCTCCAAGTCATTTCTTCTCATAACATGTCCAAAAAAATGTTGACTGTCTACATCTAATGTCCCTAATCAGTTTACGATCTTCATTTGTTTCTTGAAGGACTTGTTCATTGGTTTTTCTTCTTATAACTTGTCCAAAATATCTTGACTGTCTACGTCTCTTTTCCCTAATCAGTTCACGGCAGCGAACGAAAGAAGAAGAAGAATCAGTTGACGGTTTTCATTTACTTCTTGTACGACTTATTGGTTTGTCTGTCTGTCCGTTGTGTTTTATTTTTTTTTCATTTTCCTCAGAAACCACATTTCCGTTGCCATTAGATGTTTTTCAACTTGTCAACTCTTCACATCCATACAAAAGTACAGATTCTATGTAGCACTTCAACTCTCATTTTCTCGTTTCAATTGACTTCTTTTTATTGTTCAGTATATTTTCCATCTTGCAAAAGGCTACCTTCGCCATAGCTGTTCAGGTTCCAATCTCTTCAATGTACCTCTCATCAGATGTTATGACTCCTCATGCTTTAGAGAAAGTGGAAGGTCGACCAGGATCAATAAATGGACAAGCAGATTGCTACTATTGACAGAGAAAGGAAGTGCATTTCAGCCAATCTTTATTGTGAAGACTGCACTTGATTGGTGAACTGACTGACAGACGATTGCTGAAACACGAAATGGCGAATGATATTGATCATATTTATATGCATATCTCTGTAAAAGCGTAGATAAGAAACAAGTCAAAAGATTAAAAGAGTTCCCATTCCAATTTCCTTTATTACATTGCAATCTCATTTCTTATACAGGCAGATCTTTTGAATTGAGTCCATTTATCCGATGTCGAAACAGCGAGGCATGCTTCAAAGTTACACCATCAAACAACTAACCATCCTATCGGTTGTATAATACTTGTGTGTTTTATTTTGAGACGTGATTCGCTTTGCACTTTTAATGTCGGTGTAGCACTCTTTTAACAACATACTGAACTATAAACAGATGTCAGTTGCAACGAGAAAAACAATGCTAAGGTGCTACAATAGAACCTGTATTTTTGTATGGATGTAAAGCGTGGACAATGAGCAGACAAGCTGAAAAAAATCTGATGGTTGTGGAAATGTGGTTTCTGAGAAATATAAATTTTGCTGTAGCATTTACGGTCAAAAACCTCAATTGTTTTTATCAGTCAGTCAGTCAGTCAGTCAGTCAGTCTGTCAGTCAGTCAGTCAGTCAGTCAGTCAGTCAGTCAGTCAGTCTGGCGGTCGGTCGGTCGGTTAGTTAGGTAGTCAATCAGTCAGTCAGTCGGTCAGTCAGTCAGTCAGTTAGTTAGTCAGTCAGTCAGTCAGTCGGTCAGTCAGTCAGTCAGTCGGTTGGTTGGTTGGTTGGTTGGTTGGTTGGTTGCTTGTTTGCTTGCTTGCTTGGTTGGTTGGTTGGTTGGTCGGTCGGTTGGTTGGTTGGTTGGTAGGTTGGTTGCTTGGTTGGCTGGTTAGCAGATCTCCTCATTACACATGGAACTATTAGGCCACAAGTGCTCATCATATCGACTCCTCAATATCTCCTGCAGCGACTGTAATGACGACTATACCTCTTTGGCTTTCTGACTGGCACTCTTGTCTAGCTTGACCCCATTTGACTTGATGAAGATCTGGATGGATGTGTGGGGGTGAAAGTAGGGGTGTGGGAATGGGTGTGGGGGATGTGTGTATGGGTGGAGGATGTGTGTATGGAAAGGGTGAGGGGGATGTGTGTGTGTGTGTGCGGGATATGTGTGGGTGGGTGGAGATGTGTGGATGGTTTGGGGGATGTATGTATAGGTGGCGGGGTTGTGTGGGTAGGGGATGTGTGTGGGTGGATTGGGGATGTAAGGGCGGATGGGGAGAAGTGTATGGTGTGTGGGTTTGAGATATGTATGTGGTGTGTTGTTGGGGGATGTTTGCATGGTGTGTGGGTGGGTGACGATATGTGTGTTGGTGGGGATAGTGTGTGGGGTGTAGGTGGAGGATGTGTGTGATGGGTGCAGGGATGTGTGTATGGGTGTGGGATATGTGTGGGTGAGTAGGGAATATGTGATGGTTGGGGGAAGCATGTGTTGGTGGTGGGGGTGTGTGGGTGGGGGATGTGTGCGTGGATGGGGAATGTGTGGGTGGGGGGCGGGTGTGAGTGGCTTAGGGGTGTGTAGGGGGGTGAGGGATGTGTATATGTCGGGGCGAGATGTGTGAGTGTGTGGAGGATATGTGTGGGTGGGGGTATGTGTGCTCGAGAGATGTTTGGGTGGGGTGGGTGGGTGGGGTGTCTGGGTGCGTAGTGGAGGATGTGTGAGTGAGTGTGCATTGGTGGATGGGTGGGGAACGTGTGTGGGTGGGGAGAGGTGTGTGGTGTATTGGTTGGGGATATGTGTGTGGCGTGTGGTGGGGGATGTGTGTGTGGGTGGGGTATGTACGGGGTGGGTGGGTGAAGGTATCTGTGTGGGTGTGTGTGGGGATGTTGCGTGGTATGTGGGTGGGGGATATGTGTGTGGTGTGTAGGTGGGGGATGTGCGGTGGTATGTGGGTGTGGGATGTGTGGGTGAGGGATATGTGTGTGTGGTGCGTGGGTTGGGAATATTGTGTGGTAGGGAATGTGTGTGATGTGCGGGTGGGGGATGTGTGTGGTGGGGGATGTGGGTTGGGGCATGTGTGGGTGGGTGGAGGATGTATGTGTGGGTAGTGGGGTGTGTGTGTGTGGATTGGGGATGTATAGGTGGTTAGGGAGATGTGTGTGTGTGTGTGTGGGGGGGGGGGGAGATGTCTGTTGGTAGGGATGTGTTAATGTGTGGTTTGAGGATGTGTGAGTGGATCTGCGATGTGTGGGTTGGTGGGGGATGTGTGTGCATGGGTGGGGAATATGTGGTCGATGGAGGTGTGGTTGGGGGGTGGGTGGTTGGAGGTGTGGGTGGGGGATGTGTGTGTGGGGTAAGATGTGTATGTGGGTGGGCGCGGGATGCGAGGGTTGGTGGGGGATGTTTGTGTGGGTGGCGAGTGTGTTTGGGTTGGGGGAACAGGTGAGGGCAGTGTGTGTTGATGGGGAATGGGTCGGTTCGTGAGGTATGTATGTGTCCCTGGGTGTGTGTGGGTAGGTGGGTGTGTGTGTGGGTGGGGTGATGTGTGGGTAGGTGGGAGATGGGCCTCATAACATGGTAATTTGTCTTGTTTATGTTTACAACATTCATTTCACAATGTTTTTTTTCTTCCTGTGTGAATGTATAATGCTCTTGATGAACGAAAGATGAGTGATTGGAAGGGCCGAATGTAAGACGGACCTGCGTGCCCAGTTTGTGACCCTTTTAAAATAAAGTTGATTTGATTTGATTTGATTTGATGTTCTTGAAGACTGGCCACATGTGCAGAATCATATCATCCTTGCGTCATTCACTCGCCCTGTCTCCCTTTATTCTTCATTAGTGATTGTGAAATGGTCCACGATTCATATCCGTATGCTGCATCGGGAAAGATGCATGTCCTAAACATGTTTACTTTCATTTTGTTTCCTCCAACAAACATTAAAAGGCAAGTATAATATTTCTGAATCAAACACTTTCCTTGCTCTAAAAATCAATCAATCAATCATGTGCCATGCAGGAAAGCGTGGGCGGTCATGACTCGCCATTTCACTCGATCACCAGTGTCGTGGATCAGCTCAGTGTTCCTGTCTCGTCCATGCCATGTGGCCACGCCATACAGGTATTTTCCTCTCGGTCTTCCTCTTGGTCTGTTCACTTCGATCTTGCCAGTTGTCACCAAGTTCTCCAATCCATTTCTAAAAATAGTCACGGAAATATCCGCAAGTCGAATACTTCTAGCAATTAATTGACGTCGTCTATGACTTCTGCAATTATAACTTTAATAAAAATGTTAGCTGCATCACCTTTACAGGATGTCGCAGTCAATCCCAGCATTTTGGCAAGTTTACATGAAGACAAAAAACCTAGAAGTCAAACTTATCAAACCGCGATACCTACTCCATGTGTGAGAGAACTATTGTTTCCGTATACCAAATCAAACTGCATTTATCAATTCCAGTGTGAGTGTGAAGTAACGTACATAGATAGAACGGAACGACAATCAGCAAACCGATTAACCGAACATACCAGTGTGGGTGGAAAGGAGAGTTAACCAGTTTTCAGAAATCCATGTAGACCAGACAGGTCATAAAATGACGAGCTCGGCCATCTCACAATTGCTTAATAGCAGACTTAAAGTTTACACAAAAAAATAGAGAGGCGTTTCGAATAGTGTATACGACTAACAATAATCGATTGTTCAAATATACTGATGCATTAGAAATTAGACCAGTGTTTCCCAACCTTTTTTGTGCTATGCCCCACCTAAGCCTTTCTAAAATTCTTATGCCCCCCTTCCCCCTCCCCTCCCCCAAACATATGCATCATTTTTAATATTCAAAAATTGAAATGGTCACTAAAGAACCTTGAATTGTTTTTTTTTTTTTTTTAGAAGGGCTCACGGTTCTTAGAACCAAACCCCCCGTCGTCGTCAACGTCCCTGTGTGACGGTTGTGTTTGATGAATTTTTATTTTTTTTTTTTGGTTTGGCGGTTACCCCAGACAAGCTGGTTCCCCTGCCTCCCCCCCCCCCCCTTTTTTTTGTGGACCCTTAGTCTCACTGTGAGCTATTGTCCACAGTGGTCCACCAGGCCCACATCTAAGGTGAAGATATGTGATGGTTTTTTATCTGATCATCCCGGCCCCCGACCAGACCAGGCGCTCTACTGTGGGGGGGGGGGGGGGGGGGGGGGGGGGGAGCAGCAAATGCACCCGATCCTAGCCAAAAGACCGATAATCACTAGGAAATTATTGAGCAAACACAGTAAGTAAATTTTCAAACCATATAATGGAGAACTGAAATTCAAGTACAAAATAATTTTAATGAAAACTTTTTCTATATTATTTTAATTATTAGTAATTATTTAAATTTAGTGAGATCCTTGCGCTTGATGCTTGCTGCAAAGAGATTTTATGTCAGGTTCCAATTTAGCTAACTTCAGTCTCAAGTCTCCCCGTTTTGTTATATCCAGCGGATTTCTTCCATTTTCGAATTGCCCCCCTTAACAATCGAATTGCCCCCCTGTGGGAAACACTGAATTAGACGGTTCCAGCCAAGTTTGTGCAAACAGAGAGATTTTATTTTAAACATGCGATTACCGCTCCACAATCTAACAATATCAGTGACGATGTGTTTCAAGCACTTGATCCAAAATATGATTCTTTTATTCACTCTCTATGATATATAACGCCGGAGTATATACCTGGTATTTTGCAGTGCAGGCACTAAATGGTGCAATATATTATTTTTGGATTCCGAATTTAAATTCACTAAGGTAATTCATGCCGGTCTCCCTGGCCTAGGTGTTAGCGACTTTCTCCGTTATCCCGTTTATCCTCGTGAGCAAACGCAGCTGCGCAAGAATCGGTAGCGGTACTCGCCGCGCCCGTTACATCTGGGATATGTGAGCCGGCCGCTCAGAAATCAATGGCAAACTACTGAGCATAATTTTGCCAAGAAATCAGCAACAGAGGTAAAATAAATGCTGGTGTTGACAGCGATGTCCTGTAATAGGATATGCGAGGTGGGGGGGGGGGGGTATTACGTTGCTTTGAAAACCTATATTATTTGTAGAAAAGGTTTCGAGTGTATTGATCGCCTTCAGGCAGATGTGAGTGGGTTCTATAATAGGAAACAATACAGGCATGAGTCGTGAAGTGAAAAGTGTAAAATCGAAGTGACTATGTCACGTAATCGAAACTAATGTGTCACGCTCAAGTACTAGACCTACCCTGGCAGACAATTATCAAATTATTTCACCCCAAGCTGGCATGTCGGGTGGTTTCTGCAGTACAGGCTACTGGATTAATTGATTTTGTATCTGTTTCTATATATGTTCTTTTTCGTTTGTCTTTCATTTGTTCCCGTTCGCTTTTTGAATTTCGAAAATGTTACTGACTATGTTTAAGTGCAATATTGAACCAATACTGGTGTATGCGTTTCAAACTTGGACAATAAGCAGACACGCTGAGAAACACCAAACGGCAGAGTAAATGTGGTTCTTGTGGGAAATAAAAATAAAATCATATACGTGCAGAAAAACGAATGAGATTGTTCTACGATTAATGATATTAATGGAAACTTCTTCTTCTTCTTCTTCTTCGTTCATCCGGATTTTTTTTCGGATGTGACTGCGTTGTGCCTGTTTACAGCAGAGCTGTGTTCTTGCGCCGTTAGGCCGACACATTCGACTTCTGCGGGCATTTGTTGACCGGGTTAACCTTCCCGGGGGTTTCTTAGGACGTTTTAATCTCACTGTTGTGGTGTTATCCCCCATCCTAGCTGGCCCATATAGAACAGCCAAAGATATCCTGGTCAACCCTCAAGGGAAGGCAGGGGCAGACCATGGGCATTCCCCGCCATCCAAGGAGGCTTCCATACTTGCAGAGCCATCACACAGCGCTCTGGTACTGGGCTCACCCAAGGAATCGTCACGTCCTGCACATGGCTGCTTAGCCTCACTTCCATATATTGGGCCTTCCGTTCACCATAGGCTGTTCCTCCGGAAACCAGAAGAATGCAGTCTGCAGATGACATCCACACAGTGAGCTTTCGATTAAGACTTTCCACATAATAGATTTGCTATCCAAGCAATATTCCATTTCGTGCCACTAGGACACTTTTTCCACCTTTTATGAAGCCCACACAGTGAGCTTTCGATTCGGACTTTTCACGTAATGGATTTGCTATCCAAGCAATATTCCATTTCGTGTCACTAGGACACTTTTTCCACCATTTACGAAGCCCACACAGTGAGCTTTTGATTCGGACTTTCCACGTAATGGATGTGCTATCCAAGCAATATTCCATTTCATGCCTCTGGGACGCTTTTGTAACCGACATACCTGTGGTATGAAGTGTGGCAGTCTAAATACATCTTCATGCACCTTTAGATGATAACCTGAATGTAGTTAAAGTAAGCTGTAGTCAACTTGAGCTTGTTGATATCTCCATAGAGCTTGTCCTCAAATGAAGCAGGCGTGGGCCAAAATATCTTTCTCTGTTCTGCATATATTGGGCACTCCTGCAGCAAATGTTTAGCTGTCATTTTACCAGTTCCACAATTACATTCATCGGTATCTCCTATCTTTAGTTTATTGAACAAGTGGTGTTTCAGCCTGTTATGTCCTGTGCTGAGTCTGAAGATTGCTACTTGTTCTTTTCGGTTGAGTTTGTAATATGCATCATCCTTCTGGTGGCCTGGATGCTCTGATTCCCATTTGGTTCTATAAGTGCTTTTTATAAACCTTTTTGCCTCATTATAGGTTATGTCTATGTCAGGCTGTGGTAATCGTCCACCCTCTTTTGCTAGTCTGTCTGCCTCTTCATTTCCAGGTATACTGCAATGTGATGGGATCCACTGTATTACAACTTTTTTGGATTTCTGGCATAGACCATGGAGTGCTGCTCTTAGGTCAGCTAGTTCTGTGCTGTTTTTGCTCTTCAGTATTGAGACAGCTGACTTTGCATCTGTGAAGATAGCTATTTGCTTCTCTTTATTTTCCTCCATCAGGAGCATTTCTGCTGCAGTTTTCAAAGCCTCTACCACCGCTTTGAAGTTACTTGAAAATTTTCCAGTTGCCACTGATTGTGTTTTTTTCACTCCATTTTTTAAATTAAGGAGAATTCCTCCTCCTCCATTTTTAATTGAATCTTTGGCTGATCCATCTGTATATGCATGGGTCCAATTGCTGCTTGGGTAATGTTCTTTTATGTAGTTGAGGGTTATTTTTCTTCTTTCGGTTTCATTCTGAGTGTTCTTTTTCTCAATACCAGGAATGTTTTCTATCATCTCAGGCAGTTGCTGCTGTCTCCAAGCTGGGAAGTTGTCTGCATTGTAAATGGGCTTGACTGTTGATATGTTAAGTATGGGATCTGCCCTAATCTTTCGTTTTGCAGTTTCTACAAAGTTGCTACGCTTCAGTCTTCCTTTTCCAAAACCATTAAACCTGTTATACATAGGGTGGTCTGTCAATCTTCTAAATTTTTCTGCTTGTTGCTGGGCTCTGCTATCTCTTCTGTCCTGCATTGGTTGTAAACAAGTGATCTTTTCTAGTTCATTAATAGGCGTTGTCTTCAGGCTTCCAGTTATGATTCGCATTCCTTGGTTTTGGACTCTACTTATTTTGTTAAAGTTTGACTTAGCTGCTGTTGCCCAAGCTGCAATGCCATATTCCAGTACTGGCCTCACCCGTCCAGTATATAACTTCTTGAGAACTTTCTCATCTGCTCCCCACGTTGTACCAGCAAGCTTTTTCATGATTGCCATTCTTTGCCTTGCTCTTGTTCGATTTTTCTCAACCTGTGTCTTCCATGTCAAACGACGATCAAAGGTGACTCCTAGATAGTTTGGATTTTCTTCATGGCGCAATATTTTTCCATTCAATACCAACTTAGGTTGCTGAGTTTTATTTGAGAGGGAGAACACTGTGCATGTTGTTTTCTCCTCACTTATCTTCACTAGCCATGATTTTGACCAGTCCTCTAGCGCTAATAAGGCTTGCTGTATTCTGCTGTTAGCTGTACTAATATATTCTTCAGATGTCCATATGGCTAGGTCATCTGCAAAGGAGGATGTGTGTACTCTGGCTGGAAAATTTTCTGTGATGTCATTTATATATGCTAGGAATAATGTTGGTGAAAGAACTCCTCCTTGAGGGACACCTTGCTCCAACAGCATCATTTTGCTTGTTTGTCCTTGTACTTTTGTCCTGGCAGTTCTGTTCTCAAGGTAGTGGCTGATCCATTTATACATTTTTCCACAAACATGCATTTTTTGCAGTTTTACTTTCAGTCCTTCCTTCCATACTTTATCAAATGCTTTTTCTAAATCTATCCAGACTGCTAGTGTGTGCTTTTTCTCTTGGAAGGCATCCTCTATTTCCTGAGCTATATAGGTTATTTGATCTTCAGTGGATCTGTACTTTCTGAATCCTGCTTGGTGTGGTGTTAAGAGTTTGTTTTCTTCCAGATGCCATGTTAGCCTGCCATTGATAATGCGTTCCATTAATTTTCCTACACAGCTAAGTAGACTGATAGGTCGATAGCCATTTGGTTCTTCCAGGTCTTTTCCTTTCTTTGGGACTGGTATTAGTATAGCTTCCTTCCATGCCTGTGGGACTATTCCTCTCTTCCAGCTGTTATTTAGGACTGCTAGTAGTTTCTTCTTTGCCTTGGTGCCTAGTCCTATTAGCATTTCATTTGTGATTCCATCCTTTCCTGGTGATTTCTTCTTTTTTAGGGTATTCATTGCCTGTTCCATTTCTTCCATTGTTAGATTTGCCATCATATATTCTGCTGCTGTCTCTGTATTTCTATGATGTATCTGTTTGTCTTTGATTGCTTTCTTCTGTTCGGTTGTAATATCAATGTGGTTTGCATTTCCATAGTGTTCCATTAGTGCATTTGCAGCCTTTTTTCCTGTAAGCAAGGCATTTCCTTGTTTAATTGTTATTTGTTTGTTTCTAGGTCCTTCATTGTTCATGGCTTTCACTAGTTTCCATAGTTTGTTTCCATCCCTGTCAAAATTCAGGTTTTCTGTTTTTTCCCTCCAACAATCTCTTGTTGTTTGATTTACTGTTCTTTTATATTTTGCTGAGATGGCTTTGAGAGAGATGTTCGCTTCAATTGTTTGTTCTCTCTCTGCTGTCTTCCTGGCATCTTCAACTTTGTCCTCCAAACTTTGTAGTTCTTCAGTCCAGTATGGTTTGTAATTTTTCCTCGCTCCTCTTGGAATGGACTCAGTGGCTGCCTGTATTATCGCTCTGTTTAGACTTTCCACCATTTGCTTTATGTTGCCATATCGTGTATTTATGTTTTCACAATATTTGTCTGTTAGTATGGCAAATCTGTCCCAATCTGCTCGTTTGTAATTCCAGCGGGGCAAGGGCTTTTGCTCCTGTGGAACATACTCCATATTCATTACAAGCTTGATTGGTCTGTGGTCACTACCTGCTAATTGGTCCAGCACATGGCGATCGATTTTGTGGAGGATGTCTCCTGTGCAGAAAGCTAAGTCTGGAGTAGAAGTGGTAAGCCATCTTCTGGAGTAGAAGCTCGGTGTGTCATCCGCTTTGTTGAGTAGATGGAGATTTGAGTCTATTTCCCAGTCCTCCAATTCATCTCCTCTTTTGTCAGTATCTGGGTATCCCCATCTTTCTGAACGGCTATTAAAGTCTCCGACAATAATGCAGTTTGTGTCAGTTATTTTCATGTTTGAGAGTGTAAGGTCCTTATCTGCTGGGCTATACAGATTGTAGATTCTTATTTTCACGTCCTTTATCATTATATCAACACCTATAATTTCCGTTTGGTTGTCAGAGATCACAGATACTTCGCTGCAAGGTATTGTATTTCGTGTAAGTATTAGAACTCCTCCTTTGTGTCCTTCGCGCTCGAAACGTGTGGCCTGATATCCTCTGACTGAGAATTTGTGATTGGCGTTGAGGTGTGTCTCTTGAATGCATGCCACATCTATTCTATCTTTATGAAGACGCTGTGTTAGGGAGTCTTTCTTCTTGTAAACTCCTTCGGCATTCCACTGTAGTATGTTGAGTGTCCGGGGTATTTGGTCAATAGCTCTTAACCTACTCCTCTGTGCCTTGACTCCACAGCACAGGGGAAGGTGACCACCAGTAGTCATGGGTGGACCCCCTCGAGGCAGGGGGCCCGGCACTATCGCCGCCTGATGGGACTTCACGGGATTAGCACCATAACGATTAATTTTGATTTGTGACATCATGAATTAAGTTACGTTGCACTGCTTTGTCAAGCCTGTGGCTCAGTACATCCGATTTCGACAAGCATTTTTCGGGATGCTTTCCCTAGCCTTTGACTGTCCCCAGTCTACCTACAAGGCAGCAGGTTTGTGCGTCGCTTCGTCTGGTCCCTCTCCCTTGACCTGTCCGACATGGGTGACCCTACCAGTAGCTGTGCTACCGTCGGCATAGCTCTTGGGGTTATTGGAACGCGCAATCCCCTCTATCTCGTCAAGGTGGACGCACGGCAGAGGGGTAATGGAAACTGTATACATATTACAGAAATTAGACGTAGACAAGCAAGATTTGTTTAGTATTTTATGAAGAGAAGTTAGAGAAACGATCAAATAGACAAACGAATCTAACAGTCTTATAAGAAATAAATAAAAACAGTAATTGATTAGAGACATTAGACAAAGCCAAAACTATTTGGACATGTGCGGGGATATAAACTAGACTTAGTGACAACTGGAAACATTCATGTAGAAAAATCAAGGGGAAGGCTGAGAGATAAATATGTGAATGGCTTGACCGCATGTCATAATCTGGACAAGGACACAAGCATGTTCCAAGACTAGTGACCGTGTGAGATGGTCAGTATTGCCTTCCCGTGCTTGTCGGCATGGCGCATGATGACCACGTGATGATGTCTGTAGATTTCAACAGTGACTTGTTCCACATTATTCTGTATTCAATGGTAGGTTATTTAAAACATTGCCATGACCTTCTCACCCACCGATTGGTCTATATAAGTATGGGTTTAGCACCATATACCCTGCGCGCCTCAAGAGAAGGGTAGTTACTGGTCTGTTGTAACGGTTTGTGATCACGTGTTTTCTATTCTATTCTCTTCACCTGGCCACCGTGGCTAAGAGATTACACCGCCTGCCTCGCGCTCCAGAGATTGTGGGTTTGACTCCGGCGTACGTCGTTCAGTTTACGAGTCCGATTTTCTTGTAGACTCCTGGGGGTCGTCGCCGGAGCTACGGAGTTCTTATTTTGTGCGACGCTTTCGGAACGCCGCCCTGCGGAAAGAGACAGAGCCATGTGGGATAAAACCCGGTGCAATGAAGTTGATTCTCTTGCCTTTTAAAACCCATGTTAAATATCTTCACCAGAAATTGTATTCGAACAATATGACCTAATTTTGGTATTGCTGTTGTGTGGCTATAGTCCTACTGAATATTACGTTGTAGTCTGTAGACTGTGTAAATTTATTAATCGTAATAAATTAACTGACGTATAAATTTCACTATATCTGTAATTCCTTAAACCCACGAGGGAAAAGCTACCAGCCGAGGCCCAATCTCAGCCTTTCCGTGTGTGCTGCAATTTAAACATAAACTTTAGCGGCTTGCTCGCTTTGTACTCAACCGTAGTCCATACACGCTACTTCTATTAGCAATGGACTGAATTTTGCGTGTGGATTAGCTTTCCCTATTACCAGTGTCCCTCGCCATCTGTCGAACCTACTGCGACTTCAGAGGTAGTTGTAATTTACGTCCCCAAGTCAAGGACGAAAAGATTGGTGTAGGGGTTGAACTTCCTACCTCAGCATTAGCACACCGGATGTTTAAAAACGAGCACTTTTATCCATTCGGCCATGCTGACCTATGCACTTAATATTAATACGAGCTGGTTACTTTCTAATATTCCTCTCCACAGATATGAAGTTCTCGCTGGATGAGCATACTTCGCTGCTTTCTGGTTTCGGAGGAGGAAAGGAGAACCCACCGCCACACATCTCGTGAACTGGTTAAGGACAATATTCAAATCTCATTCCTAATACGCTCCTCCACATGTATGAAGTTCTAGTACCGTCTGTCAGAAATATAACAAGAGGGGAACACTTTGAGGCTACTAAGACAGTTCATAAATAAACACATATTCAATGCTTTCATTCATAGAAGTAGAAGAAAGAAGTAGAGACTAGAGTGACAAACAAAATATGACAGACAGAAATATTACCAAAAAATATGGCACACACAATATGACAAACAAAAGTATCAGCACAGGAATTAATACATTATGTTGAAGAGGCCATCTATATCCTCCCTGTAACATCCACCTCTGTCTCCGTCTATTGTTCCCGCGTGTTGTTAGGTCCCCATCTATTTCGTTTGCCCTGTGGGTTATATCTTAACATAGCAAACCAAACATAATACTCACAGTTAAAACTGATATGGAGAAAGACATAAATGTTAATGAGGAAAAACTGAAACATATCGCTCAGTCTCTTTCCACAGGACGACCCGCCGAAAGCGCCGCACAAAGCACGAACTCCGTAGCTCCAGCGGCGATTCCCATGAGTCTTCTGAAAAATGCACTTGTGAGCCGAAAAGGCAAACCAGTCAATCCAGCAACAGCCGGTCGCCATCGTTCCGAACATGCAGTTCACGCTACACACAACCGCGGACAGATGTAAAAGCATTCCACGCGAAACTCACAGCTCACAGTGTCGCGCCACGCACTCACTCAGTAGCAGGACGACGGAACCATATCCTCCTTAGTCGCCTCTAACGACATGCATGGTAGGCAACAGTGTTACTATTCTTTGCTCCCCCGTATGGGCCCCGGTAACACATGGGCAGTTCTGCTTCTTCGTGAGCTTGAATGCATGTTGTTTCTGTTGTTGTCTTTGTTGTCTAGGATTGGCTTCATAAGTGATGTATGAATGAAATAATGTATGAGAGCAGAGAGATCACAAGGGCAGAATGTCAGACGGGCCTGCATGCCCAATTCTTAACCCTTTGAAAATGAAGTTTGTCCGTTAGCTCTATGAGAGCCAATCAATATTTGTTAATTTGTTTATAAGCTATATATTTGTATGTTTTCCGTCTTGCAAATGGCCACTTTTGCCATGGCGATCGACGTGTGAAAAAATGAACAACTAATATAACAGACTTTTGTTTAATCTAAAAGAAAATACTTTACTGAAAGCAAAGTGTACATAGTACGTGAACTCACCACATGTTCCGAGGTCGCACAAAACAATATCCCTCCCCTCTGTTGTCAGACACGGATTCCGAACAAGCGTGGAAAAATGATGACTTTTTTTTCTGGTTAGGAAACTCACAGGTGCCGTCTACAAGAAAATCCCCTGTAAAATCACATGGAAACAAGCACGATTATCGGATATGAAATGAGGAACCAGAGCGACTACACAACGAAGCCTATTTCACAGGCGTCAAATGTCGCGCGCTCAGCCGCTGAGTACCGCTGTGGTCTTTGATATTTATTTCTCGTGGCTGGTTGGGGGTATCTGGTGCAATACTCATGTCACCCCGTGGCGTTCTTCATGCCGTCGTCTTCTACCCTTTATATTACGAGGATAAGTTAACAAGTAAGTCACAAATGGCTGTAGAAAAATAACTAAATATGATAACTACTTGAAACTAGTTTATTTTTATACATACATTGTCCCTTTATTCCTCAGCATAATTTCTACCAACATTGGTACACTTATCCCATCGTTTTAAAAATCCTCCCACACTGGCTGCATAGAACTGCGTGCTTTGTGTTAATTTACCATCCCACAGAACTGTGTGACTTACTTATTGACTCTACCTCGTAATTTTTTCTACCCAGATATGCATCGCTTTACGGGATAAGCATTTGTCAGCATGGACACTGAAAACACTTGGCGGGAGACATTTTGCAATGACGCCGAAGTTGAATGTGAAGTGAAAACGTGGGTTATAAAACAGAGCACGCAGTTCTATGCAGCTGGTTTGGGGGGACTGATAAAACGATGGGATACGTGCATCAATGTTGGTGGAAATTATGTTGAGAAATAAAGCGATAATTTATACATAAAAATAAACCGGTGTCAAGTTGGCATCATATTTAGTTATTTTTCTACAGCCATTTGTGACTTACTTATTAACTTACCCTCGTAGTTTGGTGCATAGGTCTTCGGTCAACTCACGCAAACTCACTCTTCTTCTTCTTCTTTCGTTCGCTTGAAATATGTCTATAACTGCAATGCTGCCTCTTGTATGAATTGAACTGTCTTTTTCAGTACACACAGCGGTCCATAGAGTTTATCTTCCACTGTCGTCTCTCTAGGTCAGAAGGTTTGCCTAGATATGTTATATTTTGGGCAGTCTTGAAGTATGTGCTCTGCTGTCTGCGACGCCAATCCATATGTGCACATGGGTGTTTCACCAATCTTGAATTGTGTATACATGTGGTTGCGTAATCTATTGTGCCCTGTTCTGAGGCGCAGAATAATGACTTGTTCTAGTCTGTCCATAACGTGGTAGTCATCTTGAGCAGGTTTTGGTGGCTTTCTGACTGATTTGATCATTCTTTTCTTTTGCTGGTATGTAGCGGGCACATCAGGCTGTTCTTCTTTGGCTCCTTCTTTAGCCAATTGATCAGCTCTGTCGTTTCCGGGTACTCCACAGTGGGATGGTATCCACTGTATGGTGACCTTATGCTGACTGCTAAGTTCAGAAAGTAGTGTCCTTAGTACTGGCAATTTCCCAGACAGGAGCGCCTCGAGTACTGATTTTGCATCTGTCAATAACACCACAGGGTGTGTACCATTGCTGGTATTTAGTAATTTCTCTGTTGCTATCTTGATTGCTTCAATTTCAGCATCGTAGTTATGGCAGTACTTTCCTGTCGGTACTCTAGCTGTGTCCCTAGTATTATTTGGGTATTCTATGTACACTCCCGTTCCTCCATTTCGGACAGCATTTTGTGCTGACCCATCTGTGTAGACTCGGATCCAGAGGTCCTGTGGGTATTCTTCATCAAGGAAGCTGAGAGTGGCTGTTCTGCGCTGCACACTGTTCTGTTCTTCCTTGTCAAATATTCCTCTCACTTTTGTCTTGATTTGTAATGATAGTCTATGCTCATCTTTCCATGGAGTTCGCTCTGGAATAGTTGTTAGGGGGATACCAACTGTGGGCAGATCGGTGGTTTCTCTGCAGAGTCGTTTGGCCTGGTGGATAAAACTACTTCGTTTCAACCGCCCCGTAGCTAGGTTTTCAAATCTGTTCTTCACAGGGTGGCCTGGCAAGCTGAGGAACTTTTCTGCTTGTATTAGCGTTTTCGTATCTCTGCGCTCACTCAGTGCTTGTGTCCTCCCCATCTTCTCCATTTCCACTATAGGGGTTGATCTCATCCCTCCTGTGGTGACTCTAAGTGCTTGATTTTTCACTTTGTCCAGCTCTTGTAGTGTGGTTTTTGATGCCGAACACCACGCAGTTGACCCGTATTCCAGGTGTGGTCGTATGCTCTGTTGATAAACTTTGCTAAGTATTTTCCCACTGGCTCCCCATGTGGTTCCACTTAGCTTTCTCGGGATGGCTATTTTCCTTCTGGCTTTTGCTACTGCTTTGTTGATGTGTTTTCTCCATGTCAGCCTGCCATCAAATATTACTCCAAGGTATGTTGGCTCTTTATCTTCTCTTAGGGGTGTTCCATTTATCTGGATGGTGCCTGCCTTTTGTTTTGGAGAGAGGGTAAATAGGGTTGTGCTGCACTTGTCAGTGTTTATGCTGACACACCATCTATTTGCCCATGCAACAAAGTATCTACAGCTCTGTGTAGCAATCTGGTGGCCACTGATGCATGTCCATTTGTGCTCCATATAACCAGATCATCGGCGTACATTGCCGCTTTAATTCCATGCGGTAGATTAGCAACGAGATCATTGATGGAGATTAGAAAAAGTGTGGGGGACAAGACTCCGCCCTGGGGAACACTGTGACGCAGTAGTACTTTCTTGCTCTTTAGTCCGTCTATCTGTACTCGGGCTCTTCTGTTGTGCAAGTATGCTTTCACCCATTTGTACATTCTTCCATTGACTTTGATGTTTCTCAGTTTATTCATCAGATCTTCTTTCCAGACTTTGTCAAAGGCTTTCTTCAGATCTATCCATGCCGCAATCACAAGCTTCTTCTCTTGGAATGCATCCTCAATTTCTTGATAGAGATAGGTTGTCTGATCTTCCGTAGAGTAGCACTGCCTAAAGCCAGCCTGCTGTGGCACAAGGATGTTTTTACTTTCAATGTACCACTGCAGTCTGTGATTGATGATGCGATCCAGTGTTTTGCAGAGACAGCTGGTGAGGCTAATTGGTCTGTAGCTAGAGGCATGGAACTATCTTTCCCTGATTTTAGGAGGGGTATTATGATTGCTTCTCTCCAGGCTTGTGGAACATTGCCTAAGGTCTAACTGTTATTGAAGATCTGCAACAGCTTTGCTTTGGCCTCTGTTCCTAGGTTCCTGATCATTTCATTGGAGATACCATCAGCTCCTGGTGACTTTCTCATTTTCAGTTTTGATATGGCTAGCTCCAGTTCGCTGATTGTGATGGGTGCCTCCAGAACCTCATGTACTATTTCCTTCTGTCCTGTATTTTGCCGTTTCTCTCTTCTTCTTCTTCTTCTTCGTTCACCCGGAGTTTTTTTTTTCGGATGTGATTGCGTTGTGCCTGTTTACAGCAGAGCTGCGTTCTTGCGCCGTTAGGCCGACACATCCGACTTCTGCGGGCATTTGTTGACCGGGTTAACCTTCCCGGGGGTTTCTTAGGACGTTTGACTCTCACTGTTGTGGTGTTATCCCCCATCCCAGCTGGTCCATATAGAACAGCCAAAGATCCTGGTCAGCCCTCAAGGGAAGGCAGGGGCAGACCATGGGCATTCCCCGCCATCCAAGGAGGCTTCCATACTTGCAGAGCTGATACATAGCGCTCTGGTACTAGGCTCACCCAAGGAATCGTCACGTCCTGCACATGGCTGCTTAGCCTCACTTCCGTATATTGGGCCTTCCGTTCACCATAGGCTGTTCTTCCGGAAACCAGAAGTATGCAGTCTGCAGATGACATCCACACAGTGAGCTTTCGATTCGGACTTTCCATGTAATGGATTTGCTATCCAAGCAATATTCCATTTCGTGCCACTAGGACACTTTTCCACCTTTTATGAAGTCCACACAGTGGGCTTTTGATTAGGACTTTCCACGTAATGGATTTGCTATCCAAGCAATATTCCATTTCATGCCACTAGGACACTTTTCCACCTTTTATGAAGCCCACACAATGGGCTTTTGATTCGGACTTTCCACGTAATGGATTTGCTATCCAAGCAATATTCCATTTCGTGCCACTAGAACACTTTTCCACCTTTTATGAAGCCCACACAACAAGCTTTCGATTTGGACTTTCCACATAATGGATTTGCTATCCAAGCAATATTCCATTTCATGCCTCTGGGTCTTCATGCACCTTTAAATGTCAACCTGTATGCAGTTAAAGTAAGCTGCGGTCAACTTGAGCTTGTTGATATCTCCATAGAGCTTGTCCTCAAATGAAGCAGGTGTGGGCCAAAATATCTTTCTCTGTTCTGCATACGTTGGGCAATCCTGCAGCAAATGTTTTGCTGTCATTTTTCCAGTTCTACAATTACATTCATCGGTATCTCCTATCTTTAGTTTATTGAACAAGTGGTATTTCAGCCTGTTATGTCCTGTGCGGAGTCTGAAGATTGCTACTTGTTCTCTTCGGTCGAGTTTGTAATATGCATCATCCTTCTGATGGCCTGGATGCTCTGATTCCCATTTGGTTCTATAAGTGCTTTTTATCAACCTCTTTGCCTCATTATAGGTTATGTCTATGTCAGGCTGTGGTAGTCGTCCGCCCTCTTTTGCCAGTCTGTCAGCCTCTTCGTTTCCAGGTATACTGCAATGTGATGGGATCCACTGTATTACAACTTTTTTGGATTTCTGGCATAGACCATGGAGTGCTGCTCTTAGGTCAGTTAGTTCTGTGCTGTTATTGCTCTTCAGTATTGAGACAACTGACTTTGCATCTGTGAAGATAGCTATTTGCTTCTCTTTATTTTCCTCCATCAGGAGCATTTCTGCTGCAGTTTTCAAAGCCTCTACCTCCGCTTTGAAGTTACTTGAAAATGTTCCAGTTGCCATTGAATGTGTTTTTTTCACTCCATTTTTTTAATTTAGGAGAAATCCTCCTCCTCCATTCTCTATTGAATTTTTGGCTGATCCATCTGTATATGCATGGGTCCAATTCCTGCTTGGGTAATGTTCTTTTATGTAGTTTAGGGTTATTTCTCTTCTTTCGGTTTCATGCTGAGTGTTCTTTTTCTCAATACCAGGAATGTTTTCTATCATCTCAGGCAGTTGCTGCTGTCTCCAAGCTGGGAACTTGTGTGCATTTTGTATGGGCTTGACTGTTGATATGTTAAGTATAGGATCTGCCCTAATCCTTCGTTTTGCAGTTTCTACAAAGTTGCTACGCTTCAGTCTTCCCTTTCCAAAACCATTAAATCTGTTGTACATAGGGTGGTCTGTCAATCTTCTAAATTTTTCTGCTTGTTGCTGGGCTCTGCTATCTCTTCAATCCTGCATTGGTTGTAAACAAGTGATCTTTTCTAGTTCATTAATAGGCGTTGTCTTCAGGCTTCCAGTTATGATTCGCATTCCTTGGTTTTGGACTCTACTTATTTTGTTAAAGTTTGACTTAGCTGCTGTTGCCCAAGCTGCAATGCCATATTCCAGTACTGGCCTCACCCGTCCAGTATATAACTTCTTGAGAACTTTCTCATCTGCTCCCCACGTTGTACCAGCAAGCTTTTTCATGATTGCCATTCTCTGCCTTCCTCTTGTTCGATTTTTCTCAACCTGTGTCTTCCATGTCAGGCGACGATCAAAGGTGACTCCTAGATAGTTTGGATTTTCTTCATGGCGCAATATTTTTCCATTCAATACCAGTTTAGGTTGCTGAGTTTTATTTGAGAGGTAGAACACTGTGCATGTTGTTTTCTCCTCACTTATCTTCACTAGCCATGATTTTGACCAGTCCTCTAGCGCTAATAAGGCTTGCTGTATTCTGCTGTTAGCTGTACTAATATATTCTTCAGATGTCCATATGGCTAGGTCATCTGCAAAGGAGGATGTGTGTACTCTGGCTGGAAAATTTTCTGTGATGTCATTTATATATGCTAGGAATAATGTTGGTGAAAGAACTCCTCCTTGGGGGACACCTTGCTCCAGCAGCATCATTTTGCTTGTTTGTCCTTGTACTTTTGTCCTGGCAGTTCTGTTCTCAAGGTAGTGGCTGATCCATTTATACATTTTTCCACAAACATGCATGTTTTGCAGTTTTACTTTCAGTCCTTCCTTCCATACTTTATCAAATGCTTTTTCTAAATCTATCCAGACTGCTAGTGTGTGCTTTTTCTCTTGAAAGGCATCCTCTATTTCCTGAGCTATATAGGTTATTTGATCTTCAGTGGATCTGTACTTTCTGAATCCTGCTTGGTGTGGTGTTAAGAGTTTGTTTTCTTCCAGATGCCATGTTAGCCTGCCATTGATAATGCGTTCCATTAATTTTCCTACACAGCTAAGTAGACTGATAGGTCGATAGCCATTTGGTTCTTCCAGGTCTTTTCCTTTCTTTGGGACTGGTATTAGTATAGCTTCCTTCCATGCCTGTGGGACTATTCCTCTCTTCCAGCTGTTATTTAGGACTGCTAGTAGTTTCTTCTTTGCCTTGTTGCCTAGTCCTATTAGCATTTCATTTGTGATTCCATCCTTTCCTGGTGATTTCTTCTTTTTTAGGGTATTCATTGCCTGTTCCATTTCTTCCATTGTTAGATTTGCCATCATATATTCTGCTGCTGTCTCTGTATTTCTATGATGTATCTGTTTGTCTTTGATTGCTTTCTTCTGTTCGGTTGTAATATCAATGTGGTTTGCATTTGCATAGTGTTCCATTAGTGCATTCGCAGCCTTTTTTCCTGTAAGCAAGGCATTTCCTTGTTTAATTGTTATTTGTTTGTTTCTAGGTCCTTCATTGTTCATGGCTTTCACTAGTTTCCATAGTTTGTTTCCATCCCTGTCAAAATTCAGGTTTTCTGTTTTTTCCCTCCAACAATCTCTTGTTGTTTGATTTACTGTTCTTTTATATTTTGCTGAGATGGCTTTGAGAGAGATATTCGCTTCAATTGTTTGTTCTCTCTCTGCTGTCTTCCTGGCATCTTCAACTTTGTCCTCCAAACTTTGTAGTTCTTCAGTCCAGTATGGTTTGTAATTTTTCCTTGCTCCTCTAGGAATGGACTCAGTGGCTGCCTGTATTATCGCTCTGTTTAGACTTTCCACCATTTGCTTTATGTTGCCATATCGTGTATTTATGTTTTCACAATATTCGTCTGTTAGTATGGCAAATCTGTCCCAATCTGCTCGTTTGTAATTCCAGCGGGGCATGGGCTTTTGCTCCTGTGGAACATACTCCATATTCATTACAAGCTTGATTGGTCTGTGGTCACTACCTGCTAATTGGTCCAGCACATGGCGATCGATTTTGTGGAGGATGTCTCCTGTGCAGAAAGCTAAGTCTGGAGTAAAAGTGGTAAGCCATCTTCTGGAGTAGAATCTCGGTGTGTCATCCGCTTTGTTGAGTAGATGGAGATTTGAGTCTATTTCCCAGTCCTCCAATTCATCTCCTCTTTTGTCAGTATCTGGGTATCCCCATCTTTCTGAACGGCTATTAAAGTCTCCGACAATAATGCAGTTTGTGTCAGTTATTTTCATGTTTGAGAGTGTAAGGTCCTTATCTGCTGGGCTATACAGATTGTAGATTCTTATTTTCACGTCCTTTATCATTATATCAACACCTATAATTTCCGTTTGGTTGTCAGAGATCACAGATACTTCGCTGCAAGGTATTGTATTTCGTGTAAGTATTAGAACTCCTCCTTTGTGTCCTTCGCGCTCGAAACGTGTGGCCTGATATCCTCTGACTGAGAATTTGTGATTGGCGTTGAGGTGTGTCTCTTGAATGCATGCCACATCTATTCTATCTTTATGAAGACGCTGTGTTAGGGAGTCTTTCTTCTTGTAAACTCCTTCGGCATTCCACTGTAGTATGTTGAGTGTCCGGGGTATTTGGTCAATAGCTCTTAACCTACTCCTCTGTGCCTTGACTCCACAGCACAGGGGAAGGTGACCACCAGTAGTCATGGGTGGACCCCCTCGAGGCAGGGGGCCCGGCACTATCACCGCCTGATGGGACTTCACGGGATTAGCACCATAACGATTAATTTTCATCTGTGGCATCATGAAATGATAAAGTTAAGTTGCACTTCTTTGTCAAGCTTGTGGCTCAGTACATCCGATTTCGACAAGCACTTTTCGGGATGCTTTCCCTAGCCTTTGACTGTCCCCAGTCTACCTACAAGGCAGCAGGTTTGTGCGTCACTTCGTCTGGTCCCTCTCCCTTGACCTGTCCGACATGGGTGACTGTCACAGTGTTGGATCTCTAGGGGATCTGAACTCGGGCTCAAACAGGCAACAATAACTCCGTTAAATATAATATAGCAACATTTATTGAACTTAGGTATACAGTGCGTTGGCGCAGTGGGTTTTAACAAGCCCGCACTGACGAGTTGCTTATCACAGAGGTTTAACATCACACATGATTATAACAAACATTCTAAGCAAACTATCTAGCATATGTCTATGACCCTAAATACACATGGGTCTGAACTATTAAGTCCCTCTAAGGCAGGCCCTGTTGCCTCTCCGATGTCCCGTCTGTCTCTGCCGGTTCACACGTGTCGCAATCCGACACGGGTGGTAACTCTGTCCGAGTTCCTCGTGGACCCCGCAATAGGCGGGCCACATCAGTGTCCACGGGACAGTGGACTCACTGACCAGTCCTTCGAGAAGGCTCTGGATTACTCTGGCCTTCGAGTGTCTTACTTCTTTCCCTTGGGCGGGAGTTGTAGCCCTTCGCCAGTGTCTATTAACTTATGTTGGTTTACCGTATAATGTGAGGCTGTGACAGGAGTCCCCCTCTCCCCCCTGATTTGATGGGTTGTTATAAGGTAATTAGTTCTGTACTAATTCTGTCACAGAATCACATAAAGTCGGTGTTTGTAGTTTGGTGGACAGTAACTTGGTAACCTACATATTGGCATCAACACTCATGTATTCTCCCATACACCACTTCTCTGATTTGCTGAAGAGGTCTCTCTCTCCTGTGTCCTTAAAAATGCTTATCTGACCGAAGTTACGTGACGTTTCCTAGTTGTTTCTACAACCCGTCCTTCTCAAAGTATCCTACTGATACCAAGATAATTAACCTCTGTATTAGAGAGGATTAACAAGACAAAAGTCTTGGCTAATTAAGTACACCTGCAAATCTTGTTCTGTGTGTGCATTTCAATACACTTTTACTCTCGTATGTTGTATAATGCTGAATATGTAGTTACGCTGTTATTTTATCCCATCTGACTACATGTGTCCCTGTTGGCTTGTTAGTGTGTTGACTCATAAGTTGCTGCTTCTAATAAAGTGACTGTATTTTAATTGATAGTGTTCAGTTTTGAGTTTTGTGTAAAGTGTGTGCTGAATGTGTGGCTTATCTCCAAGCGTCACGAGTTGGGATATCCTTAATCATGAATTACCCCAATGTGTGTAATGCATGATCAGGCATTCCAAGCAGTGGTGCTTAGATGTAGTATCCTAAATACTAAACATGCATCAACAATTTAGACAAGTAATACAATTTACATGAAAGACGCAGACAAATTAAAATAAATACGTTTTGCGTACAATTTGTCCGCTCAGTATATCGCTCTCTCTTTTAATTCATTCACCCTGTCATTCACACATCTTTCATTCAAAATAGTATTTGGTTAAAATATATAAGTAAAGTTGAGGTAAGTGTTATTGCCCTTAGAAAAAACGGAATAGGCGATATGTTCCCTTTAAGATAATACGTACTTTTTGTACGATGACTCAAAAATGGTTTATAATTTACATAGAGAAAATTGCATAGGAAGAATATTTCGCCTATGAGTGGAAATACCTGTAATATTATGGTAGAAAATGTACAAATTACAGGTTGACATATTTTATATACATAATTCAATACAAATATAATACATATTCAATACTAAATTAATTAATTAACTAAGTAACTAAATCCAACGATGATGTGCGCGTTGTCCTCCTGTTGTCAGCGTGTCGTGCCATGAATGTTAACAGTTAGTATGGCTGTCTCTTGAGTGTTGTAATCGACGTAGTTCTCTTTCGGCTGTTTGCGAAGTCTCTTAGCAACAGCAGGTATGGAATGTTCTCAATGTCGAGTATAAAGTGTTCTTAATGCTTTCATGATCACTGTCAGTTCACTGGTTGAAATCATTTCACAGATAATGTCTCTCGCTCGGATTGTTCCTAGAGCTTTGGTAATTGGTAGTATAGTTCTCAAAGTGTCATGTTCGTGGGTGTTATACGTAACCTATTCACTGGGGTGTTATTACTTTTAAATGAAAGTTCTCTAGCAGGTGTAGAGTTACACTGTTCTATGCCACAGAATAAAATATCACAGTTTCTGGTATGGCGAATGGTTAATGTGCCTAATGTTATTCTGCTGGCGCATTCGTTTGTCGCGATAAAATATCAGCTATAATGTTATCGGTGCCTCTGATATGGCGGATTTCGAAGTCGAAATCTTGGAGAAGAAGACACCATCTTTGCAAACGATGGTTTTTCGGAACACCTTGCTTAAGCACCAACAATGGCGAGTTATCGGTGAGCACAACAAAATGGGAACCTAAGAGGAACTTAGATAATCTGAGCATACAAAATAATAGACTTAATGCCTCCAATTCCACCGTAGAATAATGGATCTCTGCCTTCTTCAGCTTACGGCTTACGTAGAGAATTGGGTGTCTCACTCCTTGCACTTCTTGCATTAAACATCCACCAATTGCGATAGCACTCGAATCTGTGGTCAAAATAAAGGGTAAATCTATGTTTGGTAATCGTAATACTGGTGGATTAGAAAAAATGCATTTCAATCTGCATATTGCATCCTCTAAGCGGGTACTTTTACAAAATTTTTCTGGATGATCTTTTGTCAACATATTAGAAAAAACTGATGTAAGTTCTGCCCAGTTTGGTATAAACTTAGCATAATAGTTTATAAGACCTAATAAACTTCTAACTTGTTTCTTTGTAGTTGGAACTTCTAGATTGAGAATTTTCGAAACAATTTTATCATCTGTCAACAGTTTGCCTTCAGAAATTCTATGACCAAGGAAGTCTATTTGTTTATAGCCTATTTCAACCTTGGAAGGTTTGATAGTAAGTCCAAAAAGAAAGATTTGGTTGAAGACTTGTTGGAGTGTAAGTAAGTGAGAAGTCATATTAGAAGAATGAATGCATATATCATCAATATACGCTTGCACGTCCTTGATGCCGTGCAATAACAACCTAGTTAACCTGACAAATGTGGCGGGAGCGTTCTTGAGACCAAATGGAAGATATCTCCATTCGTACAAACCAAGAGGTGTTGCGAATGCTGTTATATGTCTAGAAGAAGGGTGTAGTGGTACTTGCCAATAACCTTTCGCTAAATCAACCTTCGAAAATAAGGATGATTGAGACATATTCAAAATGAGGTCTTCACAGCTGTTCATTGGCTCCGCATCTGTTGTAGTTATCGTATTTAACCTTCTATAGTCTATGCACAAACGAATCGTTTGGTCCTTCTTTTTCACCAGGACAATCGGTGATGAATATTGGGACATAGATTTCTGAATTATTCTATTTTTCTCTAAATCCAAAATTTCTTTGTCTAAATTTGCTCTATAATGCAGAGGAATAGAATATGGTCTACATTTGACCGGTGTCAGATCTGTCAACACAATTGAATGTGTTATTTTGTCAGTCCGTCCAGGTTTGTTAGAGAAGATAGATTTATAATCGTTAAGGAGAGACAAAATGTCTTGTCGCTGCTGTTGTGTCAAAGTGTCAGAGATTTGTATGTCCTTTATACTACCGTCGTCATTCATAATTGGTACTGGAATTTCAGTATTGTCTACGTCTGTCTGATTTATTACAGATGCTACTGTTTGTAAATTGTCCTCAATGTCATTGTCGTCGTTGTCGAGACTAATCGTTGTCAATATGTCGTCAAATTGGTCGTCGTTGTCGTTATCCCATATTGTCGGTAATGTAAATATGTCTTCGTCGTCTTTGTTGTCGTAAGAGTGCGTCGTTAACGATGCTTCGTTTGTCGAGGTGTCATTCAGTTGGGTAATTGTCGTTTCGTTTCTGTCATCAGTTACTGCGTCTGCTTACTCGTGTCACTGTCCTCTCTAGCATAGTATGGTTTTAACATATTTACATGGAATATTTTCAATTTTCCATTCAAAGAAATTTCGTAATCAACTTCCGAAATTTTTCTCACAATTTTAAATGGTCCCTGCCAAGAGGTTGATAGTAAATCTCTCTTGTCAGGTAGCAATAGTAAAATATCCTGATCTGGTTTTAATACAATTGTTTTTGCACCTTTGTTGGCGTACTGCCTGTACCTAAAACCTTTCTCCTGTAATGATGTTCTGGCCAGTATACAGGATCGTATGATTTTGTCTCTGGTGTCAGTGACTAAATCATAGGTGGAAATTGGTAGTTGGATATTTACAGGTTGTGATATGATATCTTTGTAAATAGTGAGAGGTCCTCTTGGGTTCGCTCCATATATCAATTCGAAAGGAGAGAACCCTGTGCTTGATTGTGGGACTTCTCTATATGCGAACAGCACCGTTGGGAGAAGTATATCCCAATCGGCTGGATTTTCAGCTGTCACTTTGGATAGCATATGTTTCAGGTCCCCATTTAGTTTCTCGCAGATACCATTCGCGGCCGGTCGATAGGGACTGGTGAAACATTGCTTTATGCCTAGTAACTTAGTTACCGATTGAGTGGCATTCGATATGAACTGGGTTCCTCTATCTGAAATTATTTTCTCCGGGAAGCCAAAACGGGAGAATATATTTAACAATACGTCCGTCACATCCTTAGAGGAGATAGATTTTAATGGAATCATTTCTGGCCATCTCGTACATAGATCAATAAGAGTAAAAATATATCTATTCCCTTTGCTTGAGATGTGGTTTAACGGACCTACTAGATCAACTGCCACGATTTGAAATGGCCTCGAGGCAGTTTTGGTTGATTGAATTTCTGCCGTAGGGTTTTTCCCCTTTTTAACCAGTTTCTGACATATATCACATGATCTACAATAGGTTTTTATGTCTTGGCAAAATTTAGGCCAATAAAATTGGGTCAGGGTCTGGCTCTAGTCTTTTCGTAACCCATATGACCTCCGAAAGGTGAAGTCATGGGCTATCTTTAGTACTTTCTCACGATGTGATTGAGGTAGAACTACTTGCTGTATCGTGGTCTGATCTCTGGTGTATAATCTAGTCAGAACATTGTTCTTTAATCTAAATGTCCACGACGCATTTTTAGTCAATTTTGGTTTAAGTCCTACTAACCTAAAATATTGTGAAAGTGTAGGATCTGCTTTCTGTTCTTCTCCAAAATTAGTGATGGTAGTGTTTGGTGATACAATTTCTAGTGACTCCTGCAGTTGGTCGGTGTGGGTTTTGTGAGTTGTCTGTCGTGTTATTGCATTCGTGTGTTGTGTGTGTTGTTGCACATCTACAGGCTTGGTAATTTGTGGATCGCTGGCATCCTCAGTTCGAGGTTTTAAGTTGGTCGTATCACTGACAGATTCAACTGCCCCTGCATTATGCACCTCGGTGAATTCTTTTTGAATTACTTCATTGGTTGTCTCCCTTGTGCTTTTGGCAGTTTGAGACAAGCACGAGTGGTGTTTCTCTTTAGAATCGCTGTTTGGGTTCTGGATACCGTTTTTCTGCTCCCAATCTCTGATTTCCTTTCCAGAGCAAGATCGTATGTTGGGCAGATTCCCAAGTATAATTTCAGCGACAGGATTTTCTAGTACTGCGCACAATACTAGTCCTGATATGAACGGTGTACGAATTTCGACAAGAGCAAGGGGGTATTTTTCGATGGTGCCTGCGAATGTGCGACAAGTTACGTAGTTTGTGTGTGTAGTCTTTGTCGTTGACTAATGTTTTCTTAATTCCACATAGCGTTGCGCCGGAATCGCGGATTAATGTGCACTTTTTGTTATTTACAAACCCTGTTGAGAAATTTAGCTTGCCTGTAGATGATAAGGCAGCGTTGGCCATTTCATTAGAAATAGGGATCGTGTGGCCACATAGCAATGTTGTGTCAAGTTGGAATTTCCTACAGGTGTTACATTTATTGTCTGTAATGGTGTCAATGATTTGCACTGCGTTTCCTAGCTCACTCAAACTTTCATTCTGATTGTCACACTCATTCAATTGTTCAATATCTTCATCTGAGGAAGTGTCAACCAGTGCAGCATTGGCCTGCTTCATTATCTTTCGCCCTTCACAAAAGCGTGAATAGTGCCCAAAACTGGAGCAAAAATAGCATTTGACCGCTCTCTGATACGCATTTCTCTTGTTCTTTTGCTTCTCCACTATCATTTGGAGATGATGTGGATAATTAGGTGATTTATCACACATCGCGTACTCTTCGTGTGTCAGATGACAATACTGGCACTTAACTGGCTTCCTGACATTCGAGCGTGGTTTAAACTTGTTTTCAGTTGGTTTTGAGTATCTAGTGTTTACAACTGCTGCTGTTTCGTTTTGACTTAGGTTTAATTGGAAAATATCTCGGTTCGCTGTGAAAAATGCGTTCCCCTTGGTCTCTACTTCTTGGATACTCTTACAGTCCATTTGTTTCAAAAACTTAGCAAAAGGTGTTGGGATTGTACTAACTATTTTGTCAATAATAATGAGTTCTTTCAGTTTGTCATGGCTGTTGTTAGTTTTAGCTGAGTTAATCCACTTTGTGCAAACATCCTGAACTGTAGACACGTAGTCTATGAAGGTTTGGTTAGGTTGTGGGGATAATTTTGCGAACTGTTGTTGATACCCTGCTGTATCTAATGAGAAATGTTGGAGTATTCGTTGCTTTAAATAATCATAATCCTTTCTCATATCCTGTGGAACTGTCTCTATTACTTTTAAGGTTTCCAGAGCTAAGTTTCTCATTAAAATAAATGACCAATCTGTTTTTACGATCTTATGGTAGGACATTAGACACTCAAAATTTTCCAGGTATGCACTGATAGAATCTCCTGAGCAAAATGCTTTAACGAGGCCTTTATACTTGTTGTATTTTTGTTCCTCCTCCTTGCTTCTCAGTTTATTTACAGATATTTCTACGTTGGAATCAATCTCCATCTGCTTTAGTCTTATCTGTGTATCGGCATTTAATTGGGCTTGTTTGGCCGCCGCCTCAAGCTCTATTTGTTTCTCTTGAGCCTGCAATTGCATTTTCCTCTCTTCAGCTTGTAGTTGCATCTGCATCTTTTTCTCTTCTGCCTCAATTTGCATCTTCTTTTCTTCTCGTTCTATCGCTCTTTCTTCACGGGCAATGTTCTCTGCGTGTGTCTTCTGTGCCCATTCTGACAGTTTCTCTTCTTTATAACCTAATTTCATACCTAACTCAATACATTTTTCTAACGTAGACATCTTGTCTTTTACTTGTTGGTAATTTTACTGAAGTTAAATCCCTTAGACAAATGTTGGGGAGTAGAAAATTTAGTTATCTCCCTTAATGTTTACATGAGCAAATACAAATGCAAAGTTTTGTTGGTTACAAGGTTATGAATATACATACAAATCAATGCAAAACAAAAATGTTACATGGATGGATGGTGATAAGTACCGCTTAGGGTTGCAATGGGCATGATATGAAACTTATCTTATATTCCCTGAACTTGCGAATGTTGTCTTGTTCTCTCGCCACTGTTGGAAGATAGGTTACATACACCACAATTCGCGGAACAATCTGCTCGTAGAATCGAAAAAAAAATTAGTAACAGTCAAATGTCACAGTCATGTCAAATTTTATAGTATTAACATCATTTGACATTTATCTGCAGAGGGACTAATACTAGTTCATTACTAGATAGCTGCAAAGTTATTAAACATGTTCAGTAATAAATTTGATATCATTTACTTAATTTTTTTACTTGGCAACCAATAGCCGTCTGAACGTAAAGCTTGTGCCAAAACCGGAGCTTGGCCCCCAAAAAGCCTGTCACAGTGTTGGATCTCTAGGGGATCTGAACTCGGGCTCAAACAGGCAACAATAACTCCGTTAAATATAATATAGCAACATTTATTGAACTTAGGTATACAGTGCGTTGGCGCAGTGGGTTTTAACAAGCCCGCACTGATGAGTTGCATATCACAGAGGTTTAACATCACACATGATTATAACAAACATTCTAAGCAAACTATCTAGCATATGTCTATGACCCTAAATACACATGGGTCTGAACTATTAAGTCCCTCTAAGGCAGGCCCTGTTGCCTCTCCGATGTCCCGTCTGTCTCTGCCGGTTCACACGTGTCGCAATCCGACACGGGTGGTAACTCTGTCCGAGTTCCTCGTGGACCCCGCAATAGGCGGGCCACATCAGTGTCCACGGGACAGTGGACTCACTGACCAGTCCTTCGAGAAGGCTCTGGATTACTCTGGCCTTCGAGTGTCTTACTTCTTTCCCTTGGGCGGGAGTTGTAGCCCTTCGCCAGTGTCTATTAACTTATGTTGGTTCTTCTTCTTCTTCGTTCACCCGGAGTTTTTTTTTTTCAGATGTGATTGCGTTGTGCCTGTTTACAGCAGAGCTGCGTTCTTGCGCCGTTAGGCCGACACATCCGACTTCTGCGGGCATTTGTTGACCGGGTTAACCTTCCCGGGGACTTATGTTGGTTTACCGTATAATGTGAGGCTGTGACAGTGACCCTACCAGTAGCTGTGCTACCGTTGGCATAGCTCTTGGGGTCATTGGAACGCGCAAGCCCCTCTACCTCGTCAAGGTGGACGCACGGCAGAGGGGGCCGTTTCTCTCGAATCTCTTGTTGTTTCTCTGGACTAATTTTTATATTGTTATCTTATGCGAATGAGTACGCAAAATGGTCAGCTGCTTGCTTTCTTGTTAAGATGTTTCCATCTTTATGTAGTGTAATTTTTGAGTTTCTCCCTGTGCCCTCATCGTTAAGTTGTTTTATTAGCTTCCGCAATTTCCTTGTGTCTCTTTCAAAGTTCAGAGACTCTGTTTTTTCCTGCCAGCTACTCCGTCTAGCCTGCAGCTTGGCCCTTTGAAATTTGGCTTTTGCGTGTTGGAATTTATTGTGGTGCTCTTGGCTGGGTGTGGCCTCTGCTTGCTTTCTACACACTTCCACATCATTATGCAACTGTTCCAGTTCACTACTCTAGTAGGGTTAATATTGTTTACGGGCTCCTCTTGGTACTGTTTCTCGCGCTGCCTGTAGTATGCATTTCCCAAACTCTTCAACTACTTTATTTATGTCTTTCTCAGTGTTCAGGTTTCTAACCAGTATGCTGGTGCGATTCTTGTACATTGTCCAGTCTGCTTTCTTGTAGTTCCACCTCGAGAGGGTGCTGCTTTCACTTACAAGCTCATTTTCTACAGTTAGAAAGACTGGCCGATGGTCACTGCCACCAAGTTGTTTCCCAACAATTCGTGTAATGTTCCACTCCAGGTCTGGTGAATGAAAAGCCAGGTCAGGTGTAGTTGTAGTGTGCCATGATCTTGAGTAGAAATTATGTGGGTCGGACGGCTTGCTAACCAAGATGAATCTATTCTCATCCTCCCAGTCTTCCCGTCTCTCTCCTCTCTGGTCCATGTGATCATAGCCCCAACTCTGCGAGTGGCTGTTGAAATCGCCGCACACAATCATTTTTTATGTTAATGATAGTGTCTCCAGTGCCTGTGGGCGGTCACTTGGACAGTAGTAATTGATCAGATGTAGGTCTGTATAGCCTGTCTTAAGTTTAAGTGTCTGATACTCAGCCCCTTCCATGTAGACTTCGATTTCGGAAGCAGTGATGTTATTTTTTACAAGGGTAAGTATCCCACCTTTTCGCCTGTCCTTTCGGTCAGATCGGTAACACTGGTAGCCTCTGATTTTGAAGGCTTTATTTTCGTTGAGGTGAGTTTCTTTCAAGCAACATATGCTTACTTTTTCTTGGTCCAGGATGTTTTCTAATTCTATTTTTTTATTGCTGACTCCCTCCGCATTCCAGTGCATTATTTTAAGTCTTTGTTTAGTATGGCCAGCCGTTCTATTCCCATGTCCCCTGGCTCCACAGGACATCTGAGAAGGACCTCCAGTAGTTGGGGTTGGACCCTTTCGAGACATAGAGCCCGGCACTGCACCTGTCTGGGGGTCCAAAGCAGGGCGAGCACCATAACATTTAGCAGTAGTCGACATATTCCATTTTGCGTAATTGCGTGGCATCCTGATTTTTGTGGTGCGCCTCCTGGCTGGTTGCCTCCGTCTTCAGCATCTTTCCTTTGCTAGAGCAGACTGTGGTCTCATTCGAGTTTAAATGTGTACACACGCACACACGTGTCTGCACATGCATGTATGTGTATACACATCTAGAGCACACTGGTTATTTTCCGGCGCCAGATACTCGCCGTCGCCCCTTCTCCTGTTAGTTTAAACAGGTCCGCCACGTGAAGGGCAGGAGTTGGACTTTTGCTGCATAGGTTATGGTATTCACGAGCCATTGGGGTATTTAAGCAAAGTTGGGCGCTCACCCCAACACTGCGCCCCGGCTACATACAGCAACATTTGGAACCGTAAACTCACTCAATTTTGTATATCCCTTGTAGCTCGCTCCATGTCCTCTACACATATTTCTGTCTCTGATTTTCGTCTCCGTGAGTTTTGAGGTCTCCATCTTTTTAGTTTGCCCTGCGTGTTCCAGGGGCAGGACTTTCGAGCGATACCATTAAGCCGTTAATATCCTTTCTCAGTGTGTGTCCTATCTTCATGTTTTCTCAATGGGTGTCATATCCTCATGTTTTCTCAATGCGTGTCCTATCCTCATGTTTTCTTAATGCGTGTCCTATCCAGCGAAATCGTCGTTTCTTGCCCCCCCCCCCCTTGTTCACTTGAGCCAAGAGCTGCTGATTGGAGGAGTACAGTACTATTAACTTAATGAGCCGTTTAACTCAAATATTCCTCAAGGTTATAGAAAAAAAAAGAATTCAAAATAAAATGGATGAGGAAATAGCTGAAGAGCAATTGGGGGAGGGGAGGTTGGGGAGGGGGGGGGGGGTACAAGGCATGAGGATCCACTTCATTGAATCGGGTTTGACCAAACAGGGTAACTTGTCAAAAGCGTCGCACAAAGCACAAACTCCGCAGCTCCAGCGACAACCCCCAGAAGTCTCCGAGAAAACTGCACTCTTGAACTGAACGACGCAGGCCAGAATCGAATCCACAACTTTCGAAACGCGAGGCAGACAGTGTAACCACTTCGCCACGGAGACCCTGTCGTGCCCTCCTTTAAAGTGTCGTCCCTGGAGTGAGGAGATCCGACACCCACATTATAATATTATTTTTTTTTTCCCCCCTCAATATTCTGGAGAATCCACCAGCTTCCGTCCAACACACTCCATCAGCCTATGGACACCTTTTCCTATCACTCTCACACTGTCGTACTATGCCCCCTTCTCATACTTCCCCAACGCAACATACTCAACAACTCTTACTTCTAGAAATTAATAAAGATTAATTTATTAAAATAAAAGTGTAACGTGTATGAGACGTGTATGCGAAGAAAATGTGTGACGTGTTCTATAAAGTGTAGAGAATCTGACTCTCAGACATCAGATCAGTCCGCTGATCACAGCAAAGATAGACCACAGCACGTTACGTCAGAACAAGTACGTCTCACCCGTTGCCGGAACCATCCTGCCGGATACTGCTTTGCTTCTGTAGACCTCTGGTAATCCCATTTCATGAACATGAGAAATAGACACCGGTGGTATGAACAGTTACTTATGGACCGGATTCACTCTACACAATGTCCGTTCCTAATGTTCTCTAACCAACTGCACAAGTTCTTTTCTAGTGTTTACACAGTTAGTAAAGTTAAGTGTTAGTCGACAGATCATCCTCGTTGCACATCGAACCATTCAGTCCGCAAGTGCTAATTACTAATGTTAATTGTTACTGTACTAACACTAGTTACTCTTAACCGGTTCTCGGTTCGTTACCACTGTTTAATGCTGTATGGTGCAACTGTAATCTTCACTATGTTGGGTGAATCAACCTCCCTCTAGCTTTTAATCACGTCTGTAAGCAATCTTTATTGATTGCCGAACTGGTGTTCTTCCGACTGGGATTTTCTTCCTTCCCAAAACTTTATTGAGCTTCCTTGGATCTGGTAGGGAACCTAGGATAGAAACAACACACCTGGTGATAGTACTAGTTCATGATTCTTTCGGCTGAGTGTAAGCCTATCACCTTGCCTAATGATCGTTAGCTAACTAGACTTAGTCATAGAGCAGATTAGCTACCCACCTAGAGTCGAATCAGGTTATGACAAAGAAAAATCAGCAAACAGAATGTGGAACCCCTCCCACAAGGGACACCTACGGGAAATCCCAATTATCCCTCATTACTCAATTCTCAACTAGTAAAGCTTATCAACACTTCACTAATCTATTCTAGCTAACAGAGTCAAGTATCACTTCCCTACTCTAGCTAGTTTCCACTAACAGTGCTAATCATCACACTATAGTTTAACAAGGCTACTGCCTAAAGTAATTATAACGAATATATTATAATAGGTTATACCTTAAGTGGCACCACTGCAGTCCTATCAATCATATCTACATCTGCCATTATAGGCACGTGTAAAATTAAGTCACTAATTAACACACGGTAGATATTATTTCCACTAGGCGCTGCCGTGCCCTGGCACTCTGACTAAAGCATAATTTCAAGTCCTCCCTAGCTGGTCCCAACTAGAGTTTATATGGCAAACTACCAAAGTTGTCCACGTGACTTTATCCTCTTCTCCCCCACACAGGTGTTATTTGGACATATCAACCATTTGCAAGGATCTATTTTTCCGGGCTTAAATCCTGTCAAAGTTGTCAGTAATTGTTAAGATTCTCAAAACAAGCCAGCGAATTTTATGACGACTTCCAACAAACAGTTGCAAATAACCCCGTCAAACTCTTCATGTTCCGGAAACCAAGAATTGACATATGTACTGTTTTCTCCCTACTAAGTACTTCCGTTTTACATCTGCCATTGTGATCTCACGGCTTCCATCTGCATTCAAATGTTGACAAACTTGTCAATCTTCTGTTCCGTGGTGACAATATATGTGATTCTAACTGGTAATGAACTGCCAACTCGGTGTATCCCTTCCTTCTCACTCAACACCAAATGTGTAGATGGGCTGACCCCACTGCTTCCATTTACATTCAAATGTAGACAAACTAATCAAGGCGATGCCAGGACCTGTCACCATCAACACCGACCGTTCCAAATCCGTTATAGATGTACACGTGCAGCTACAAATATTGTCCTGAGATTTTGACATCCGCGGTGTTTTTCCAGTTAGTAAAATAATGGTGCTGAAAATACACGCCAAGCAAACGTCGGGAATATTTATCTGTTTAACTCATGGCAATCTCGCGACATAGGCCCCCTCTTAAGAGAGTAGTCCATCTCACTCTCCTCCACCATGAGTTAAATCCAGATAATTCATTCCTCTTCTTCAGGAGCTGGGTGTCTTGACAAGAAATCCGCTCCAACATTCTCCTTCCCAGGAATGTACTCTACTGTGAAATTATACGGTTGAAGTAACAACGACCACCGCATCAAACGTGCGTTGAGCTTCTGAGAAGTAGCCAGGAACATCAGGGGCTGATGATCCGACTGAACCCGAAACTTAACTCCATACAAATATGGCTGAAATTTTTGCACTGCCCATACGAGGGACAAGCATTCTCTCTCGACGGTTGAATAATTCCTCTCCGCCTGTAGAAGTTTCTTACTTGCGTATGCCACAGGTTTCAAAACCGAAGCATCGTCTTTTCCTTCCTGTAACAAAGCGGCTCCAATTCCAATCCCACTCGCATCCGTTCTCAACACAAATGGTTTGGAAAGGTCAGGGAGCTGTAATACAGGTTTGCTGACCAAGGCCTCCTTTAACTGACTATAGGCATTCTCACATTCTGGTGTCCAAATGATTTGATCCGGGAATCCCTTTTTCAAGGTTTCGGTCAACGGAGCTCCCAGTTCCGTGAAATGTGGGATAAATTTGTGGTAGAACCCACACAACGAGAGAAAAGATCGCACATCCTTCTTCGTTTTTGGCCTTGGTGCATTTCTGATTTTCTCCAGGTTCTTCTCTTCTGGAACAATGTGTCCTGGAGTGATGGTGTGACCTAGAAATTCCAGAGTCTGGTAACCAATCATGCACTTGGTTGGACGAGCAGTAAGCCCTGCTTCCTTGAGCCTATTAAACACTCTCTCCAAGGATTGTAAGTGGTCATCCAGGCTGTCACTGGAAATCAGAATATCATCCATAAATGAGATGATGGACGGATCCTGTAACGGATCTAGTAAAGTCCTCATCATGCGTGTAAACACACTAGGTGCATTGCTAAGTCCAAAGGGCATGACCTTAAATTCGTAGTGTCCACTGGGTGTACTGAAAGCTAACAGTGGTCGAATCTCCGGTTTGACTGGTATCTGATAGTACCCCCGACTCAGATCCACCTTTGAAAAGTACCGAGCCTTATGGAGCCTAGCGAATAGCTGAGTTGGATTCGGCAAAGGTTCCACCTGAAACTGTGTATGACTGTTCAGCAGTCGGTAATCTATACACAACCTGTGTTCTCCACTTGGTTTGCGTAACAAAACTACCCCCGCATTGTATGGGGATGTGGATGGTGCAATCACGTCATCCTCCAGCAATTTTTTTATTTCCTCCTCCAGGGCCTTTTCTTTAGAGAATGGCACTGGGTAAACCTTCTGACGAACCGGCTCCTGTGTGGTCAAAGTCATCTCAAACTCCACCAACCTCGTTCGTCCAGGTTTATCAGTCAGTATCTCCTTATGAGACTTGAGAACCTGGGTTATCCTTTCCCTCTCCTGGGAGGTCAGATCAGGGTTCACTTGTACATCCCTATAGGTTTCCTGGTGTACTAAGGGATATTCCCTGCCCTCGCTGGTTCCCACTTCTGTCTCCACTGCAACTGCCATTGCCATGAGGTGAGCTGCCTTGTCTCCGGGTCTCTCTTCGTATTTCCGCAAGAGATTGATATGGAAAATCTTCGACTTTCCCCGGATCCGGATTTGATAGTTGGTTCTGGATATCACCCTTTCCACGGGAAATGGTCCTTGCCAACCTATCTCCAGTTTGTTGTTTCCCGTTGGGAGTAGCAACAAGACTTTATCTCCCACCTCTAGAGATCTTTCTTTAGACCTACGGTTGTAGTAAGCCGCATGTCTTTTCCTGGCCTTTTTCAAGTTTTGATTTGCCAGAGTCCATCCCTTGTGGAGTTTTTCTTTCAGTTCCTCCACGTATTGATAGGATGAGATCACTTCTTCTGACGTCCCCTCTTCAGTCCAACTCCTCAACATGGCTTCCAACGGTCCTTTGATTGGACGACCAAACAGCAACGTAGCGGGTGGTAGTCCTGTTGAGCCATGAGGAACTTCCCGATAGGCAAAGAGTGCTGCTGGGATATATTCATCCCACCTATCAGGTTTTTCCTGCGCTAATTTCCTGAGCATTGTCATCAACGTGCCGTTGAAACGCTCTACTTGTCCATTGGCTTGAGGGTGGTAAGGGCTGGTATGTATGTGGTTAGAGTGAAACACCCTAAATACCTCCTCCATGAGTTTTCCACAAAACTGAGATCCATTGTCCGTCAGAATTTGATCCGGAAAGCCTAATCTGGTAAAGGCCTCCATCAGTGCGTCCGCCACTCTTTTCGAGTCAATCGTGGTCAACGGTATAGCCTCACCCCACATTGTACAGCAATCCACCATTGTGAGTATATACATGTTCCTCTTCCTAGTCCTGGGAAGTGGACCCACGATATCGATGGCTACCCTCTCGAAAGGAGAGTTCATGATGGGCATCTCACCCAACATCACCGGTGCTGTCCAGTGTTTCGGTGCCACCCTCTGGCACTCAGGGCATGACTTCACATACCGACGCACATCATCTGTCATTCCCGGCCAATAGTAGTGGCAGGAAATCCGCTGCATGGTGTCGGCAATACCCATGTGTCCACTAAAGGAGATGGTATGCCCCATATGAAGAATCTGGGACCGATGAGCTTTCGGGACGACCAACTGACCGTATAGGTTGTCTCCCCTTCCTGCTCTCCTGTAGAGTATCCTATTCTTCATGTAGTACTGCCCCCGTCCTGGTGGATCAGCACTTTTCTGCAGCTTTTTGTAGCAAGGACGTAAAGTATCATCCTCACTCTGGGCAGTTCGTAGCTCCCCCGGCATTGGGTTAGTCACAATTGCGTCTGCCTCTTCCGTTTTCGCCTGAGAGCGAGTCTGCATTGCTCCCATATGAATAGGCTCCCTGGGCATTCCCAGAAAGACATACCGGCAACCTAGGATGACTGGAAAAATGGGATCGGTCAATACAGCGGCCTTGATGGTGCCGGTGACGTACCGTGACCGAATCTCCACATTAGCAATGGGCAACTTCATGACTACAGCACTCTTCTGTGCAGGCTGTATATCCAAGGTTTCACCTGTGAATTGTTCTGGATGTACTAGATCCGCAGAAATCACGGCCTCCCCGTCCAGTCCTGTGTCGTATAAACACTCCACTTGACGACCGTTAACCTCTACCAATTCCACTACAGGTGGTTTTTCCTGGTCTGGAGTCTCTTCCTCGGTCTCGACCTGTTCGGTGGGCTCCACCTTAGGTTTTCCTGAGCACACGACGAATTGAGTGTCTCCTGACTTTCCCCTGCAGTCAATAGCATTGTGCGTGTTTGACTTGCATTCGTTGCACCATTTCCCTGTCCTAGATTTTCTATTGTCGGACTTGAATGAGCTCTCCTGGTGGCGAGCTTCCTTGTTGACCTTGGCATTTTCCGTGACAACCTCCTTGGAAGTCACTTGACATGCTGCAAAATGAGGGTTCTTAGCCTTCGATTTGCAGTCCCTCGTATTGTGAGAGGGTGACTTACAAATTGAACACCACTTCTCCGACCACGGTCGTTTAGGTGTAGAGCTTGAGGTGCTCTTGCTTCCCTCCTTCTTCTTCTCTGAATTATCCTCTGATTTTTGCACATAAGGTTCCCACTTTTTGGTTCCTGAGTTTTTGGCTTTCTTCTTGTCATGTTTCTCTTGACTTTTGGTGTTGGTTGAAAGGTTTTCCCCTACCTCCCCATGTACCTCGACGAACCGTTCTGCTAATTTATTCACGAGGTCAATACGTTCCGCTCCTTGTTCTCCCAGGAACGTCCTGAGAGGTTTAGACATTTGCTTCTTCAGCTGGTCGACCACCATGAGCTCTTCCAGACTCTCATAGTCATGTGCGAACCCAGCCAAATCCATCCACTTATGGAGATAAGATTTAAGACGCAAACTGTAGGCGGCAAACAACTCTCCCGGTTCTCGTTTCGCTGCTCAAAATTTTTTCCGGTAGGTATGCGATGTAACCTCGAATCGTTTCAGCAGAGCCGTCTTTAACTCATCATAATTGTTCTCATGTCCTGGTGGCAGGCGAGTATAAACCTCGTATCCTGTCCCGCGTAATCCCTGGGATAGCTTAAGATTCCATTTGTTACGCTCCAGACCCATAGCAACTGACATAGCCTCGAAGCGTTGAAGGTATTGATCAATCTTCTCTTTGTCCTCCTCGTAGACCGCTAAAGGAAACTTCATAGCATGGTACCCATGTCCACCTACTGGTGTTGATCCTGGGATGGAGGAACCTCCAACTGCTCCCTCAGTTTCTCCATTAGATTGACTCTTCAACTCGAGTTCCCTCATCCGGTACTCGTGCTCCCTTTTCTGTGCTTCCTGTTCAGCTTCTAATTTCCTAGCTGCTTGCTCAGCTTCAAATTTCCTAGCTGCTTGCTCAGCTTCCAATTTCTTAGCTGCTTGTTCCAACTCCATCCTTCTCAATTCCAGCTCGGCCTTTCGATCATCCCTTTCTGCTTGACGATACTCTCTCTCCACTTCCTGTATGTAATCCGTTAGAGCAGACCCCGCCAATCCCATTTCTTCCCCCCTTTCCTTTAATTCTAACGTGCTAAGTTTAGGGGTGGCCATTATACAGAGAGGTAAGCTAGCAGGTCTAGTACAATATAACTGCAAATTACTATACCGATATATGAACAAGTACTATAAATCTCGATATTACCACACACAGTACATTCACTCAGTGACAAGAGTAGAATCAGGACCACAGACCTATGCAGACGTGTGAAGTGTGAACAGGTAAGATATTAATCCTAACCCCTATCCACATTCACTCTAGCTGGATTCTCCAAAATGATATCTCCCTCTTATAACTAAGGATCCCGTGTCAAAAGACCCCGTTGTCAGAAGATCCCCCTGTCAAACGTTCCTGCTTGCAGGAGATCTCGCTGTCCAAGGATTCCGTTTACGGGAGATCCCGCTGTCCAAGGATCCCGTTTACGAGAGATCTCGTTGTCCAAAGATCACGTTTACGATAGATCCCGCTGTCCAAAGATCACGTTTACGAGAGATCCCACTGTCCAAATATCCCGGACGAGCCCCCAATAATGTCGTGCCCTCCTTTAAAGTGTCGTCCCTGGAGTGAGGAGATCCGACACCCACATTATAATATTATTTTTTTTTTCCCCCTCAATATTCTGGAGAATCCACCAGCTTCCGTCCAACACACTCCATCAGCCTATGGACACCTTTTCCTATCACTCTCACACTGTCGTACTATGCCCCCTTCTCATACTTCCCCAACGCAACATACTCAACAACTCTTACTTCTAGAAATTAATAAAGATTAATTTATTAAAATAAAAGTGTAACGTGTATGAGACGTGTATGCGAAGAAAATGTGTGACGTGTTCTATAAAGTGTAGAGAATCTGACTCTCAGACATCAGATCAGTCCGCTGATCACAGCAAAGATAGACCACAGCACGTTACGTCAGAACAAGTACGTCTCACCCGTTGCCGGAACCATCCTGCCGGATACTGCTTTGCTTCTGTAGACCTCTGGTAATCCCATTTCATGAACATGAGAAATAGACACCGGTGGTATGAACAGTTACTTATGGACCGGATTCACTCTACACAATGTCCGTTCCTAATGTTCTCTAACCAACTGCACAAGTTCTTTTCTAGTGTTTACACAGTTAGTAAAGTTAAGTGTTAGTCGACAGATCATCCTCGTTGCACATCGAACCATTCAGTCCGCAAGTGCTAATTACTAATGTTAATTGTTACTGTACTAACACTAGTTACTCTTAACCGGTTCTCGGTTCGTTACCACTGTTAAATGCTGTATGGTGCAACTGTAATCTTCACTATGTTGGGTGAATCAACCTCCCTCTAGCTTTTAATCACGTCTGTAAGCAATCTTTATTGATTGCCGAACTGGTGTTCTTCCGACTGGGATTTTCTTCCTTCCCAAAACTTTATTGAGCTTCCTTGGATCTGGTAGGGAACCTAGGATAGAAACAACACACCTGGTGATAGTACTAGTTCATGATTCTTTCGGCTGAGTGTAAGCCTATCACCTTGCCTAATGATCGTTAGCTAACTAGACTTAGTCATAGAGCAGATTAGCTACCCACCTAGAGTCGAATCAGGTTATGACAAAGAAAAATCAGCAAACAGAATGTGGAACCCCTCCCACAAGGGACACCTACGGGAAATCCCAATTATCCCTCATTACTCAATTCTCAACTAGTAAAGCTTATCAACACTTCACTAATCTATTCTAGCTAACAGAGTCAAGTATCACTTCCCTACTCTAGCTAGTTTCCACTAACAGTGCTAATCATCACACTATAGTTTAACAAGGCTACTGCCTAAAGTAATTATAACGAATATATTATAATAGGTTATACCTTAAGTGGCACCACTGCAGTCCTATCAATCATATCTACATCTGCCATTATAGGCACGTGTAAAATTAAGTCACTAATTAACACACGGTAGATATTATTTCCACTAGGCGCTGCCGTGCCCTGGCACTCTGACTAAAGCATAATTTCAAGTCCTCCCTAGCTGGTCCCAACTAGAGTTTATATGGCAAACTACCAAAGTTGTCCACGTGACTTTATCCTCTTCTCCCCCACACAGGTGTTATTTGGACATATCAACCATTTGCAATGATCTATTTTTCCGGGCTTAAATCCTGTCAAAGTTGTCAGTAATTGTTAAGATTCTCAAAACAAGCCAGCGAATTTTATGACGACTTCCAACAAACAGTTGCAAATAACCCCGTCAAACTCTTCATGTTCCGGAAACCAAGAATTGACATATGTACTGTTTTCTCCCTACTAAGTACTTCCGTTTTACATCTGCCATTGTGATCTCACGGCTTCCATCTGCATTCAAATGTTGACAAACTTGTCAATCTTCTGTTCCGTGGTGACAATATATGTGATTCTAACTGGTAATGAACTGCCAACTCGGTGTATCCCTTCCTTCTCACTCAACACCAAATGTGTAGATGGGCTGACCCCACTGCTTCCATTTACATTCAAATGTAGACAAACTAATCAAGGCGATGCCAGGACCTGTCACCATCAACACCGACCGTTCCAAATCCGTTATAGATGTACACGTGCAGCTACAAATATTGTCCTGAGATTTTGACATCCGCGGTGTTTTTCCAGTTAGTAAAATAATGGTGCTGAAAATACACGCCAAGCAAACGTCGGGAATATTTATCTGTTTAACTCATGGCAATCTCGCGACAGACCCGCTAAAGTTGTAATTATAAGCAATGCTTGGCTTTCAAAGCACAATGAGATCTTAGAAGCATTTAACAATTATAACATGTTTAATGAATAGCAACATGGGGTGGATTCAACCCACCAAACCCATACAGTTGTGGCAGTCTTGCACTTTTTCGACGCTTCTTCAGTTACACACTTCTGTAAGTACACGTCAACACTTAAAGTTGTTTATTTCCTTTATTTTGGTAGCCTTCGCTGTTCTTTGAAATTATATATTGTGAAACTGTTTAATCGATTAACCAATAAAAAGATGTCAATTGAAACGAGAAAAAGAGTGTTGAGGTGTTACATAGAGCCTGTTCTTTTGTAAGGATGTGAAACTTGGACAATGAGCAGTCAAGCTGAAAAACATCTGATGGCTGCAGAAATTTGGTTTCTGATGAGAATGCAAAGAATACTACGGACAGACAGAAAAACAATGAACAAGTCCTTCAAGAAACAAACGAAGATCGTAAACTGATTAGAGACATTAGACGTAGACAGTCAAAATGTTTTGAATGTGTTATGAGAAGAAATTAATTGGAGAACTTGGTGACAACTGGCAAGATCGAAGGGAACAGACCAAGGGGAAGACCTAGAAGTAAATACCTGGATGGCTTGGACACATGGCAAGGTCGAGACAAGAACACTGACTGAGCTGATCCACGACTCTGGTGATCGAGTGAAATGGCGAGTCATGACCGCCCACGCTTTCCGGCTTGGCACATGATTGATTAATTGAAACTGTTTGGATCACACAAATGCCAGAAACAACAAAACAGTAACGTTGAAACCAGTCGAACAAACCAATTGAAAGAACATATACCATCATAGAACTTCATTCTACAGAAAGAAGACATAGCAAAGTATATCAAACTAATACCAAAATAATACACAAAAACACAAATGCTCGATGATGTTCATAGCGATATGAAATAGTCATCTGAAGGCACCAACATAACATGATGATGGACACATGAGGACTCCATTTACAACAGACGTGAACCAAACAGGTTGAACGAATTTTCTTTTTCTCAAATAGAAATGAGCTTGATTGTTCAAATCATTAGTATTTTAAGATATGGAAGAGGGAGGGGGTGAGTGGTCTCGAGATATGGTGTTCGCCTCGAGTGCTGGAGGTCCTGGGTTCAAGCCCCAGTGAGGGCCGGGATTTTTTCACGTGGTCTTCTAGTAATACAATTTTCTCTGGTCTCTGGGTAGTGAGATCGGACGCCGTGTGTATGTATTGTTGCGAACGTAAAAAATCCCTTGGCAGTTGGAAATCGAAAAAGAGTAACCTAACTGCACTGCTGTAGCATAATGGCTAACCACCATTATTCAGTTAACAAGACCGCAAGCCAAGAAGAGGAAATAACATAAAACAATTGACTACACAACAGCAAACTGAAACTAGGACTTAAAATTTAACATCAAAACTGGAACTGCATAAGTGACAGATGACGTGGATTCTTAGAAAGATTTCATCAGACAAAGCTCGGAAACCCATTGGATAGGAGGAGACATGTGACCCGCTTTCGCGCCAACGCATGTTTAGCATATGTTAATATTTCATCAGAATATGGTAAGCCCGCACTTTTTCTGCAACCAGCCTGATGACCAGACTTGAGAAGCTGGTGTGACCAAATTTTCAAACATGGGATTGCGGAGTGTCTAGATCCGAGGTAAGCTTGTAATTCCCGAGATTAGACTAAGAACCCGATGTATCAGGTATCAAGAAATGGTATCCAGTGTTTGTAATGTCAATTGAAATGTATTATCATTAATTAAAACCTCTGAAATGTAAAAATGCTCGACTGTAGATTCTGACGACGCAGAGCCGTTCCCGGGCAAACTGACACTCTAATACTCTCTTCGATGAAACTGCAATCTCTTATATTCTTAAAGATAATTATTAACTTTAAGAAGTGCATTATACTACTCCATTCTATTCTGAACAACTGTACGAAGTGATGATTCTAACGCAATCTTGTGCATTTCAGCAGACACTGATAAAAAATGCTATCACTACCTACAGCTAAAATGACAGTTCGTGTACTAGAATAGGTGCCTTGTTTTAAAACAGACTTATCTATGTCTAATTTCAATCTAGAAAGTTAAGAGAGAAATCCAATCTTTTCTTTCTGCTTCATCTATTGAATGGATAGGGTTTGAAGGATAAATATTTATATTTATGTCAAATTTTAATTAGATAAGAGCACTTATGAACTGCATTACATCAGAAGAGTTGAGCTTCGTGGAACTCCATCACACGAAGTGGACTTAACTCATTACTCAACATAACTTAAAACACAACACCACTCAACACCACTCATCACCACACAACCCAACACTCAACATCACAACAACAACAGATAATGGGAGAGAGTTATTAGACACAGAAGAAGAAGAAGGTGGTTAATTGGGAAAACACAGAGAATTATTTATACACATTGTGAACACCATTGAGTGGAAGAAATGTTATAAATGTATGTCATTTATCTACATGCATCTTGACACATTCTCACTCTTGTCACTGTCTTACTGTACACGTTCACTGACCCCAGGTCAAATGAGAACTTACATACAGCAGGAACCAGTTGATACAAGGCGTACACAGTGTGATAAACTCTGACCACCCCAAATTAACCCAACACTAGCTAAGAGAAAAAAGAAGGGGAGGGGAACTAGTTCCTACTTCAGGAATTTAGATTTCTTCCGACCTACTTCTAGAATATTGTATTGGGAAGATTGTATATATTTATGTGAATTTTAAACAGTGATCTTGGTGGCTACCAACAACCACCCAACACATCAGCAAACTAACCACCTAAATCAGACCTGAAAGAGGGAAGCCGAGAGAAAGAGATGAACCACAAGTGAGATGGAAGATGACTTGGCCATGAGCAAAGTATGGAGAGGCCTTCAGAGGAGCTATACGGGCAGACCTGAAGTGGATCCATCAGTCAATGGACCCTGGCTTACCAAATCTTCCAGTCACCAGGTTACCTTTCTAATTGGTACACACCACACCCAATTTCAGGAAACTGATATTTAATTGTTGATTCATCATCTTCACACTTAACATGTGCAACATCAAAATGTTTACTATGTTTTCACACTTGTTGACCTCTCATGTATTGATGCTTGTTTATTGATGGTCGGTGACAATGGTCCAATATGCAACTTTTCTAATATATCTTGTGTAAATCACAATAGAGATGTGTGTACTGGCCAGAAGGCTCAGGCCCAGTCAATAAATGATTAACATGAATTGACCTTCTGTTAATTTATCAGTTCAAACCTATCTGTGAGTCACCAGCTTCTTTGTACATCATGTTGTCAGAATCGACTGTGATTGATTATGTGTTTGATTGTTTAAAAATAAATCCACTCATAATGACTTACTAAAATGGGGGAGAGAAGACTCTAGATCTATCAACTGCTCAATATCCATGTTTTCTTCATCTAAATCAGGCTGAGAAAATTCTCCAGACTTTCCTCAGATTTGATAACCAAAAACAGGGGGCTCCAGAGCTACAGAATCCTTGGAGAAGGGACAGAATCCCAGTTAGTAATCATTATTCTCACCAGGGCCATAATATATATCTCCTAGACTACTTAATAGAACGAGGCCTGCAGATAACTCAAGGTTCATATTCTGGGGTTATTGAAGATAGAAGAGGATGGGGCTCTACTTCTTTTGTTAGAAATGGGGCATGCACTACAGGGATCTCCCACTCCCTTCAAAAATATATGACAACTGCCCGGGCAAAATTTCGAGTTAACAATCTACCCAAAAGTAGTTCAGGATCCTCGCCGGTGCTACGGAATTCGTGCACTGAGCTGAGATTTTCCGGCCTCAGGCTTGAGTTAGGAATAGACTGGAGCACATATGGGATACAACCGTGTGCCGTGATGTTGATCCGTCGACTAAATTAAACTAAACTAAACTAAACTAGATATGGAAGAAGAAAAGTGAAATTACCACATACATGATTGTTTTAAGGCATTAAAATGATCGTTAAACCAGCATTTACGACACATACAGCAAGGTTTAAAAAAAAAAACTTGACGCGAAAATCCGGATAACATCACTTTTTCTTTCCTTCATCTGTTATCCTTCACTGGGGCATAGAACCTCAACTAACTCACTTCAATCCCTTTGGACTTTCTGTTTTTTGTTGTTGTTGTTTTGTTTTGTTTTTTCGCATTCCTTTAACTCAAGAGTAGGCCATACACGTGCTACTACTAAAGTATGTCTCACAAAGAATGGCTTCATTCACGATCAATTATATTGAAAACTGTCTGTTGCATCGTTATGAAATTTTTCAAGCCGTCTTATATTTACCCCCACCCAAGGAATATGTCTTTGATAGGTCCAAAAACAACTTAAATCATCGAAAGCGGCGACATTCCGTTGATGTTTTGCTGAACAACTATTGATTTCTCACTTAAAAAATTTATGTTTACAGTAATGGGAGACACGCCAGTTCAGATGACACACAAAGGCGTATCCGGATTCGTATGGGAGTGGGTGCAATGAAAGAAGTAGCTTAAAATCGACAGGGTCGGCTGCATTGCACCGGGTTTTTATCCCATATGGCTCAGTTTCTTTCCGCAGCGCGGAAAGCGTCGCACAAAGCACGAACTCCGTAGATCCAGCGACGACCCTCGGGAGTCTCCGAAAAAATGCACTCGTGAAATGAAGGACGCGACCCGGAATCAAACATACAACCTTCGGAGCCCGAGTCAGACGGCTTGACCACTTCACCACGAAGAATCCAGAGAGGGGTGCAATGTGTAATATTAGTAAAGACAGAATTTACAGAGGCACAGGGTAAATAATTTGTAAATTAACAGGAAAGTAGAAGGACTATATTTCTTACCTTATTTTTCATTTCCTTCTTGTTTCTTCAGTTGTTGGTTAATAATTGTATACAAGTATTCATGTTACTAGGATGCATTTAGCTTTTTATATTGAGTTCGTAAAAGCTTTTAAATAGCTGTGCGTTAATGTGCGTATGGAGTGACCAGAAATGATACCGCAATTTAGTCATCATGTTTCCATTTTTAAGGATCTGTTCAGCTGTCTGTGTAGTTTGTTCACACGTACACATGGGTGGCAGACCCGCTTTGAGTCTTCGTGAAAGACTGTCTACTCTGCTGTTTACCGTTCAGAGACGGAATATGATTACTTGTTTTGCACTATGAAAATAGTTGTCAGTGTCTCTGTAGTGGGATTTCTTCTTAACGACCAAGATGTTGGTCCTCTTTTCATTGAAGTTTATAGATTGATTCGTATGCACGTGTGTTGTCCCCTAATTTGACAACGTGTTTGCTCTCACGTTTCTTGTTATGCCACAATGTGTCAGTTTCCACCGCAATATTACTCTTCTGTTGGTATTCAAGTGTGTGTGTGTGTGTGTGTGTGTGTGTGTGTGTGTGTGTGTGTGTGTGTGTGTGTGTGTGTGTGTGTGTGTGTGTGGTTAATACAGTTGTTTGTCACCGCTGAGGGCTTGCGGAATTGAAAATTCATCACTATGGAATACAAACTGTTGCCATTGACATTATGCTGATGCTGTAATGTTTAGGGCCTGCAATTAGTCTGAATAGTTGGAGCAAAATATCCCAGTAAGTGTGTACGTAGATTAAGGTCTGCGATCTGCTCAGACCTTAATCTGTGTCGGACGATTCCAGTAGGTTGATGATTGGTCTCGGTTGCATAAAATTCAATCCATCCTTTCTCCAATAGTCCTCTTCGTCTTTCAACACATGGTCCTCACATTTTTTTCAGTAACTTTTATCAATATTTAATAGCGCGGACAGACAGACAGACAGACAGACAGACAGACAGACAAGCAGGCAGGCAGACAAGCAGGCAGGCAGGCAGACAGACAGACAGACAGACAGACAGACAGACAGACAGACAGAAAGGTGGGTGGGTGGGTAGATGGGTAGGTGGGTGGGTAGGTAGGTAGGTAGGTAGGTAGGTAGGTAGATAGATAGATAGATAGATAGATAGATAGATAGATAGATAGATAGATAGATAGATAGATAGATAGATAGATAGATAGATAGATAGATAAATAGATAGATAGATAGATAGATAGATAGATAGATAGATAGATAGATAGATAGATAGATAGATAGATAGATAGATAGATAGATAGATAGATAGATAGATAGATAGATAGATAGATAGATAGATAGATAGATAGATAGATAGATAGATAGATAGATAGATAGATAGATAGATAGATAGATAGATAGATAGATAGATAGATATGATAGATAGATCCCCACCAGAAGCCGGGCCTTGTCAGCTAGTTTATTTATATAATCACGTTTCATGTAAGAACTCCCATTTGGAGACACCTCTGAACAATCCCATTTAACTTCGCGCTGTTTGTTTCAAAACGAAAATCACGAGAAAATTTTTAAAATGCGCTGTAATACTGTTAAAATGATGGACGTAATCTCTAAGTCGTAAATTATATACCGCATATAATCAAACTTTGAAATCTGCTGTAAAATCTCCAGAACAAAAATATTTTTGTTGGGTGGACATAATGATAAGGTTATATACTAAATCTCATAATTTTCCTCTAGTTGGTTACTTAGATATGGATGTTTATATTGCGGCAAACAAATGTGGACATACTATAGTAGTTGCTACTGCTAATGGGCTGAGTGGTCTCGAGGCGTGGTGTCCGCCTCGAGTGCTGGAGGTCCCGTGCTCAAGCCCCGGTGAGGGCCGGGATGTTTTTTTCACGTGGAATTTAGTAACAAAATTTCCCCTGGTCTCCAGATAGTGAGATCGGACAAATCGAAAAAGATTAGCCCGGGAAGAAATTTCGAGTTAAAAATCTACCCAAAGTATTTCAGGATCCTCGCCGGTGCTACGGAGTTCGTGCACTGAGCTGAGATTCTCCGGTCTCAGACTTGAGTTAGGAGTAGAACGGAGCACTTATGGGGTACACCCGTGTGCCGTGATGTTGATCCATCGACTAAACTAAACTGCTAATTATTACAATAGGCTAATGTTGGCTTGTGGACTAGCTTTCCCTATTACCAGTGTCCCTCGCCCACAGACGAACCTACCCCCACTTCTGTATGGCTGGTTGGATTTTGCAGATAAGGTTTTTTTTTCTTCTACAAAACGGGAGAGCCAGCTGAAAACCCAACCTGCCTTTGTCTCCTTCCTAGATTCGGTTACAGTGTGCCACTATTCTTTGTTTCCTGAAAGAGTCCCGGCAACACACCGACGGAATCCTCCTTAGACGCCTACAACGACACACATGGTAGGTTGCAGTGTTAATATTTCGTTCCTTATTCTTAGGGTCCCGTTAACACACAGAAGGAACTTCCTTGGTCGCCTACTACGACACGCATGATAGGTAGCAGTGTTAATATATTGTTGCTTGCTCTTAGGATCCCGTTAATACACAGAAGGAGCTTCCTTGGTCGGCTCCTACGACACGCATTGTAGGTTGCAGTCTCTCTACTCTTTTCTTCCCCTTAGTGTCCCGGAACACATTCGGCCAGATATTTTTTTCGCATATCCTTTTACAGGACATCGCAGTCAACATCAGCATCTTTCAGCTGATTGTTGATTTCTTGGCAAGATTATGATCAGTAGTTTGCCATTGCTTTCTGAGCGACCGGCTCACATACCCCGTAAGTTACCGACTCGGCCAGAAAGCATCGCTGTATTATTAGATACACGACTCCGTCAGTCGTTTATACCAAAAGTTATCAAACAATACACCTTCATCGTATCCTGATTTTATTTATTTATATTAAACTTTCTGATGCCATATAAAACATCCGTTTCCTTCAGTGTTTTATGTCAATAGTTCTCAAAAAAATGCATCTATATCGTATCCGAGACTTTCTTTAATTATATTCAATTTTCTGACACCATCATGATTTATGTTGAATGAAAACAAGAAAACCTGCTATCTGCACTATCTGTTCATTTAAACCAGAGATTCCAAAATTAGCCGGTACGACCCGTCCTACATAATATTCATCGAACAAGCAAAGCGTTGTTACCCGAATGGAAACAAAAAGCTGAGAAGAAATTGATCACTGCAGAAATCTTCAAGCTGATAAACAAAATAAATCAAAGTAAAAGTAACAGCAGAATATGACGATATAAACAAAGGCTTAAGAGATAAATGCGTAAGCCCAACAAATAATTAGTTGAAAGAGATGAACAACGCTATTGAAATAAATTATCTATATCTATAAAACAGAGTGTATGTGGTTTTGTGGTTTTGTGTGTTTGTGGTCAGCTATGTATTGGATGCGTTCGATAACGGTACATCCGATTGATATGAAATTTTCTACACGCCTTCCTTTCATTCCTGTGCAACCGACTATAATAGTTTCTTAGTGTAAAATCTTCTACTTATTTAATAACATTTACTTTTTCATTTTTCATTATATAATTTCTATATAGCAGCGGGACTTCACTCTAGAAAAGTTATTTCAAGGGGCATAACTTTTAATAACATTTCTATATACTTAATAGTCATATTGTTGGACTTATTGTTAAACTCTTTGTCTATAGTTATTTTCAATAATCTTTAAGGCATTTTCAAAGTTTTCATAAAAATAATGCATAATGCATAACATTGTAACCCATCTTTTTCTGCTTAAAGAACTTATCAACTGTCATGTCGGTGATTAAAAACAGTTTTCATTAAAAATAATGAATGGTGTGTGGAAGGACATTCTTTTAAGTTACTGTGCGCCAGGAGCTGGGCGAAACCACGCCGGGTCAGATAGATAGACAGACAGACAGATAGTCGGGAACGGAAGCTTATTTGACTACTTATATGAATTAAATGAGATGCTCCCCACCAGGGACTGGGTGAAGCCGGGCCGGGACAGACAGACAGACAGATAGACAGACAAACAGATAGTCGGGAACGGGAGAGCTTATATGACTACGTATATGAATTAAATTAGATGCTCTCCACCAGGGACTGGGTGAAGCCGGGCCGGGTCAGACAGACAGACAGACAGATAGACAGACAGACAGATAGTCGCGAACGGAAGCTTATTTGACTACTTATATGAATTAAATGAGATGCTCCCCACCAGGGACTGGGTGAAGCCGGGCCGGGACAGACAGACAGACAGACAAACAAGCAGACAGACAGACTGATAGATAGATAGATCCCCTCCAGGGCCTGGGCGAAGCCGGGCCGGGTCAGCTAGTATTAAATATTTAAACATCTATAAAAGATGCACAAATAAATCTGTGCGTTGACAGAAAGAAAAACATGAATAAATATAGGAGTATTGACATTTTGAAAAACAAAACCGGGAAAGATATCGAAGAAAGAAAGTGAAGAGATATGGAGTTAATAACTTACCGTATTTTACGGACTATAAGACGCTACGGACTATAAGACGCACCTTAATTTTTAAGCATTTTTTTTTTTTAAATAACATTTTTACAATTTTTATATTAATTTCGAGTATAAGACGCACCTGAATTTTGGAAGCAATTTTTTGAAGAAAAAAAGTGCGCCTTATACTCCGTAAAATACGGTAATATATACGAGATTTATAAGGCCGAGAAAGAACAGACGAAATCATCTCTGAAGATTCTAAAAGAGGAAGTCAATTATATGAAACCACAGCCGAGCCAGATGTAATCACAATAGAGGAATTAGAAGTAATTAGAGAATTTGCCATAGAAATATTGACTAAACTGTTGCTTGGCAGCTACAACAGTGGACAACCTGTTGATATACTGAAATGTGTATTTATACCTATCTACACAAGACCGGATCAATACGAAACATTTCGCGCAATCAACGTCACAAACCACGACACCAAACCGCTACTTAGAATTCCTTTCTCATCTTGTAAACTCTTGTACCTTGCGGTGTCGAGGTGAAGTATAAACAGCGGGATAATGCCTGTTTATGGGCTTCATGTATCGACATTCCCATCACTCTGCTATTCCCTCTGTCCATCGTGTACGTGGCCCACCTCTTCTTCTGCTTCCATTTGGTCTGTACATCATTGCTTGTTGTGGCGTACTGTTAGTTGGTAGCCTAGTTATATGTCCAAACCATTTGACTTGCTGCCTTCTAATTAAATCTAGTGCTGCCATAACCCCCATTTTAGTCCTGATTTCTTCATTTATGATGTTTACACTTCTTGATACACTGAGTACTCTTCTCGGGAATCTCGTTTATATTGTGATTACACCCCCCCCCCCCCCCCCCCACTCTTTTTCTGTCATTGTCCGGGTTTGGCACTGATATCATAGAGTTGGTAGGAAGATTGTGTTGTATAGTGCTTTCTTAGTAACTTGATACATGTTTGTTCTTTAGTATTGGTGCCATTTGTCCATTGAGTTGGTTTGCCTTATTGCATCTATTTTCGATCTCGTCTTCTGGTGTGCCTTTGATGGTATTATACTTCCTAAGTACTTGATGCTCTTTACTTGTTTCAGGGGGTGTGTTCGTTTAGATGAATCTTTGTTGTTGTTGTTTTCTTTGCTTATAGTCATTACCCCTGTTTTAGTTGTGCTAATTTTCATGTTATGTTCCGTATACACTTCGTTTAGACCAGGGGTGGCCAACACGAGGCCCGCGGGCCGCATGCGGCGCGCCTGAAGTCATGTTGCAGCCCGCGGAGTGAGAAGAGACGATGTAGTAGAAGCTGTAGCACGCTTGCTTGTTTACTTTTATTAACAAAACAAAATTAGGTGAGTGGCCCGGCAGGATATAATATTTCTGAAATTTGGCCCGCCTGCTAAAAAGGTTGGCCACCCCTGGTTTAGACTATTCATGTGGTCTTGTAATTTTGCTTCTGATTTTGCGCTTAGTGCATGATCGTCGGCAATTGGGAGTTATTAATGGTGATGGTTCTTCTTCTGTGTTCTGTTCGTCATGCGGTCTTCTTGCGGTTTATGTTTGGCTGGTTTCTTTACATATGCTGTTTATATAGGTTATGAACAAGGGGGTGGAGGAGAGGGGCAGGATACAACCTTGTCATACTCCGGATCTTATGGTGAAGGGTTCTGTCTTACTTAGAATTATAATGAGAAAAACAAAAGATAAGAGCTAGTGCTGTTATCCATTCGGCCCTCCTGACCTCACATGACCATCTGACAGAACTTGTGCCGTTGCTTTCTGAACGACCGGCACCCATGCCATTTCGTAAAAAACCAACGCAACGTGGTCTGTTGCCAAATTGCGCGCAGCTGTGTTTCGAAAGAGGGTATTCGGGAGCACGAACTTCGCCCGTAAACTCCTTCGCCACGGAGCAGGCATAACAACTAAAGAAATTCATATTTTTAGTTTTTAACTCCAAAGGTTAATCGGCGGTGTACTTCTCACACATCATAAACAATCTTAGGTGTGTTGATGATACCATATTATTAGCAGAAAGCGAGCAAGAGTTGCAAAGCTCAGTGGAACAAGTAAACAGGCATAGTGCAGAATGTGGATTATATATTGACATCCAAAAAAAAAAAAAACGTACTCTGATAATTAGCAGTGAAAAGGAAAGGTTATCAATGAACATCGCGGTAAATAGGGAGATAGTAGAGGCCCTGAATATGTGGCTATACGGACGAGTATGTCTTATTTCATGGAAACCAAAACGATCAAATACAAAATACAATAGTTCTAGAAAAACTGGCAATGAAAAGAGTTGATGAAAGCAATAAAAAAGAGGCAAGTGAAATATTTCGGCCACGTTAATAAAGATATAAAACTCGTATAAAAACCACACTGGAGGGCAAGGTTGAGTTTAAGCGAGCAAGAGGTAGACAACGATACAAGTGGGAAAATAAATAACATCAAGCGATGGACTGACAGAATGCACAGTCAGGGCGAGAGACAGACAGTGTTGGACATCCATTGCAGACAACCTTCGTTGTGGAGGCGGCACATGATTGATTGACTTCTCACGGAAAGATTTGTGGAAAGAAAGAGAGAGGAAGGTGGGGACATAGTTGCCATTCTAGATATTTTATATCCAGATCTAGAGGTTTTTGCCGGCATTTGGATACCGTTTTCTGACGTTTGGATGCTGGATGCAATTCTAGATACTTTTTATTTGGAGTCGGATATTTTGAATATTTTCTAGATTTTACTTTTCTTTCGGTGTCATTTACCCATTTTATGTTTGGTCTGGACGCGCATAAATTATGGTAACTGTCATTATTTAAACTTTGAACTGACTTGGGTCAACGCTCAACAATCTGGCAACCCCCTGGTAATGAGTAAAACGGCGCATAAATTATAATAACATTATTTGAACTGTGAACACACTGTGCTGCGACTTACTGATGTAATGCCGACTTTGTGATTCTTTTCACGTGAATTTGGCTGCAACTGGTACAGATAATGCCTCGATAATGGTTGATATCAACCATAGCGTTTATATAAAATTTAAGGTAGATATCCCATCTTTAATCCTCATAAAATGTGCGTGTCATTCCTTGCAGCTAGCATTATCACATGCCTCATTAGAATGTTTACTAAGGAATTTGCAATTCCTTATTGCTGAAACACATAACTGGTTCTCCAAATCATCTGTCAGACAACAGCAATAACAATTTATATAAAGCATTAAATGATAGTTCCCCACCATTGAAAATTCTGTCATATTGCAAAACTAGATGGTTATCAATTCAACCAGCTGTTGAAGTAATTGTGAACCGATGGTTGGAGTTGAAGACGAACTTCGAAATAACAAGACAAAGTGAAAAATGCTACACAGCTGAAATACTATATGGAATGTACAGTGATGAAAACAATTTGGCATTCCTTCATTTTTTACAGCCCATTTTAAGTGAAGTGCAAAAGGTTAATAAACTATTTGAATCTCAAAATGTTGATAAAGTTAAATTACTTGACGACCTCATTTTGCTATTTCACTCAATTGGTAAAAGACTTATATTGCCAACTTTTAAAGCTGACTTGTTCACTTGCACTATAGAGAGCTATTTGGCTCCTAAGCCGTACCTGCGATACCAAATCGAATCAAAAATTGATGGTTTCAAAACAAAAGGACTGTTAACAGAAAATGAAGAGAACAACTTAAGAAAGCGCTGTCAAGATTTTCTTGTCTCATTATTCAATCAACTGAAGCAGAGACTTCTTGAAAATTTAGATGTATTGAAAAATATTTCATTCTTTTCTATTAACAACATATCTCAGCCAGTAAAGGACATACCTAAATATTGTCAAGTTATTAAATTTTTAAGGGCTACTGATAATAGTGTGGTGGAAGCAGAATATTAGTTGAATATGTGGTTGTTTCGGGATTTGAAATTTAAATATTGAGCACAACCCACTACTGGCAACGCTTATCGCACCCCGGTATGAACCCAAGGCCCATCCACGTCAACACGGAAGCACCACACTCGAGCCCCGCCCTCACCCGAGCTCATCAGCATTGGGCATAGCCTATGATGGGTAGCGTTGTGATATTCTGTTGTGATAATTTGGTGTGTATGCCGCGTGGTTGCACACCCGCTTCGCACGCGTGGTCCGGGGCTGTTTCCGGGTCCGGTCGGGGATGTGCACTGCTGATGAGCTCGGGTGAGGGCGGGGCTCGAGTGTGGTGCTTCCGTGTTGACGTGGATTCATACCGGGGTGCGATAAGCGTTGCCAGTAGTGGGTTGTGCTCAATATTTAGAATATTAGTTAACCAAAATAAATTTGGTTGACTGGACAAACAAAACAGAAACTGAAGCTTTTTGGAGTGAAGTAAGACAATTTAAAGATGCCTCAGGAAACAGTCCATTCTGTAAGCTCTTTGAATATGCCATGATACTACCCCATTCAAATGCTGATACGGAAAGAGTTTTCAGTACCGTGAATTATACAAAATGTAAACTAAGAAACAGGATGAAACTTGACCTCTTAAATGCTATCTTGACAATAAGATTTGGCCTGATGAGAACAGGAAATGCTTAATTACAGCTCCCTGATCGTGTATTAAAAGAAATTGGAACAGCTAAAGCATACCAGAGTCATTTTGAATCTGAAGCTTCAACTTCATCATCCAAACTAAGGCATCTTGTGAGAGTGCATCATCAGTGAAGATGAGGACATGATTCTATAGGTAAGTCACATCAATTTTGTTTAAATGTTGCATATCCGTTACAGGACGTTGCAGTCAACATCAGAATTTTTCAGCTGCTGTTGATGTACTAGGCAAGATTATGCTCAGTAGTTTGCGATTGCTTTCTGAGCGACCGGTTCACATACCCCTTAAATTACCAGCGCGGCTCGAACCGCTGCCGGTTCGGGTGCAGCTGCGTTACTCACGAGAATATACGGGATTACGGCGACAGCCGTAAACTCTTCGCCAGGAGACCGGCAGTCACATCAATACATATGTAATTTCTTACTTTCTCAATCTGGATATTTTTCCTAGATACTTTCCAACGAAACCTAGATATTTATGGATGTTGTTTGGACCATTTCTAGATACTTTTGGTCCAAAAAAAGTGGCAACCCTGGGTGGGGATTGAAAATTAAATTGTCATGGCACGGAATTGTGCCAGAGCACGTCTACACGAAATGGTCGTTGGAGATCGCAAGCTGTGGAGAAGCATGATCGCCCATGCCAGTCGGCAAAGAAAATCAGTTGTTAATTAAGTTTTCACAATCAACACTGCTTTTACCATTAATTTAAATAATCTGCTTTATACAATTTCTAATACATTTAGTAAGTCCATTCATCTTGTCCACGCATTCTCAGCAACGCGGCTTCAATGAAATCACGTGACACGCGACCCGGATGTATAAACTGGGGTGTTCCGACCTCCAGGCCATGCATACTTTAAAAAAACGCGCGCCGGCGTGCTGAATAAATCGAGCCGTTTGATTGGTTGTTTCTCATCGGCTGAGCCTGAAGTGTTGTTATGGTACGATTCTGGTTACATTAGGTCAGCTGTTCCAGGTATGTTCACTTAACAACCAGTCGGTGCAGTGTATACTGTATACTTAAGTGTCTTAGTCTCTTGTTGGTTGGATCATTGTTACGACTGCGCTATTCGAAGAATGTTATAAATTGTTGGTCCAGGAGGATAACATAGATTGATATTTTCCATTTGATAGTATAGTACAATTTCTCAGGTAAATAAAAGACAGTTGCGTTGCAAATAAAATTACCACGTTGTGTATAGAGTTTTTCTTTGCAGTTAAAACATATGAATTTATTTATTAAGTGCGCCGGTAATTCAAGGAATTGACAGTGCATCGGCATCAGTTCCACCCAGATAGATAGCACATAAACAATACAGTTGCAATTGCTAATGTATTATAATTTAAAAGATCAGAATGAACGGACACAAGTACAGTATCTACTAAACTATCTTCTACTTCTAGTCTTCTTTGTGTCTTTGTTAATAGAAAAACTCATTTCATTCACAGCAGATATTTTGAAAGTACGAGGAAACAGTTTTTTAGCATTGTAACGTGTCGTATTGTTTGGCTGTGTTAACTATGATAATTAACAGAGATAAACATTGAATTACATTCAATGAGACAAGGAAATAAATGAAGTGTACCGGTAAATAGTCATAAAGCAAGTCTTGCATAACACAGGATGGAAGGATACCATCATACAGTACACAGACTTGTATTAACTATTATACATTTCCGTTAGGGTGCGACATGATCGTCTACGCTGGTTGAAATGAAATCTGCACAGGAATGAATAATTCTGTGCAGCTCCTGCTACATGATGATGATGAGTGAAGTGGTGAAGATAGCAATCATTGTTCACTTCTCATTTCATGTATAATTTGAATGCCTCTTATGCTGTTACGTAAGAAGGGTGTGTTATTAATGACTGTTCAGTGTTTGAAAATATTGCCCGTCCAAGTTTTGTATTCACCCTCTTTAAAGTCCATGCAGCATAATAGGTAAATATAAAACATGGACCGGCAGTATTTTCAAACACTGCACAGTCATTACCCTTAATATTAGAATTAGAATATGTTTTATTATTATTGCATTAGCCACAATGTTTATAATCATAATTTGTTTATGTTTCATTTAGTATACGAGAATGAAATGTTTAGAATATTACTAGTTTATCAATTATTTTTTTTGCATATCATCATCATCATCATGTGCCATGTCAGCTGGTGTAGGTGTTCATGTCCCTCCTTGGTGTTCTGGATCATCTCTGCAGCTGATATTCCTCCATGCCTCAGTTTCAATCCATCCAACATCATTTCTCTTGCCTCTCTGCCTTTTTTCCTGATCTTCTCCAATGCCTCTCTTCTCATCACATAACCAAAGAAAGTTGTCTCTTTCTTATTGTTTTAAATAATATTCTAGTTGCATTAGCAGGGTATATATAAACATGACAACAAAATAGTCAGTTCATCTTGTTTTGATAGAGAACATTTTCAAAAGACAGTTATTGGAGGATACATTCTGCAAAAGACACATCACAAGATGAATATGGTAGTAACACAGTAATTATCATTCTTATAATGTATTCAAGTTAGCTGTGTGTCCTTTACAAGACGCTAATCAATCCTATGTCCTTATATAAGGAAATTAAAAGAGGTGTGGCCAAACAAGAACACTACGCAGGAAGCTAAAGAAGATTTATAAACCAACACAGAACTGGTGTCGTTAGCCGCTACACGCTGCGGGATTTGCTGATGAGGGGATCTGAGCATTTATTGACTGAATGGTTCAATGTGCAATGAGGATGATCTGTCAACTAACTAACTAATCAATCCTACCATTTATTGACTGTTTGTAATTTGCCAGGTAATTTTACATTATGTAGTTTGCCATTGCTTTCCAAATGGCTGACCTCTCATATCATCAAAATGTACGCAAAGTATCTATTCACAAATCACCTATGGTTGATTTCACACCCATGACTCGGTATGTCAGGGAGATGTGAAACTCCATTTCACTAACCCCATAAGCTACAGTTAGCTAAATATTTATGTAGCAAGGTACCAGTAAACATTATTTTGTTCAATACATGTGAAATGTGTATAGGAGTATCATAATAATTAATATAATATATAATATCAAAATATAATAATAATATCATAATAATAATCATAATTGTGGTAATACATTTGTTATCTTCCAGATTATTTGAGCAGACAATACCTCTGACAATGGGCAGCATGAAGAGTCTTATAACTAGAGGCTCTGTCCTCTTTTTAACCGGAGTGTTCTTTGCCTTGGTGCTCAACCTGCTGCAGGTGCAGAGACAGGTCACAGTCTTCCCCCCTGAAGTCCTGGCCAGTTTGTTCTCCTCTGCGTGGTGGATCCCTCCAAGTTGCGGCACTGCTGCAGGTTTGTTATAGAGAGATTACCGATGTGTGTTCAGTTATATTGTGTTAATTTATTTTTATTATATTATGATAGTGTTAGCTAGTTAGTCGCAGTTCCAGCTTCATAGCAAAGGGTCACTCCATAATGCTCCATTCCTATGACATGAATATCACAAGCTCCTCACTTTCCTGTGTGAAAAGTGGAACAGACAGCAGTCCCGACAAACCAACAGCATGCATGGGCATACATGCATAAGGCTGCTGCCACAATATCAACACAACAGTCTGCCACTAAACTAACAGTTATCATCGATAGAAGTTGCAGTCACTAGAAAACAAGAAGTTGCACACACATTACCACATAAGGCAAACTCAGCTTTTTCAGCAACCATCCAGTTATCCACAATTTTTCTGAACAAGCAGTTCACAATATAAACAACTGCGGACAGAAGTAACAGCATTCCACATGAAATCCCAGTCCAACATGAGGAAAATGTGTAAGAAAATCATAGTCTGAAACAAAAATGCTCCAGAGGACTTAACATCTCATTAGCCCGTCCACCATATAGGGCCAGAAGTCCATGACAGTGTATTTTATCAAGTCAAATGGGGGTGAAACTAGACTAGAACACCATGTTGGAAGTCAACTAACACAGACAACACACTGAGAGAGATACTGAGGAGAGGATCTGAGCACTTATGGACTATGTAATAATCTTGACATCCCCACCTCACAATCATTTATGCCTAATTTTTATCTTTGTGTTTTTCTGCAGCTGCTATTGGCCTGTTGTATCCATGTCTGGACAAAAAAGTTGGAGGGAGACTTCCACACAAGGCAGAGTGGAGCAGCGTCATGAGATGTGTAGCTGTCTTTGTTGGGATAAATCATGCCAGTGCTGTATCCTTGCTGGAAGTTTTCTATGTCAATTTGTATCATTAGTTATCAAGATTTATTGTTTGTACTCGTATCATTGTGGTGGCGCGTTATAACAGCTGGATCTTCTTCAGGTGCCTGTTCTGTAGCAGACATCGATGATCATGACTGTCCAATGCATGGCCGAATGGATAAGAATGCGTGTTCTTAACCATTCGATGTGCTATGGTAAGCGGTTCAATCCCTACACTGAACAGCTGGACTAAAATGTTGACCTGTCGTCCTTGACTTGGGGACGTTAATTACAAGTACCTTTGGAGTCGGGAGTGGGTTCACCTGACAGCAAGGGACACTATTAATAGGGAAAGCTAACCCACACGCAAAATTCAGTCCATCACTACTATAAATAGTGTGTATGGCCAACGCTTGAGTTCAAAGCGAGCGAGCGGGGGAAAAAAATGGCTGTCGAATTCTTTCTGTTTGCTATTTTTATCTAGTTGTTTTTATTATTATAACTGTTTAAGCTTTCCACATTCATCTTTCTCTGTCTTCCCCTGCCACGCTTGCTTAGAATTGTATAAAGCTAATTTAATTTCTCAATCCACCACTTTTGCTTGAACAGCAGGAAAGGACCTTGAGATATAGGGTGCTGGCTCCATATTTTAATAGATCAATCAGCACCTGAGTGGAGGTGTTGTCAATATAACTTCAGCTGCCTTTACCTCCCAGAACATTTCTTAATGTCCATTTTAGGTTGGAGCCCAGGTCAATCTGCTTGAGATTCGAACACAACAGTTAGATCAGCAGGCAAGCATGCTAACTACTGCGCTACCATGGCTCCCATTGCAAAAGTAGTGCCTTCCTTTAAATACAGGAAATCACATGGTTTTTTATGACTACATTTCTGTGTGTAACCAGTGATAGTTTCCTTAATCTTGATTTAACAGAAAATTGACTTTGCCAATCATGTTCAGCTGTCAACAAGCCTGGCAGCCATGTCCATTGGCTTGTGGTGGTTGTTTGACCGATCCAAGTCAGGTTTCGGACTTGGTATCAGTGTCGCTGTTCTTGCCACGATTGTTTCTCAAGTTCTAGTCTACAATGAAGTGTACCGGTAAGTACTATAGTCTTTATTTTAATTACAGGATTTTTATAAGTGGGTTGATATACTGCATGATTTTCTGTCTTAATTATTGCAGACACTGAATAGTAATTTTTGGACATTATTTGATTATATTAGTGGGATCATCACCATCGTACTCTAATCTCAGGCCCATAGGTACTCTACCTGCCCCCTTGACATTCCAGCGTATATCTACTGAACACACTAGTTCCATGTTGATTAATCAAAGGTCTAGCATCCTTGACAAAATGTTCATGTCTGGTGGCTCCCCAGGAATTATGATCAACCCCAAGTTAATTTTTCTAAGTAATTTTATGCTCAGTAGTTTGCCATTGTTGTTTGAATGAGAAGTCAAATGTTTGAAAGTCCAGTGACCAATGTGGAGAATGAAACTTCAGTTTCACATCCGTATGCACATACATCAGATGTGTTTTCTGCATATCACTTTTTTCGTTTTTGAATATTTGAGTAAAAGCAGTATATATTTATTTCAGATATACAGAGCCAGATTTCCTCTTTGTACGATCATGGCTGCCATGTATTTTCTTCTCGGGTGGAATCACAATGGGGAATATTGGCAGGCAACTGGCATTAGTAAGTACCCATAATTTTTTTCTCCATTTTGGGTGCTTATAGTTTTGCATCTCCCTCTAGGCTTTGTGTTGGAATCTGTTGACAATGTAGTGTCTAAATCCTTCGGAGGAAACATCACACTAGGCTTAGGTTTGTATGTGCTGAATCTGGGAAGGTTAACCCGGTCAACAAATGCCCACAGAAGTCGGATGTGTCGGCCTAACGGCACAAGAACACAACTCTGCTATAAACAGGCACAACACAATCACGTCCGGAAAAAAAAAACTGGATGAACGCAGAAGAAGAAGTACGTGCTGAATCATGGCTATCTCTCCACAGATGTGAAGTTTCAGTACTGATCTTGCTCACCCTGCTAATCTCTGAGCTTGGATAAGGGAAGGAGAGCTGTAACTGATTTCCAGTGAAGTTGGCTCTTTGGTAGCAGGTCAGGAGATAATTCTCTACAACTGCTTCAGTCCAGTAGAAAAATGCTCTTTTGAAGGCTCATGTGTCCTGAGCACCAATGCATCAGACTCGTACTTGTCGAGAATATTCATAACCTACTATAATGTCTCGGCAGGTCCCACATGCACCAGTTTTCTTGCTTTCTTTAGACAAATCCCTTGCTCTTTTGTTGATCTTATTGACTATTGGATTCAGTGACATAATTATATATGTCTATTGTACAGCCCGAGGCGTGTCTGTAACTTTAGCTGCAGATTCAGTGGTCATGCGGTTTCAACTTCATAGCAATGGATCGCCCCATAATTGCTCTCTTCCTGTGTCGGCAAATACACAAGGTGCACACTATTTATATTTGAACAGTTTATATTAACAACTACATATTTATAATTCTGTATGGAAATATCACTAAAGAAGAAAATCTAGGATTTTAAACTTACATTTTTACAATACCATGGACAAAGAAGAAGTTCATTTTCATTCTTCTTTCTCTCTCTTTTTGTGTTGCCTCTAAAGCAATTGTAATGGATTTGATTATCCAAATTTATTATGTTGAACTTTAGTCTAGAAATTAGTGAGTTTGCAGTTTTGTTTAAATATAACGGTAATATTATGTAACATTTTAAATTATTCTCTTCACAGTATGATAGTGATTCATCTAATGAAAAACTCAAGGAAGACTAAATTGGAAACTCAACCAGATCCATCCTGGCAATCACAACATGAACAACACATTTATTTATAAGTATTAAAGTTTATGTTGCGGAGGTTGCTCCATATTATCTATGCAATAATTGTTTGTACTATAATATACCACAACATTTGAAACTCATATATGTCCTTCGTGTGGTTTTGTTTCCTGTTGAATTACCTATTTGTTTTTATCTATAACTTGTTAGTCTGTTTGCCATTGTTTAATTGCTAGTCATCTGCAGCGACCATTTTTGGGGGGGTTTCTTTTTTGTTATATAAAGCTAGTACATAAGGCAAGTTCACTTTTAGCCCGCATTTTTTTTAGCTGTTTGCATTGCGTGAACATTTTTTCCATTTCAATGTACCATTTTTATTCATATAAACAGGTGAGTTAGAATTTATGTCTCTGATTTTGTTGCGTAATTACAATTAATATTACTATTATGAACGTAAAAAGTTTTATGTCTTAGTATGGCCAGTTTTTTTTTTTTAAACTCATTCCATACCTTTAATAGTTACTGTAAATATAGTTGTCTACAGACTATGGTGTAATTGCTTGTTGTGTAATAACTTATTATAAAGTGGAACACAAAAGCAGGTATACACACACAATTCACTTAAAGGAGTTACTCCCCTATCATCATCATCATGTGCCCTGCCAGCAGACTTATGTGTTCATGTCTCTCCAAAGATCTAATTCCTTGGTGTTCTGATCAATTCTGCTGATGATATACCTCTATGTCACCATCTCCGTCCATCAAGCATCATTTCTTTTGGTCTGTCCATGCCTTTTCTGACACTGATCACAATGTTTTAATGTTTTTAATGCCTGTCTTCTCATGACACAACCAAAGAATGCAGTTAGTGTCTTTCTTATAGTTGTATATAATGTTTTATTTTCATTAGCCCTTTCCAGGAGTGCTTTGTAAGTTACTCTAGCAGTCCAAGGTATTCACAACATTAGTCTCAGGAACTACATCTCTGTTGCTTCCAAGTTCTCCCTAATTTGTTTATTCATATTCCATGATTCAGTGCCGTACAGAAAAACAAATTTATATAAATTTCAGTACATTTCTTTCTGACATTCAGTGAAAGTGACATATTGCATTTCTTTTATTTTCATTTTCTGAAGTGCAGCAATTTACATTATATGGGTGTTAAAAAAAACATAATTCCGGCAGTTTTTTCATGGTAGCAGATCTTTCTGCCAATGCACATTGAATATACTGATGTGCAACTAGCACTTACATTTAAGTGTTCTTTGTATGATATTTTTGTTGGTTACAAGTCTCAGGTGTGTTGGTCAGTTTGCTAGCTTACTTACACTGTTCCTGGGGTCCAATCCCCATGTAGCGGCAAGGTTTGTATTTTACCAGGATGGCTCTAACTCAACACATGTAGCTTCTGTTCTCTGTTCATGTTTATAACATAATCACCCTTCCCCCCCCCCCCCCACCTCGTGACCAGGTGTCATTGCTTTTATTATTGCTTAATTTAACCATTAAATTCTAAGAGAAATGTTTGGTGAGATTCCAGTCTCCTCCACTGTGACCAGGCATGCCTTCCTGGTGTTAATATGAGGGATCTCTGTGACAAAATAGTCCAGCAGCCTGCATCATGCTATGAAAGGAGTTTATTTTTTGTACTCCATTCAATTTTTTTTTTTTAGAATGATTCTAATGAGAAATCTACAAACTTTATACACTATGCAGCGCTTTTGGGTGAAAGAAGACCAAGCCATATGGGATAGAACCTGGTGCAATGAAGTGGATCCTCTTGGCTTTAGCCTCTTTGTGTGTCACACTTTGCTGTTCCGTCTCAATAACTATGATGCCCTTTAAGGCCTGGATGAGGTGAGGTGAACCACATTGGACATATGTTTCTATAGGAAACATGAACTTATGCCTAATTCCATCCAGTGTGTTTGTGCAGTGCTGTATTCTGACTTGGTTACATCCTGAGATCCCTTTCCACAGATGTGGAGTTCCAGCACTTTCTTTGAAACCCTGTTGATTGTTGAGGTTATGGAGTTCTGTTAGAGATGATGATTTCATGTCTTGAAGGAAGGGTTGTCTCTGTATCAGCCTCACTCCTAATGATGCAAGCCTTTTTCAAGCCACAAATTACTTGCTCCCCAATGCATCAGTTTTAAGAGATTAAAAACTCAGTATTTCCAACCAACCAACTCCAGAATGCCACTGTAGCATTTTTACTTTATTTGAATACAAAATGTTTTCCTGTTGTAAAATTGAATAGTGAAGACATTTGGTTGCAGTTTATTGCCTGGCATATAAGTAGTGTTAACTGCTCATATAGTTTTGCGTGAACAATATTTGTTAATATTCATTTATTTGAAAAACTTGGTCAGTACTTAGATTTATATTTCCAATGATGGTATGGGGTTTTTGGTACTGTTTGTGTGATAAGCTGACTGAGGAGTTATTTGTGCATGGATGATTCCTGTTCTGAAGTGCAGTATCCAATGTCTTCCATGTACTTACATGCTGATTATATTGAAGATGGTGTAGATTGTATCATCAGGCTGAAAAATAGTCTGGCATCTACATTGTTTATCATACTTGTGTATAAATGTATATAGGGGTTTCTCCATGATTGAGTGGTGGTGATCCTACCTGCTTTCTTTGTAGTCCTGTCATTGGATCTGTCGGAGGTGTTTCTCAGATCTTGATACACTAAATCAAGATTGTATATAATGTTCCAAAAAACACAAGATTGTACAATATCTACAGAGTAAAGAAGAATGCCCGATGTATGTATATAAATACACAACACATTGTTTAGTGTAAATAAGGTTAGCACAGAAGTGTACATGGGTCAGCAATTGGCTTCCCCATACCATACAAAACTATCTGTAAAATCCAGCCAGCCATGGACAAGCCTAAAAAAAAAAGAACCAAGCTAATGAAAATGAAAACAATTGTAGAGAATGTTTCACTTACCTCCAATCATCTAGGGCAATGGTTCTAAACTGGTGGGGAATTTTAGGGTTGTATTTATAGGGAGGAAATACGAAATGGTGGGGATGACATTTTGACCATATGGTGAAGGGGTGCATGGGCCAAAAAAGGGTTGAGAACCACTGATATAGGGAAATCTCTGGAATGGGGGGGGGGGGGTTATGAGGGATTGAAAAAGATAGGGGGGCTTGCCATGGTCTGTTAAGGATCTATGCTCCACTGGGGGATAAAATACAGAAGAAGGACAGATGGTTTGAAACTAAAGGATTGTTGTTGACTTAGAGGAAAATGTGAAATTCAGTTTGGTCTGGATTTACATCATTCATTAACATTTTCAGTTGTCTCATTTTCGTCTCATTAAGAATCTTTTGTTTTATTTATGAAATTATAAACATTTACATATTTTTTATTGTGCTCCTATCTGCTGTATTGTCAATTAATTTTTCAGTACTGTTGAATGTTTCCTCATCAAGTTTGGCAAAATGATGTTTTTGAAAACATTAAATAATTATGTATCATCTTTTGTTTGTGAATAAATTAGAACGGCATCATTGAACGTTCACATATAATTGAAGAGCTATTTTCATTACCTTAGATTGTTGAGGATTTGTTTCATTTGGCAACTCTGGAATTTGAAATTGTTGCTGTTAACTTTTCTAATTACGACTAATTTTACAAAAATATAAGTTTGTATTATAAGTTATAAACATGAAAGGTAAGTTTTAACTATGTAAACTTTTGTTAACCTTCTTCTCCTTCTTGTTCTTCCTTTTCTTCTGTCTTAAATCTGCCAGTGGAGCCACGATTAGCTGGATTGTGACTGGATGAGGTGACCACTTTCATGCCAACCCTCCTTAGATGCCTCTTACTGTATGATGGGAGGGTACAGTGTTAACTGTTCTTTACTTCTCTTGTGGGTCCTGGTAACACTTCTATTTGTTCATATTACAGGTGGCATATTTGTGATTGTCTCTCTTCACTTGTCCATGTGCTCTCTTCACATCTTTAGTTGCCATTTCTTTTGCCTATCTTCATTTTGTATATAAGTTAATTAATAAGGTGCCGTCTCCACAATGAATGTTGGCTGCAATGGATCTCCAAAACTGTCGGTCTCTCGTCCTGACTGTACATTCTATCAGATTGCTGTTCGTCCATCTCTTGACCTTCCCACTTGTATTGCTGTCTACCTCTTGCTCGCTTGCATCTTCATTTTGTATATAGGCTACTGCCTTTCTTTAATCTCTGCGTCACGAGTAGCCAGTTTAAGGTGACTTTTAAATACACATTCTGCTGGTTTTTGGTAGGTAATGTTGTAGATGCATGCCTATTTGTGCTTGTTTTTTTTCTTCAATATAATGGGTTATATTTATTATTGTACATGCATATTAAGCTGCATACCTGGCAGATAATCATGAGCAGCTGTTGACTGAAGTAATTGCTTCTTTGTTAACATAATCATTCTCTGCATGTATAATTCATCTGAGTTATGAAATCATGTATCTAAAATAAATGAATATCCATAACCCACTTTGTTTACTTGCATCAGGAAAGATTAATTTTTTGTTTATAAGTTAATTTGAAAGACAGTGAGCTTGTGCAGTATGTCTTATCAGTGGAAGACATTTTTCAATCTGTGAGGTTTACCTATAAATGGCAGTTGAAATTTACGGGATTTTATGTGTTATTGGGGTTTAAGAATCTCACATTAAAAACTGATATGACATATTTATACATGTGTTTTATCATACCATAAATAGTTTACCATTGCCATGTCACAATTTAGCATGACTAATCATGTTCTTCATATTTCCACTTGCCAAAGTAACTTGTACAGCAGAAGCTGTTTATTGATTGTTTTCATCTTGTTTTTTAGATGTATTTTTTTTTTCAATTCTAACTGCCATTTTGGAAATGGTGTTTCCTTTCTTTCCAGTTTGACAGTTGTAGCTCTGTTAGTGAATGTGTTAATACAATGGCATGATACTACAATGAACTAACCACATTCCACATTCCAGTATGTTTGAATTAATAATAGCAATGTTACTAACAATATGTACCGTGAATGTGTATGTTTTAAAGTGAGCGAGTATTGTATATGTGGAATCTGTTGTTAGTGTGTATACTCAAGGTGAAAGCCAGATTTTTGTAACCACATTTACCCATAACAAATAAACATTGTATTGCCATTAATCTTGTTTACTCATATTTAAATGTTGCATGTTCTTTACAAGACAATATCAAACTCCAACCCCAGATTTATTTACTAGGTAATTTTACATTTAGTAGTTTGCCATTGCTTTCTGAATGAGAAGTCAACGTTGAGATCCAACTGACCGGTGTAGGTAATGAAGCCCAGAAGTTTGAGCGCATTAAGCCACTTTGATTTATAAGTAATGGCGGCATTATGCATAGTATACCTGTACAGGCTGTTGGTTTCAGTCTGTTCCACTTTTCACATGGAGTAGTGAGGAGCATTTTGTGTGATATTCACTGGCACAGGAACGGGGCATAATGGGAACAAACTGTTGCCGTGAAGTTGCAACTGCAACTAATGACTAATACTAAATGTTTAAGAAGACACACATTTGGTCTTGTAGACAGAACCTGCTTTTCTGTTTTTTCTTAGCTTTCACTTTTCTGTCCAAATCAGCATAAGACATTATTTTGTCTTTGGTGAGTAGCAATAAACTCATTATAACAGTCTGCCTGTCATTGCAAACCATTACAGCATATCCTGGTGGTGTACTATTTTCTATATCTGAGCCTCCTAGAGAAGCTGTGGTGGTGTAGTGAGTAGTCTGCTTGTTCTTCTTCTGCCCTTTATGCCAGTATACCGCGCCATCAGATGAACCCACTCCGACTTCAGAGGTACCTGGTTATGGTGTCTGTTTAGAAGTCTCTTTCCTTTGCAACAGGAAGTCTCCTGGCGGCAGTATTTTCTTAATTTTCAAAAAAGTATTGTGCCACACAATTACCCTAGTTTCTGGTACCAACCAAGTGCGGCTACTGTTGGGCTGATTCCAAAGAAACAACTTAGTTTCTGGTGCCTTACCAAGTGCGACTACAGTTGGGCTGAAGTACAGAGAAACAATCTTAGTTACTGGTGCTTTACTAACCAAGTGCGACCACAGTTGGGCTGAAGTACAGAGGAACAATCTAAGTTACTGGTGCTTTACCAGCCAAGTGCAGCTACTGTTGGGCTTAGTACAGAGAAACAACCTTAGTTACTGGTGCTTTACCAACCAAGTGCGACGACTGTCGGGCTGAGTACAGAGAAACAACCTTAATCACCGGTAGTGTTCGAAATTTCGTTTTAGGCATATTAAGAGCAGAAATAAACTACGAGTAAAAAACGTAGTGTAACAGTAGACTGCTACCTGCTTTCTGTTAACTGTTAGCACCGAATGTTGTGCGGCGCTCATCAAATCCGACACCCCATATTGTGCCAGCAACTTCGGGTGGAAGATCGCAATTGGGCAGGTACAAACCTTAACCTTGTACGACGAAATACAACCTTAAAGATTAAATGTCGTGACAGGGCACACCAGACCTTAAGTCTTGGTCGGCAACTGGTCTAAGACCGAAGCACCGACAGGTGGACAGTTGCTTGGGATCGCTGGCTGTGAACTCCAGAGTGAAGTCCTATATGTCGGGTGAAGACATCCTTTTGTCTAACATCAGTGTGATGTCATACCGGACTGAGGTTTGCGTGAGTATCCGTTGTCCCATGTCTGGCTTATTGGTGTGCAGACTGGTGGTTTCTCGCCGTGCAGGCAGATACTCTCCGACTTCGAAAGAATCAGCGATCCTACTACGTTAGCCAGGACCCAGAAGGGACCTGTTTCCCAGGAAGCACGACTAGTACGTGTTAGTAGGTCTTGGCCAGTATAAAACATGGCCCTGATGCCTTGGAAACACCTCTGCGCCCCAGGCGGACAGTTAGAGCATTGATTTACTGATTCGGCAACTTCTGCAGCTTGTCAAGTTCCAAATGTATTGGTGTTACCTTTTCTCTGGAGTAAATAGGCATGGGCAACACTAATCTCTACAATTCAGCCCATGGGCTGTAGTTATTATTCCTTGTTAGAAGCACAGTGTAATAAACTATCGTCTGCCAAGACAAGGTGTCAGAAAATGAGTGAGTATTGACATTTTAGTAGAGACAACCAGTATTTTAAGACCCAGGCCATTACTGATCAAACGTGTAAAGTTCTCCGACAACAGCTAAACATTCATAGCACCTGTGAGCTGGTTAAAAATGTCTCGGTAGTTGGAAATCGAAGTGAGCAGGCTGAATATGCTGCTTGCGGGGTTAAATTTGGAACAAATTATAAAACCTACACACAAAACAGAGCTTCTACAGCATGTGCGATTCTGGCACTTGCCATAGGATGATGAAGATCGAATTGGGTGTATGTCAAAATCATATTATCATCATCGTCTATTTTTGCCAAGCGTCGTGGATGGCACTGGTCCGTCAACTATTCCTCCCCACAACGCTTAATGGCAAAAGTAGAAGAAGATAATGATCTGATTCTGAAATACGGAGAACTAGATCTTCATCATGCTAAGGAACCCTGACACTGTGATGAAATTCCCCTTTTGTGATCTCTCACAGATTGGATCTCTTCGGTGAGCAACAAAAGGATACTGAACAAAGACAAAACCCATTGAATGAGGAGAAACAACTGCACGATCCTGGGGTTTCTTATCTGGTGGGGGGGGGGGGGGGGGCAAATGGCCCTCAGATTGAGCCTGATCCTTTCAATTTAGAGATGGAGCTCAAACACCATCAGCAGCTCAAATAGACAACCCTCCAGTGTGAAACAGTAACGGAAAGTAAGTGACCTGTTTACACTTCAGGCGTACAGGGCTTGTGATGATAGACCCATAATTTTGTAGACCCATCGGCATTCCGTGGTTGAATTGGTCAGTATCAAGCCGGCAGCCTCTTTCTTCTAAAGATATTTCCTAGTACTCACATTAACAGATTCTGTGTCAAATAAAAAGTAGGCTTAGGGTTAACAAAAATCAATAACGGACAATGGGAAGTATGGAGAGTGTCACAGTAATGACTTACAAGTTAATATGGTTTCAGACATGTTGTATTATACGCAATGACAACATTTCGGCGATATATTAGCTCGTGGCATATACGGGAAGTTCCTTAAGATGATTAATCATCCCACGGCACTTAAGTTAAAAATTTCACTCGATGCGAATTTGAACCCAGACCACCTGCCAGCATTCAAGCAATTAGCCACTACTGTACCTCGGCTCCCTCCAGCACGGGGTCTAGAAGATTCCAAACAATGTCTTCTCTTAGTGAATGTAAATACAGAAGCTAAAGGGGGGAAAAAATATGTTGCGCGATTTAATGCCTGGAAATATTTCGGTAAATTGCAAATTCTTAGCAGCAAAACAATGTCCGTCGACGTAGACAAAATCGATGTAGGGGAGGTTATCAAACCAGAACCCAGACAAGGGAGAATAACCAGAATGGTTTCTCCTACACGGCTGCTGACCTTACATCCAAGGTTAAGGTTGCCGAGTCTGATAACGAGCAAGGTCATCATTGTGCCAGGGAGCTCGTACTTTAGGCTGATCAAACGCTGTCTTTCAATCATGGCCACAAAATATAAAATCGTTCTGGTCCGACACGGAGAAAGTATTTACAATCAGAAGAATTTGTTCTGCGGCTGGCACGACGCTGATCTGTCTGACACCGGGATCAACGAGGCAATCTATGCCGGCCAGGTTGGATTTCTGTGGTTTCAGAACTCAGAACTGCTCATTTGTTGTAATTTTATATTTGAGTATTATTAGTATTACTATAATAATAATAATTATTATTAATTATACGTAGTGAAGTGTATTTTTTGTTGTTGATGACAATGGTATTAAGTACAGAATTAGTTCAACGCGTGTCATTTATATATACAGATAATTGATTCCGTAAGTAATTTTGTTTTCTTCAATTTATTTATTCAACCTGGAAAAAAGAGATTTCGAATAACGAAGACACAAACAACAGATTGCACGATTTATTGCCTGGCATATTTCGCTGCATCTCGTCAGGTACATACTGCAGAATTCACACACCGTAAAGTAAAATAACTAGATAAATCCTAGTGATCTAGTGTTACTCATCAACAAAAAATAATAATAAAGCAAAGCTGATCAGTTCAAGGATGAATTTAACTCGAAACTTCAAAGTCAAACTACAATAGGTATGAACCACGAAGACACAAACAGCAGATTGCACAATTTATTGCCTGGCATCTATTCCACTGTATCTTGTCAGATGTATACCACAGAACAAAGTATAATATGAACAAATAGATGAACCCATTTTGTGGCTGAAGTACATCATGCACAGTCGCTGATACTCCAAAGTAAATATGTGTGTTACCAAAGTAGTTCATTTCTTCTCTATCCAGGATATTTTCAACATTCTTCGATAACCATATCTCCAATTTCATATCCAGTTTGTTACTTGTTATCCAGCATTCATGTCCATGCAGAAGGACATGCTACACACAGCTTTTTTGTAACTGATTCCTCCCTCTCTCTCTCTCTCTCTCTCTCTCTCTCTCTCTCTCTCTCTCTCTCTCTCTCTCTCTCTCTCTCTCTCCCTCCCTCCCCCTCTCTTCCACCCCCTCTCTGTCTCTCTCCCTCATTCCCCCCTCCTCCTCTCTCTGCTCTATTTCTGTTTGCGTTTTCATACTTTGGGTCTTACCTTTACAGAATAGTGTTAGTTTTGATTTCCAGCATAACACCAAACCTTGCTGACATCATCATACACTTGTGTCTTCCGCAGCTGCTAAAGAAGGGCAACTATGAGTTTGACATTGCCTTTACCAGTGTCCTCAAGAGAGCCGTCAAAACTTTGTACTTGATACAGGAGGAGCTGGATGCACACTGGCTTCCTGTGGTGAAATCCTGGCGACTTAACGAGAGGCATTACGGTGGTCTGCAAGGACTCAATAAGTCTGAGACGGCTGCTAAATATGGAGAGGATCAAGTTCAGGTGCTAATTTATTTCTTTTCAAACATTTACTTTGTTCAGTTAACTCTTTCTGTCCCAGGCAGATGTTTCTGTAACTCTTTCTATTTGAAAAAGTTGTTTCTTTAAAGTAGTGGCTAGCATCGCTCATATGGACTGAGATTGTAAGCATATCATCAAAATTCTTTCCCAGAACATGCAGGTATGCTGGAAAAGGAACAGAATGATAGATTAGCTGCTTGCTGCTGTGGAGAGCTAGTTTTAACAAAGTTAGTTGCATATCGTTTACAGAATGTTGCAGTCAACCCCAGCATTTTTTGGCTGTTTGTGATCTCTTGGCAAGTTTACTTTCAGTAGTTTACCAATGACTGCACTCATAGAATTTTATCAACAACCTAATGCGAGGCAGTCTGCTGCCAAATCGCCCTGCAGCTGTGTTTCGAACGTGGTATGCAAGATTACGAACTGCGCACATAACCCCTTCACCTTGGGTTGGAGAGCTACTTTATGATAAAGTTGATGTGATGAGGGCTGTCTGGAATTTAGCGGAGAGTGCAGCTGAACAGACGGAGTATCTATATCTGGAAAGACTGGTTCAAAAAAGAGTGAGCAGAGAGTCTGGACAATATTCAAGGCATGGAACGAATGAACAAACAAACTTTATTTAGTAGAGGAAAAGCCAGATGGGCAAAATGCCACTGAAGTAAGCAACATGGGAACTCTTCAGGGGCTTTTGAAGAGAGAGGTGATGCATGTGTGAAAATGTCCCGAGAGCAGTCATGTTGATTCTAAATTAAGTGTTATATATTCTTCAAAGTAATGAACTTGTTGGTCTAAAGGAGTTATTTTAGTAACACTACGGGGTCTGTTGGTGTTGAAGAAACAACTAAACAAAAAGTCGCTTAAAAGTCAACAGGGTTGACTTCATTGCACCGGGCTTTATCCCATATGGCTCGGTCTCTTTCTGCAGCACGGAAAGCGTCGCACAAAGCACAAACTCCATAGCTCTAGCGACGACCCACAGAAGTCTCTGAAAAATTTCATTCGTAAACCGAAGGACGCGGCCTGGAATCAAACCCACAACCTTCAGGGCCCAAGTCAAATGCTTGACCACTTCGCCACGGAGACTCCCAATTCCCCATTCTTTAAGAGGTCTTCCAACCAACCATCTAACAAGCCAGCCAAGTCTTTAGCTATTTGTGACAGTATCTGGCAAATATCCGGCTGTTTAATAATAGATGTGTTTGATAAGTATTTACTTAATTGAATCTTCTTCTTCTTGCTGTTTATTATGTAACTAAAATTACAAATATTTTCAGATCTGGCGTCGGTCTTATGATATCCCCCCACCACCACTTGAGAAAACTGACGATCGTTGGTCTGGAAAAGGCAAACAATATGCAGTAAGTTAATGTTTTTCTAGTTCAGGAATGTCTGTAATGGAAGATAACAATGGAAATGGTGGACATGGTTTTCTTCTGATGCCCCAATGGAACAATAGCTTTTTGCCATCTCATGCCAGGTTCTCTTATTGCTTGGTGTCTTGTAGTTCCTTCCATGTCTTTTTAATGAGATTGATCTGTCTCTTGTTTCTCTTATCCATCTTATCTATGTGTTTTTGGTTTCCCTATAAACTTTTTGGGCAAGATTCTCCTTTCCTTTTGGCTAACAGATTGATTTTTATTTTATTTTCTGAAGTGGTTCAGATAGTGGGGTTTACTGCACTGCCCAGTGGGTACCAAGGAGAAATTAATGTTAATTGTGGTTAAGAAGTTCTATAAGTTGAGTTCAGTCAAGAACTTGCATCACAGCACTCAGGATGTTCTCATACATGCTCCATTCACATCTGCAACAGCCAGCGAAGAGCCCCAATATTTATGGTACCAGTAGCAGTCTGATTATGTGTCCGTCGGGCCTTGCCTCAGAGTTTTTAGTGTCAACCAGATCCTCTGGTTACTCCCTGCAGCACCATTCTCTCCACGCCGTGACGATTTACCCGTTCTTCTGCACTATACTCACAATACCAAAGGGCCTCAACCACGTCTGCCTTATCATGCTAAGAAGTTCAATAAGCAGAAGACAACTGCAAATTGTGCAGGGTCATAATAACTTTGCATTGGGAATGCAGGGATTGTCTGGCAGGTTGAACTGAATGGGAGGTGCAACAATTTATCCACAACAATTTGTGACCAGGCGATGTAATCATCTATATGTATGGCTCTGTGCTAAGAGGTACAAGAAGGGCCTGGGGGTTTGTGGTGAAGGATGGTGTTTGGTGTAGGTGAAGGTTGGTGGATGGTGTTTGGTGTAGGTGAAGGTTGGTGGATGGTGTTTGGTGTAGGTGAAGGTTGGTGGATGGTGTTTGGTGTAGGTGAAGGTTGGTGGATGGTGTTTGGTGTAGGTGAAGTTTGGTGTAGGTGAAGTTTGGTGTTGGTGGATGGTGTTTGGTGTAGGTGAAGGATGGTGTTTGGTGTAGGTGAAGGTTGGTGGATGGTGTTTGGTGTAGGTGAAGGTTGGTGGATGGTGTTTGGTGTAGGTGAAGGATGGTGTTTGGTGTAGGTGAAGGTTGGTGGATGGTGTAGGTGAAGGTTGGTGGATGGTGTTTGGCGTGGGACAGTCTTCTTCAAAGGATCAAAGAAATGAAATGTATATCTCCCCGGGAAGGTTAACCCGGTCAACAAATGCCCACAGAAGTCGGATGTGTCGGCCTAACGGCGCAAGAACGCAGCTCTGCTGTAAACAGGCACAACGCAATCACATCCGGAAAAAAAACTCCGGATGAACGAAGAAGAAGAAATGTATATCTTACAATTGGCAGGTAAATTGCTTTGAATCATTCCCTTTGTTTTGTTTTCTTTGGAGGGAAAAAGGTGTGTGTGGTTATGTATGAGTTAAAAGTTATTTAAATAATTTGAAATAAGTTATCATAAATAACTAAGCATTTGTTTGAGTGAGTTTTACTGAAAAGTTATTAATTCTGTTGTTTGGTGTTTATATTTGCTAGAGTAGCAATAGAGAAACTCCTTATTACCGAAGGCAGTGATATGCTAATACAAAATTTATTTTCATGTATAGAATATGGATCAAGGAATGATCCCTGCCTGTGAGTGTTTAAAGGACACGGTCGAGCGTACGCTACCATTTTGGTATGATTCTATCGTACCTGCCATCAAGGTAAGATGTAATACAAATAATAACAATGTTATAAAAATCACCAGTCATGAGCCAGTTACTTGATGAAAATATTTCCATTGTCTTTTACTTTTTGCATCCCAGATAGTTATTATATAAATTTGTTCAGTTGCAGGCAGTTATAACTTGTAATATTTCAGCTATGTTAAAAGACAACATTCTTATAGAAACCATACTGGAGGGCAAGATTGAAGGCGCGAATAAGAGGTAGACAATGATACAAGTGGGAAGATAACATCAAGAGATGGACAAACAGAAGTCTGACAGAATGTACAATCATGGAGAGAGACAGATAGTGTTGGAGATCCATTGCAACCAAACTTCTTTGTAGGGACGGCACTTGATTGATTAATAACTTGTGATTTTATGTAAAATAAATCACCAGAAATTGATTAGTTACACCTTACATCACCACAAGACTTTGATGTGAGTTTATTAAGGACAATATGTGATATGGAGTATGTCATGAAACTATGAGTTATGAAACTTGATTGATATACATTGAGTGTTAACTGTTGCATGTCCTTTGCAAGACGTTGTGTTCAATCCCAACCCGAGCTTGATTTTGTAGGCAATTTTACACTCAGTAGTTTGCCATTGCTTTCTGAACGAGAAGTCATTGATGAAGTCCAATGGAGAGGTATAGATGATTGATTGATTGATTGATTGATTGATTGATTTAGGAACTGACATCACAGCATTCGGGACATTCCCATAAGCGCTCCGTCCCCATCCTCAGCAGCCAGCAAAGAGGTATAGATGTTGAACCCCCTGCCCTGCCTTCAGCGAACTGAAAGTTAAAACACAAACGCATTAAGCTTTATTAAGCCTTGTTGCCAGGTTGACCTCCATATTGAATATAGAGACATAAATGACTGCCGTATGCACCTGGCCAGCTGCAGCAAAATATACCAGGCAATAAATCGTGGAACATATTGCTTGTGAATTCTGTATTTAAATTTGCTAAAGGAATACATTGCTTTGAAACTGTAATTACAAAAAACTCAGACTGTTGTACAGTGCAACATTTACAGAACACATGCTCACTTGTATCATGCATTAGCTGCTATGTTTAATTGCAGTGTTGGATGTTGTAACTGATTTTGTAGACAGAAGCCCTAGTAAGGCAAAGATGTTCCCCATAAACTCTTCAATTGCAGGTCAGCATGGTTGAATGGGTAAGAACGCGTGTTCTTAAACATCCGGTGTGCTGATGCCGAGGTTAGCGGTCAACCCCTACACCGGATAGCTGGACTAAAATATATATACGGAAGTGAGACTAAGCAGCCATGTGCAGAACATGACGATTCCTTGGGTGAGCCCAGTACCAGAGCGCTATGTGTCAGCTCTGCAGTTATGGAAGCCTTCTTGGATGGCGGGGAATGCCCATGGTCTGCCCCTGCCTTACCTTGAGGGCTGACCGTTATGTCTTCGACTGTTCTAAATGGGCCAGTTGGGATTGGGGATAACACCACAACAGTGAGAGTCAAGTGTCTTACGAAACCTGCGGGAAGGTTAACCTGGTCAACAAATGCCTGCAGAAGTCAGATGTGTTGGCCTAACGGTGCAAGAATGCAGCTCTGCTGTAAACAGGCACAACGCAATCACGTCCACACACAAAAACTCTGGATGAACGCAGAAGAAGAGAAAGAAGTTCAGTTTTCACTGTGTATTGACTCCAAGCATTCGACAATTCATAGTATCAATTTCACAACATGTCTATCACTCTTCACACTGCTTAGAGTCTACACAATAACTATACATCTAACTAACAATGTAGGGGCACATTATTTGGCCATTCTGCGGGACAAAAAAACTTAGGTCCAGATCCGACCATAGCTCCAGTCCAACTGCTGAAGGTGACGCCTTGTCCTCTGACGAAGCGTCCTGAACACTTTTCATGTTCTCGTGACCACGCTCGTGGTGGGTCTCCTCATGTAAACCGCGCCTGTTACAAACTCATGCCATGTTCCAGGCCTATTCAAACTGGATCATGGCAATGGCCTTTCGCTCAAGACTAAACTCATGAAGGCAGTGAATCTCTTTGTTGAAAGTGGAAGAGAAGCTTTGCACACATGATCACCTTCAGCTCAAGACTAAATTCATGAAGGCAGTGAATCTCTTTGTTGAAAGTGGAAGAGAAGCTTTGCACACATGATCACCTTCAGCTCAAGACTAAATTCATGGAGGCAGTGAATCTCTTTGTTGAAAGTGGAAGAGAAGCTTTGCACACATGATCACCTTCAGCTCAAGACTAAATTCATGGAGGCAGTGAATCTCTGTTGAAAGTGGAAGAGAAGCTTTGCACACATGATCACTTTCAGCTCAAGATTAAATTCATGAAGGCAGTGAATCTCTTTGTTGAAAGTGGAAGAGAAGCTTTGCACACATGATCACCTTCAGCTCAAGACTAAATTCATGAAGGCAGTGAATCTCTTTGTTGAAAGTGGAAGAGAAGCTTTGCACACATGATCACCTTCAGCTCAAGACTAAATTCATGGAGGCAGTGAATCTCTGTTGAAAGTGGAAGAGAAGCTTTGCACACATGATCACTTTCAGCTCAAGATTAAATTCATGAAGGCAGTGAATCTCTTTGTTGAAAGTGGAAGAGAAGCTTTGCACACATGATCACCTTCAGCTCAAGACTAAACTCATGAAGGCAGTGAATCTCTTTGTTGAAAGTGGAAGAGAAGCTTTGCACACATGATCACCTTCAGCTCAAGACTAAATTCATGAAGGCAGTGAATCTCTTTGTTGAAAGTGGAAGAGAAGCTTTGCACACATGATCACCTTCAGCTCAAGACTAAATTCATGGAGGCAGTGAATCTCTGTTGAAAGTGGAAGAGAAGCTTTGCACACATGATCACTTTCAGCTCAAGATTAAATTCATGAAGGCAGTGAATCTCTTTGTTGAAAGTGGAAGAGAAGCTTTGCACACATGATCACCTTCAGCTCAAGACTAAATTCATGGAGGCAGTGAATCTCTTTGTTGAAAGTGGAAGAGAAGCTTTGCACACATGATCACCTTTAGCTCAAGACTAAATTCATGGAGGCAGTGAATCTCTGTTGAAAGTGGAAGAGAAGCTTTGCACACATGATCACTTTCAGCTCAAGATTAAATTCATGAAGGCAGTGAATCTCTTTGTTGAAAGTGGAAGAGAAGCTTTGCACACATGATCACCTTCAGCTCAAGACTAAATTCATGAAGGCAGTGAATCTCTTTGTTGAAAGTGGAAGAGAAGCTTTGCACACATGATCACCTTCAGCTCAAGACTAAATTCATGGAGGCAGTGAATCTCTTTGTTGAAAGTGGAAGAGAAGCTTTGCACACATGATCACCTTCAGCTCAAGACTAAATTCATGGAGGCAGTGAATCTCTGTTGAAAGTGGAAGAGAAGCTTTGCACACATGATCACCTTCAGCTCAAGACTAAATTCATGGAGGCAGTGAATCTCTGTTGAAAGTGGAAGAGAAGCTTTGCACACATGATCACCTTCAGCTCAAGACTAAATTCATGGAGGCAGTGAATCTCTGTTGAAAGTGGAAGAGAAGCTTTGCACACATGATCACCTTCAGCTCAAGACTGAATTCATGGAGACAGTGAATCTCTGTTGAAAGTGGAAGAGAAGCTTTGCACACATGATCACCTTCAGCTCAAGATTGAATTCATGGAGACAGTGAATCTCTGTTGAAAGTGGAAGAGAAGCTTTGCACACATGATCACCTTCAGCTCAAGACTAAATTCATGGAGGCAGTGAATCTCTTTGTTGAAAGTGGAAGAGAAGCTTTGCACACATGATCACCTTCAGCTCAAGATTGAATTCATGGAGGCAGTGAATTGTTTTGAATGCAGTTCTCTAGGGTTGTCTACCTTGTAAATATATTTATGAGTCGGCATTTGTGGCTTAGGGACAGTGAGCACTGTTTCACAATACTGGCTTACCATGTTCAAAGTCAGCCACAAATGATTTCAGGGCAGATAACCTTGCCTTGATTTTCACAATGGAGGAGAGTTGGCTATTCAGAAAGCAATGGAAAACAAACGAATGTAAAATTGCCCAATAAATTACAAACAGCTAATTAATGCCAGGGTTGACTGTGATGTCCTGTAAAGGACATACAATTAACCTATGTAATTGTGTTCTGTAAGTTGACCTATGATACTCTGTGCTTGACTCATTGTTTGTTGAATGTAATTGTGTTATGTAAGTTGACCTACGATACTTTGTGCTTGACTCAATGTTTGTTGAATGTAATTGTGTTATGTAAGTTGACCTATGATACTCTTTGCTTCACTCAATGTTTGTTGAATGTAATTGTGTTATGTAAGTTGACCTATGATACTCTGTGCTTGACTCAATGTTTGTTGAATGCAATTGTGATATGTAAGTTGACCTATGATACTCTGTGCTTCACTCATTGTTTGTTGAATGTAATTGTGATATGCATGTTGACCTATGATACTCTGTGCTTCACTCATTGTTTGTTGAATGTAATTGTGATATGCATGTTGACCTATGATACTCCGTGCTTGACTCAATGTTTGTTGAATGTAATTGTGTTATGTAAGTTGACCTATGATACTCTGTGCTTGACTCAATGTTTGTTGAATGCAATTGTGTTATGTAAGTTGACCTATGATACTCTGTGCTTGACTCAATGTTTGTTGAATGCAATTGTGTTATGTAAGTTGACCTATGATACTCTGTGCTTGACTCAATGTTTGTTGAATGCAATTGTGTTATGTAAGTTGACCTATGATACTCTGTGCTTGACTCAATGTTTGTTGAATGTAATTGTGTTATGTAAGTTGACCTATGATACTCTGTGCTTGACTCAATGTTTGTTGAATGCAATTGTGTTATGTAAGTTGACCTATGATACTCAGTGCTTGACTCAATGTTTGTTGAATGCGATCAGAGTGGACAGAAAGTGCTGATCTCCGCCCATGGAAACAGTCTGCGAGGCATGATCAAGTACCTGGACAATGTTTCAGATAATGATATTGTTGGATTGAATCTTCCTACAGGTGAGATATTAGTCTTTTCTTCCTACAGGTTAGATATTAGCCTTTTCTTCACACAGGTGAGATATTAGTCTTTCTTCACTCGATGATCTTCTGTGATTTGGAATTCTAGTAAAAACACCTGCTTGCTACCTGGCTCATAAGGGGAGTGAAGGAGAATCAAACTAATCTGCCCTGCATGCATGTCATCAGAGGTGACTAAGAAAGATTGACATGAGACTGGTTGTTTTATCTGTAGAAGACTTTAGCTGTAAAAGTCAAACAATCAATGAACAAGTCATCGAAGGGCTTGGTTAGAGTTGGTTGAGGCTTTATGCTCTATTTGGAGAAGAAAGACGGAAGAAGTAGAAGAAACGACCACAGTGATATATTTCTTTGGTCATTAACTCACTTTGAACTCAAGTGTAGTCCACACTCACGCTTCTACTTCTAGCAGTTGCTATAACTGGGGAATACACTGGACTGATTTTGTGGATGGATTAGCTTTCCTTATTACTAGTGTTCCTCTCCATAAGGCAAATCCACTCCGACTTCTGAGGTGCTTGTAATTTATGTCCACAAATCAGGGATGAGAAGTCAACATTTTAGTCCAGCTGATTGGTGGGGGTTGAACTCGGCATTAGAACACCGGGAGTTTAAGAGTGAGCGGTCTTATCAATTCGACCATGTTGATCGCACCAAGGGTGATATTGTAGAAACAGACAACAGTGAATGAAAGAAAATATATCTTGTTTTTCATTAGGGACACTGACTCATCTGAACATATTACCTTTCCTTCCACAAGTTACCCAACAAGATTAATGCAGTCACAAACACTCTTCACTAGTTCTTTAGTATTCACTGATCCTTCATCAGTGAAGCATAACAACAAATAGACAAAAAACATTGGGATGACAAGTGAAATTGTTATTCTACTTTGTAACGATGCAGTGTGATTATAAATGTTTATATGTCAGTCAAGTCAAGTTTGTTACTGAATTATTTAGCTGACAAACTTTGCAGTTGTTCTAGTTAAAGATCTGAACTAAGTAGATTTGGGTTTGTATACAAAACATTGTGGCCATTTTAAGTACAACTACATTTTGTTCTTTAAATTTTACAGTTACTGTAACCACATTTAGTTGATTTCATTCATGTTTTCATGTACATTTTCTTGCATTAAGCATTTTGCAGTCAATTTAACAAGAATGTTTTGGATATTAATAGTTTTAGTACTGGTAACTCAGTTTTGTTATGTTTTAAATATTGCAGACATTTTGATTAATTTTGTTGGAATGAAACTTTTGATATCATTAAAGTATTGAAAACAGAAGTGATAATGTTTAGGCTTGCTAGTAATCATGGTTGCCTCCCTTGTCAGCTATCCCATTGGTCTATGAGCTCGATGAGAACCTCCGTCCTGTCAAGCACTACTACCTGGCCTCCGAGGAGGAAGTTAAAGCAGCACAGGCCAAGGTCGCTGCCCAAGGAAAGGCCAAATAATTATAAAATATTTATTTAATTTATAGATGACAGAATCATCTGGGTAGCTATGTTGGTAAGGTGACCTACATTACTCTATTTTATGTCAGCAGTGTGTCATGTAATATAAACTTTCTCATCATGTTCCATATAATATATTTGGCACTATTGATTCATTTATGAAGGAGCCAGCATATTCTGTGCAGGCTAATTTTATACTGTATGCTTTTTTTTTTGTTCGCATATCCTTTACAGGACATCGCTGTCAACATCAGCATCTTTCAGTGTAGCCAGTTCATACTTACTGTTTTCTCTAGGACATTTTAATATAAATAATTGACATTTTTAGTCAGACAGCTGTCTGTTGTAGACATCTTTGAAACTGCCTGTTTTTATAGTCTTTGCTTGATGTAGCTTTGTTCCAAGTATCATTACTGCATGATGATGTCTTTTCTCCCTTCTAATGCAAAAGAAATATTTTTCTTGCTTTTTTTTAGTCTGTAATTTGCTATTAAACTAGTGTTATTGTCATTGACTTCTATAAACTATACAAAAACATTAATAAAAATTATTCAGAAATCAATAGTGATGCTTTAACTACCTAGTGTGGATTTCTGAGAGATGTTTTTTATTTGTGAAATAATTTGGTTCATTGACTCCTTGACTTGCATTGTGTATGCCAGCTACATTTTGATGTAGTACCCAGTTGTGTCTCACTGGACGTTAAGTTTGATTTTCCAAATAAACACTGATAACCTTGTTCCAGTTTGTATACTTCTTTTATATATAACTACATCCACTTCAACTCTTGTGTGATTCCAGTGCTAACGTATGGATGTGAGAGTTGGAAATCAATGGTAGCTTTAGATAAAAAAATTAGACAATTTTGAGAACAAATGTCTTAGAAGAATTCTAAACCTCCACTGGACAGATTTCAGAACCAATATGCAAATAATACAAGAGACTAAGCAAGATATTGTATCCAATTGTATAAGAAAACGCCGTTGGAACTACAACGGCCATGTACTCAGAATAGACAAGACAAGACTCCCCAACCAAGCCCTCTTATGGTCACCAATAGGGAAAAGAAAACGGGGAAGACCAAGAGAGACCCTGCGTAGAACCATCATCAGAGAAGGCTCATTCAACAGCCAAGTGAACATCCAGGATCTACAACGGGTAGCAGCGAACCGCCAGACATGGAGAGCCATGACTTCTGCCCTATGCACCACTTTCGGCTCAAGAGGAAAGACTACCTAACTAACTAAAATCCACAAGCAAAAGCTGTATTTCAGAAGATGAAAAGTATCTTATGTGTAAATCACTTTCATAGAATGCAAGAGAGTTCTGAAATGTTATACTGAACCTTTTCTGCAATACGGCAGTCAACCATGGAATGTTAACAGTCGAATTAGTAAGAAATTAGACACAGTGGAGTGAGCTGTGGTAGCGTTCTGGCCCGGTGGTCATGGAATCAAATTTGCATAAAATCCAGTTATCTAAATTTAACCTGGGTTCCTACATCGGCCTAGTCTAACAAACGTGCACCAGGTAATGTCTTCGGAAGTAAAGGTGACCGCCGTGGCACTGACCACATCACCCTGCAAGTGTTGATTGGTCAGTACAAATACAGGTCTAGCAGCACCATATGCTGAATGAGCCTCAGGGCAAGTAAAACGACCCTTTACTTTCCTGTACTTTAGAGGCTGATTGGTGGTTGAGATAAATATTGTGGATACATTGGATGGGTGAAGTAGCTAACAACGCTGGCCTGGAAGAGGAAAAGGAAACTAGAACATTATATACAACTATAAGTATGTAACAGAGGGAGTAAAGAACATCAGATCTGTGTTGGAAGAGGCAGGCTAAGAGAAATGTTTGAGGGGCTAAGATTATAGAATGGAGAAATGTCAGTGGGATTCATCCAGGACTGAGTTCTGTGATACATGAGAGGCCACGCCACTTAACAAGGCACATGATGATGTTGAAGATACACCCACAAGTGGTAAAGTGTCTCATTGTGACTGAGCACTTATGATGTTATCTGAGTGTGAGCAATAAAAGTGATAATTTACTAACTAATCAGCTTCTAATACCAGTCAGGCTATATATATATATATCATCATCTGGTGCTTTGCCGACTGGCATGGGTGATAATGATTCTCCACATCTTGCTATCTGCAAGGGCATGTGTCACTTCATGTGTTGACTCCCTTCTGTGCCATGACACAAAACTGTCAAGAATTTTCTCATACTGTCTTCCTTTATCTCTCTTTCCATAAATCTTTCCAGTTGTCATATGTTCCAGTTTTTGCCTTCTCATAATGTGGCCAATAAATTGTAATTGCTTCTTTCTGATGTTTGTGATCAGTTGTCTATGTCCCTTGTCTTCTGCCAATTTGTGTGTGGTTGACTCCACTAGCCTTTGTGTAATGGCTGTGATGTCTTGCCTTTAAATCCCACTTCTACAGTAGTCACTGTAGTACAGTCATTACTGTGTAGCTACTATAGTGCAGAGGCTACTATTAGTTGTGTGCACTATTAGAGTGCTGTGTTCACTGTATAGTTTCTGTAGTGCTTTGGTTACTGTATAGTTACTGTAGTGCTTTGGTTGCTGTATAGTTACTGTAGTGCTTTGGTTACTGTATAGTTACTGTAGTGCTTTGGTTACTGTAGTGCTTTGATTACTGTATAGTTACTGTAGTGCTTTGGTTACTGTATAGTTACTAGGAGCGGCTGGCCGAGTGGATAGAACGCCGGACTCTCATTCGGGAGACCCGGGTTCGGGATTTTTTTCTGTCGGGGGCAAAAAGAAAATCCTAACCTGCACAGTTCGCGGCGACTGCACTAGCCAGGCGGCCTTTATTCCTCAGGCTCAAAGACCCCTCTGCCATACACCGCAAGGTACTATATTGGCAGTAAATGACAGTTTTTTTTATAGTTACTGTAGTGCTTTGGTTACTGTATAGTTACTGTGGTGCTTTGGTTACTGTATAGTTTCTGTAGTGCTTTGGTTACTGTATAGTTTCTGTGGTGCTTTGATTATTGTATAGTTACTGTAGTGCAGTGGTTACTGGATAGTTACTGTGGTGTGGTGGTTACTGTGTAGTTACTATAGTTCTTTGCTCACTGTATAGCTTTTGTAGTGTTTTGGTTACTGTATAGTTATTTATTGTAGTGCAGTGGTTACTTTATAGTTACTGTAGTGCAGTGGTTACTTTATAGTTACTGTAGTGTTATGGTTACTGTAGTTACTGCAGTGCAGTGGTTACTGTTTAGTCACTGCAGTGTTTTGGTTACTGTATAGTTTATGTAGTGTTTTGGTTAATGTATAGTTACTGTAGTGTTTTGGTTACTGTATAGTTTCTGTAGTGTTTCGGTTACTGTATAGTTTCTGTAGTGTTTCGGTTGCTGTATAGTTATTGTAGTGTTTTGGTTGCTGTATAGTTAGTGTTGTGGTTTCTGTATAGTTTCTGTAGTGTTTTGGTTACTGTATAGTTTCTGTAGTGTTTTGGTTACTGTATAGTTTCTGTAATGTTTTGGTTACTGTATAGTTTCTGTAGTGTTTTGGTTACTGTATAGTTTCTGTAGTGTTTCGGTTACTGTATAGTTTCTGTAGTGTTTCGGTTGCTGTATAGTTATTGTAGTGTTTTGGTTGCTGTATAGTTAGTGTTGTGGTTTCTGTATAGTTTCTGTAGTGTTTTGGTTACTGTATAGTTTCTGTAGTGTTGTGGTTACTGTATAGTTTCTGTAGTGTTTTGGTTACTGTATAGTTTCTGTAGTGTTTCGGTTGCTGTATAGTTATTGTAGTGTTTTGGTTGCTGTATAGTTATTGTAGTGTTGTGGTTTCTGTATAGTTTCTGTAGTGTTGTGGTTACTGTATAGTTACTGTAGTGTTTTGGTTACTGTATAGTTTCTGTAGTGTTTTGGTTACTGTATAGTTTCTGTAGTATTTCGGTTACTGTATAGTTTCTGTAGTGTTGTGGTTTCTGTATAGTTACTGTAGTGTTTTGGTTACTGTATAGTTTCTGTAATGTTTTGGTTACTGTATAGTTTCTGTAGTGTTTTGGTTACTGTATAGTTTCTGTAGTATTTCGGTTACTGTATAGTTTCTGCAGTGTTGTGGTTTCTGTATAGTCATGTAAAATATTTCAGGATCCTCGCTGGTGCTATGGAGTTCGTGCACTGAGGTGAGTTTCTCCAAACTCAGGTTTGAGTTAGGAGGAGAACGGAGCACTTATGGGTTACACCCGTGTGCCGTGATGTTGATCTATCGACTAAACTAAACTAGTCATGTAAAACTATGGTTACTGTATACTTACTGTAATGTAGTAATTACTATTTAGTAACTAGTGTAGTGGTTACTGTATAGTTACTGTGGTGCTGTGATTGCTGTATAGTTACTGTTATGCTTCTCCACAAATTGCCGTCTCCGATTTTGTGTATATTCATGTGTTGACTACCTTCTGTGCCATGATACAAAACTATCCAAAATCTTCTCTCGCTGTCTTCCTCTATCTCTCTTTCCACAAATCTGTCCTGTTGTCACAACCTAATACTGCTTTTATTACTCCTTATGTACCATTCAGTCGCAGGAAACACGAGAAATTAGCGCAAGATAATCACATAAAGACCTGTGTGTCCCTGAGGCTGTAATGGGAAGTACAGAAGACAACAGTGTAACCTACCATGCAGGTCGCAAGAAGTGACCAAGTTGAGCTGCAACAGGCAACCAACCATGAACAAGTCTAAAGAGGATCGTTTGTGAGTTGGTTCACTGGGAGATAAAGAGCAGAAGAAGAAGAAGAAGAATCACATATAAATATTGTTACTGTACATCTATATGTGATTTAGTGCCATAGGATGATTAACCATCTTAAGCGACTTCTCGTTTCTGCCACGGGCTTACATATCGCTGAAATGTTGTCATTACGCATTATATTACATGTCTGCTGCCATATTAATTGATTTGAAGTCATAACTGTGACATGCCCCTACTTTCCATTTTCCGTCACTCTCACCCTCGCAAATTTGGACGTGGATCTCGATCGTGTCAAGTCTGCAATAATTCCCACCTTAACATCTGCAGTCGTTGCTTCAGGCAATGCTCTGATGACATTGGATTTAAAAATCTTGACAGGTTTCTGGCTTGATTGTTGTAGTAAAAGTGTACACGCTTTATTCGCTAATTCTTCTTCTTCTACGTTCATCCGGAGTTTTTTTTTGGACATGATTGTGCCCGTTTACAGCAGAGCTGCGTTCTTGCACCGTTTGGCCGACACATCCAATGTCTGCGGGCATTTGTTGACTGGGTTAACCTTCCCGGAGATTCGCTAATTCAATAAATGGATGTGTTTAATTGAAACACAGACAAAAATCAAACACTTAGACCACAGACTTCAAACTCAAGAATATACTTGCATCAAAATATCAAGAGTATGCTTGCATCAAACATCAAGAATATACTTCTATCAAACATCAAGAATATATTTCTATCAAACATCAAGAATATACTTCTTTCAAACATCAAGAATATATTTCTATCAAATATCAGCATTTATTGAAATCAATTTCAGTACATTCGCCAAGTAAATTGTAACATATATCTCTGGTAAAACTCCAAGCTAAACATTATGTTCGAGCAAATATTGACGTAAAGATAAAGTTCAGCTGAACATTTCTTCTAAATTTAATTCATTCTGTCATAGTCTTTCCTCATCTACCCTGATGTGGGTTAAGTACAGCAGTGACTTGTTTATCGTTTCCTTTTTAACCTTGTCAATGTTTGTGGCTTATGGGCAGTGAATATATTTTCACAATCCCGATTTTTTGTTTTTGTTGGTTGTATATCCCTTACAGGATGTTGCAGTCAACATCAGCATTTTTCAGCTGCTGTTGATGTACTAGGCAAGATTACGCTCAGTAGTTTGTCATTGCTTTCTGAGCAACCGGCTCACATACCCCATAAGTTACCAAAGCGGCGAGAACCGCTACCGATTCTCGCGCAGGTTACGTTACTCACAAGAATATACAGGATTACAGAGAAAGACGTTAACTCTTAGGTCAGGGAGCCCGGCAATCCTGATATACAGAATTCAAACTCAGCCGCAAGTGATTAGGAAGCAGACTGCCTTGCATTGATTTCCACAAAGATATGAGCGTGGGTCGTTTAGAAAGCAAAGGCAAATTACTGAGCAAATTGTTGCCTAGAAAATCACACAGTCAAAAATGCTGGGGTTGACTGCGATGACCTGTAAAGGACAAGCAACTAACTTTGTAACCCTGGGCACTAGAGGATTCTGCAAGTTTTGGATACCCTAGGGCAATATTGCATCTTTATTTTACCATACTGTGTAAAAGTACTTATCACCATCATCATCATCATCATCAAATGCCCTGCCAGCTGGCGTAGGCGTTCATGACTCTCCACAGATCTCGGTCTTTGGTGTTCTGGATCAACTCTACTGATAATATTCCTCCATGTCACCGTCTCAATCTATCCAGCATAATTTCTCTTGGTTTGCCTCTGCCTCTCTTCTCATCGATCTTTCCAGTTGTCACGATGTTCTCCAATGTCTCTCTTCTCATCACATGACCAAAGAAAGTACCTCTGGTTTTATTAAATTTTCCTGTTCAACCTTGGTATGCCACTATCTGCTTTCTGTTAGCACCGAATGATAGGCGGTGACAATGGTTCTAGGTGGAGGAGCACACATGGGAGGGTACAAGCCTTATTCTAGTGCAAGGAAACGCAACCTAAGATAAGTTAGTTAGTTAGTCGACAGATCATCCTCATTGCACATCGAACCATAGGTGCTTGGATCCCCTCCTTAACAAATCCCACAGCATGTAGCGGCTCACGACACCAGTTCTGTGTTGGTTTATTACTCTTCTTTGACTTCCTGCGTAGTGTTCTTGTTTGGCCACACCTCTTTTAACTTGCTGTTCTCGCAGTCTGAATTGCTGTTCTCAAGGTTTCTCGACCTCTTGCCATTTCTCCTGCCACATGCGCCATCATGGCCACCAAGGTGCCGTGTGTCTTTGTGCTGGTCTAAGTTTGTTTAGTGTGTTCCCATTGAACTCAAGTGTAGTCCATACATGCGCTACTACTTCTAGTGCACCGGACTGGTTTTTGCGTGTGAATCAGCGTTCCTTATTGTCATAGCCTGCCATCAGGTGACCTGCTCCGACTTCAAGTCCTTGACTTGGCGGTGTAAATTACAAGTACCCTTGAAGAGAGTTGGTTCGACTGATGACGGGGGACACTGATAATAGGGAAAGACAATACACTCACACAAATCAGTAGTAGCATGTGTATGGAGTAACTTATTCAAAGCTAACAAGCCCAAAAAACAAAAACAAAAAATGCCCATGTTGTCATAGAAAAAATGCTTGTTCTCAAACATGTTACTTTACAGGAGATCTCTTCTAATGAAAGAGGAAATACTGAATAGAATCATTTAAATTTTAGAATGCATTTACAATAATTTCAGCATTTAGACATATTTATCATCAATTTTCTCAAGCAAAGAAATTGCTGTTTTAATAATTCAATAAAACATAAATATTCACTCAATTATTCTTGCAGCAATCTAACATATTGAAAAGTCAAGTAACGAAAACTGCTAGAATATTACAATGACATTTTTAACATTTTCATATTTCATACGTTATCATCGTGCAATGTTGTGTCAGCTGGCATAGGTAATCATGTCTCTCCATATCTGTTGGTATTAAGCAGTATGTATCAATACGTGTGCTGATATCATGCCAGGGTGTGACCAGTAGCTCTCTAGAATCTTCTCTCTTTGTCTGCCTCCAGTTCTTTTTCCATTCAATCATACTAGTTGCCACAATATTTAACATAAAAGCACACTGTAACATTTTTGTTCATTTTCCACTTTAGATACATAAAAAATCACGGGGATTTTAAGCAAGATGTACAAATGGCACATTTGTACATGGTCATTGTGCCCGCACGCACACACACACAGACTCCCTCGCTCACTCACTCATACACACAATGCACACAGGTAAACAACCATGTCACACGTACCTACCAAGATACAACATATAAATACATTAACCTTACATAAACACACACTCGTCAAGTAGTAAGCTTTATTGATATATGATAGTAGGAGTACGATGTACACACACTTGCACGTACACACACACATGCATAATCATATTATATACACATACATATCTATTCTTTGCAGCAGCAGATTAGGAAAATGGGCTTAATTCATAATGCCTAAATACACACACACACACATTTAGACGTACGTAAATGCACTCCCACTAGCATTAAACACACAGATGCACAACTGCCCACACACACTGCCATACATAAACCCATGAAACCATACGGTTGTACAGTTTCCATAACTTATATAGTACGCATTACGCACCACACAATGCTAAGCAGAGAGAGAGGACTTGCTCTGTGGTATGTCATGTTTTTGTCTGGTATGTGAGGACTCTGGTATGTCATGTTTTTGTCTGGTATGTGAGGACTCTGGTATGTCATGTTTTTGTCTGGTATGTGAGGACTCTGGTATGTCATGTTTTTGTCTGGTATGTGTGGATACTATGGTATGTCATGTTTTTGTCTGGTATGTGTGGACACTATGGCATGTCATGTTTTTGCCTCGTACGTGAGACCTCTGGGTGTGTCATGTTTTTCTGGTATGTGAGGACACTGTGGTATGTAATATTTTGTCTCATTTGTGAGGACTCACTCTGTGGTATGTCATGATTTCAGCTAGACCAGTGATTCTCAACCTTTTTTGGCCCGTGCCCCCCCCCCCCCCACCATATTTTCAGAACGTCATTCCCCCCTCCCCCTTCCTATCAAAAATTTGGCCCGTGCCCCCCTTCACCATATTTTCAGAACGTCATTCCCCCCTCTCATATTTCCTATCTAAAAATCCCCCCACCCCTACACAGTATACGTAAAAATGGAAGGTAAATTTAATAGCATATACTAAAACAAGTCTAGACATCCACATAAAACACGATTTGTGGGTCTACTTTATAAAATGAATTTTAGAAGGATGAGACATACATAACTGTAAAGTATGAAGGGAAAAACAATATTGAGTAATCGGTTCTTGTATTAACGCGATCTTGAAATAGTCTTCACCCCCCCCCCTCCCCCCGGAAACCCTAAAATTCCCCCGGGGGGGGGGAATTCCCCACCGGTTGAGAACCACTGAGTTAGACCGTGGGAACTCTGTAACATATCATGTTTTCGACTAGTATGTGAGTGGTGTGTCATGTTTGTATCCAGTAATTGAGGACTCTGTAATATGCCATATATTGAAATAGCCTGTGAGGACCCATACTCGGTGGTTTGTCATGTTTTCAAATAGAACACGAGGACTTGCACTGTGGTATGTCATGTTTTCAAATAGACCTTGAGGACTGGCTCTCTGGTCCGTCATGTTTTCAGCTAGCGTGTGAGGACTCACTCCGCGGTATGTCACATATTCATCTGGGACGTGAGGACTCACTCTGTGCTGTGAACTGCAGCATCACCCATTTACAGTATTACTTATTTACACACAGTACTCCAGTTATAACATTCGACATACCAATATTTAAGCTACTTTTAACACTCAATTTGCATACATTAGCATGATGGCGATTAAGTATCGCTTGCAGCACATGATACTCCTTACCGGATGAGGTGATTCCATTGAAATCTCCAGTAATGTCATGGACTATTTATAGTGTGTTGAGAAGCATGATTTAGTAGGAAACATACACTAATGGTTTCTCTTGTGCCGGTTTGAGTGTGGTTTGACCCCAAATAGCCTTTGTCTTAAATGACATGCCTGGAAAGTATGGGGGAGGGGAAGTAAAGTTTTATATAACAGCATTGTTGTAAGATGTATACAGTGAAGATTTTGTTATGTCGCAAGGCATCACTGAACGTTGGGCATTCCCAAGGACTGGCAGTCTTCAAATGCAGCATCCATCCACGAGTATAACTGCTTGTTGTTCCCACGAGAAGTTGGTTATATGAACTCTCTTGACCTCAATGACGACATCCGCGTGCTTGCCAAGCAGCTCGCCCGCAGGCCACCGCTAAGCCGCACTGTAGCCACAATGATCATAGCAGCATTGACCGTAGCCACATTGACCGTAGCTGCTGTGACTGTAGCCACACTGATCATAGCAGCATTGACCGTAGCCACATTGACCGTAGCTGCTGTGACTGTAGCCACACTGATCATAGCAGCATTGACCGTAGCCACATTGACCGTAGCTGCTGTGACTGTAGCCACACTGATCATAGCAGCATTGGCCATAGCCACATTGACCGTAGCTGCTGTGACTGTAGCCACACTGATCATAGCAGCATTGACCGTAGCCACATTGACCGTAGCTGCTGTGACTGTAGCCACACTGATCATAGCAGCATTGACCGTAGGCACATTGACCGTAGCTGCTGTGACTGTAGCCACATTGACCGTAGCAGCATTGACCGTAGCCACATTGACCGTAGCAGCATTGACCGTAGCCACATTGACCGTAGCTGCTGTGACTGTAGCCACATTGACCATAGCTGCTGTGACTGTAGCCACATTGATCATAGCAGCATTGACCGTAGCCACATTGACCGTAGCTGCTGTGACTGTAGCCACATTGATCATAGCAGCATTGACCGTAGCCACATTGACCGTAGCTGCTGTGACTGTAGCCACACTGATCATAGCAGCATTGACCGTAGCCACATTGACCGTAGCTGCTGTGACTGTAGCCACATTGACCGTAGCTGCTGTGACTGTAGCCACATTGACCGTAGCAGCATTGACCGTAGCCACATTGACCGTAGCTGCTGTGACTGTAGCCACATTGACCGTAGCTGCTGTGACCGTAGCCACATTGACCGTAGCTGCTGTGACTGTAGCCACATTGACCGTAGCTGCTGTGACTGTAGCCACATTGACCGTAGCAGCATTGACCGTAGCCACATTGACCGTAGCTGCTGTGACTGTAGCCACATTGATCATAGCAGCATTGACCGTAACCACATTGACCGTAGCTGCTGTGACTGTAGCCACATTGACCGTAGCTGCTGTGACTGTAGCCACACTGATCATAGCAGCATTGACCATAGCCACATTGACCGTAGCTGTTGTGACTGTAGCCACATTGACCGTAGCTGCTGTGACTGTAGCCACACTGATCATAGCAGCATTGACTGTAGCCACACTGATCATAGCAGCATTGACCGTAGCCACATTGACCGTAGCTGCTGTGACTGTAGCCACATTGACCATAGGCTCTCTTGGTTGGGTGATAGTGTGAGACATGGGGGGCCACATTATAGTAGTGGCTAGAGCTCGTCTGCCCACCCGGTGACCATGGTTTTGAATTCACTTTGGAGTGGGTGTTTATAATGGACCTGGCCTTCCAGGTCAGTCCAACCTAACATAGGCACCGGGACATGTCTCGGGAAGTAGAGATGGCAGGTTCAGGACTGATTACATCACCCACTGAAGTAGAGATGGCAGGTTCAGTACTGACTACATCACCCACTGAAGTAGAGATGGCAGGTTCTGTACCGACTACATCACCCACTGAAGTAGAGATGGCAGGTTCAGTACTGACTATATCACCCACTGAAGTAGAGATGGCAGGTTGAATACCGACTACATCACCCACTGAAGTAGAGATGGCAGGTTCAGGACTGACTACATCACCCACTGAAGTAGAGATGGCAGGTTGAATACCGACTACATCACCCACTGAAGTAGAGATGGCAGGTTGAATACCGACTACATCACCCACTGAAGTAGAGATGGCAGGTTGAATACCGACTACATCACCCACTGAAGTAGAGATGGCAGGTTGAATACCGACTACATCACCCACTGAAGTAGAGATGGCAGGTTGAATACCGACTACATCACCCACTGAAGTAGAGATGGCAGGTTCAGGACTGATTACATCACCCACTGAAGTAGAGATGGCAGGTTCAGTACTGACTACATCACCCACTGAAATAGAGATGGCAGGTTCAGTACTGACTACATCACCCACTGAAGTAGAGATGGCAGGTTGAATACCGACTACATCACCCACTGAAGTAGAGATGGCAGGTTGAATACCGACTACATCACCCACTGAAGTAGAGATGGCAGGTTGAATACCGACTACATCACCCACTGAAGTAGAGATGGCAGGTTCAGGATTGACTACATCACCCACTGAAGTAGAGATGTCAGGTTCAGGATTGACTACATCACCCACTGAAGTAGAGATGGCAGGTTCAATACTGACTACATCACCCACTGAGTGCTAATTTGATCTATACACATGTGGTTCAAGGCCCGTATGCTCAATTGGGCCCTGGGGCATTAAATCGGATCTGTCACGTAGAGGCATATTAAAGAGTAGTAATCGTCCACTAGTTTAAATGTAATCGCAGTTTCGATCTTTGTGACGTTTGTAACATGCTGTTTACGTCATCATGTTAACCATGGTGTACTGTGACAAGTTTGGATAACGTTATTAAAATAATATACTCAATTGAAATGCGCTTACATTTAAACTGGTGGACGATTACTATGTATCCATTTTCTGGCGCACCCAGTGTGTGTGTGTGTGTGTGTGTGTGTGTGTGTGTGTGTGTGTGTGTGTCTATCTATATATATATATATATATATATATATATATATATATATATATATATATATATATATATATATATATATATATATATTTCATCCACTCTGTATTAGTTGTATCTGTATGCGTTATCTTTGTGTGTGCTATGTTAAGATATAAGTTGCGATTTTCACTATTCTTTAGGGTTGAGATTTTTGGTTTCTCTATACAATTCTTAGATGTGGATAGTAATACTAATACTGTACCATCAGCACATTGAATCTACGGTATTTCATGACCACCGATATTTAGAGCATCGTGTTTTTCTTGCTTATATCATCTCTGACATTTCTTATTTTATTTTCGGCGTACAAGTTAAACAAATAAAGGGACAGCACACAACCCTGATGGACTTCTTGCTTGATGTCAAAACAATCTGATGTCTCGACATCTATTCTATGATCAGGGCAACAGGTCTATAGTTGATGCATAATTTAAGGTTACCTTTTTTTTTTTTTGGGGGGGGGGGGGGGGGGGGGAAATTGGATTGAAGATAGTTCTCTTCTAATCTTTTGACCATTAACACATTTCACTTAAGAAAAATATTCAACAATCGAAAATAGAGAGAATCTGTTGGAGTTTGTCCCCAGGACACGCTGGTGTGGTGGGAAACGAGCGGGCGGACAGATTGGCTGGGTCTGCAACGCTGGGCTGGGTATTGGTGCGACAGATTGGCTGGGTCTGCACCGCTGGGCTGGGTATTGGTGCGACAGATTGGCTGGGTCTGCACCGCTGGGCTGGGTATTGGTGCGACAGATTGGCTGGGTCTGCACCGCTGGGCTGGGTATTGGTGCGACAGATTGGCTGGGTCTGCACCGCTGGGCTGGGTATTGGTGCATGATAAGACAGATGTGGCCGAGACTCATTCTTCTGTGTATAGAACAAATAGATCATGAGGGTCTAGAGAGAATGGAACACTGCGGCTACCAGAAGATCTAACACTCAGAGCTCCGGGGAATTGCCACACGGACACAAAATCAGACTGCTATTGGTACTATTAGTATTAGGACTCTTCGCTGGCTGTTGAAGATGAGGACGGAGCACGAATGGGAATGTCCCGGGTGCTATGATGTCGGCTATTCGTTCAACGTAACTGAAGATAAATATGAAAATAATCTAACATGTTTCATTAGTGACGGACTGGTTCTAAAAATATTGGTTGCCAGGAGACAAAGATATAAAATAACATTAACAATTGTAACAGCCTGGTTGCCAGGAGACAAAGATATAAACTAACAATAACAATTGTAACATATTGGCTTAAGGGGGCATTTCATCAGGGCCCCACAGGCGACCGGGTGAGCTGGCAGTCGACCACCGGGTTTAATGTCTGGTCATGACATGTTTTAGCATCATTTAGCAAATGCCACAGTGGACCTTAAGCCAGTTGCTTTCATCTAAAACAAAAATCAAAACGATCGGTAACTGAATATTGCATAGCCATATTGGAAATAAATAAGTGTTCACATCTCATTGTAACATTCGAAATTTCCTATAAAAATGATTCCAACTAAAAGTTGCCGCGGGAAACCCACAGAAAATGGCGCCCGCTTGGGCGATCTCGACTCACATGTTGGTAACCACTGAGGTAGAGAATGATACGTTTCTTTGTGTAGAATTAATTTACCTGCCCTTTTATTTCTTGTCTATTGCTTTAATCTATTATGTCTAAAACGTGCTAATCAAGACGTGTCCATTTATTAGTCTCATCACTTCGATGGCCTGGTGAGTTCTTGCTCAAGGTTGTCGCGTGGTTCAGGTAACTAGCCCCTGGCGTCAGTCTTTGTGATGTCCATCCCTGGTCACTGCTAGAATCAACACCACCACCCCAGCTATCACTACCAGAATCACAAGGACAAACACCACGATACATATACACTTCCGGTGGCAGGGGTTTCCGGTATTGTGGATCTGAAAAGAAAATGGGATATGTATTTACCTCAGCCACTCCAGCCAGCGTGCTCGCGCTCACACACATATATACACACAAACATACACATACGCGCGCGCACACGCACACACACACACACATATATATATATATATGTGTCGGTGTCAGGTCTTAGTCAGATATGACTGAGCTACCGTATAACAGTAGACGGTACTACCTGGTTTCTGTTAGCGCTGAACGTTGGGCGGCGCTTACCAAACCTGACACCCCACATTGTGCCAACGGCTTCGGGCGGAAGAGCGCAATTGGGAGGGTACAAGCCTTACCCTGGTGCGAGGAAATGCAAGCTAAAGACAAAATGTCATGGCAGGGCAGACCAGGCCCTAAGCCTTGGTTGGCGACTGGTCTAGGATCGAAGCTCCGACAGGCGGACAGTTAGAGCATTGCTTTGCTGATCCGGCAGCTTCTGCAGCTTGTCTTGTTCCAGATGTAGGGGTGTTACCTTTCCTCTGGAGTAAACTAGGCAGGCCGAGAGAGGGATCATGCTGCATGGGCAACACATGATCTCTATATTTTAGCCCAGGCTTTGTGCTATGGAGAGGCAATAACTCCATCCCTGGTCTTAACTGGTCTCGGAATCAAAGCGAGAGGCAACTGTTACGGGTTATAAGTCCTTGTCAGTTGGCGTAGACATGGGGCGCCACGCGTTGCCTCTGACGGTGGGAGACACCTATAGGTGTCACTGATCAGCTACCGCCCGCCTCAAGCTGGGCAGCCCCCAGCCAATTGGGTGCTGATCCGCCACAGCCTGCCTGCTTCAATGGGTGCTTGGGGCTAGGACAAAATCTGAATCGCAGGCTGTAAAACCAATGCACCAGGTACAAACAAAAATAAAAATAGAAACCTCAAGCTACGGCTTGCAACCTGGAACGTGAGAACCATGTGTCCAGGATTTTCCACTGACTTGACCAATATTGACGATGTGAGAAAAACGGCTGTGATTGATGCCGAACTCAATCGTCTAAACATTGATATTGCTGGCCTGCAGGAGACTCGCCTCGCTGAGGAAGGGTCACTCAGGGAAAACAACTACACCTTTTTCTGGAAGGGTAGAGGGCAGGCAGAAAAAAGGCTACACGGTGTGGGCTTTGCAGTGAAGAATTCGCTACTGGGAATGATTGAAATTCCAGCAGGAGGAAATGAAAGACTATTATCCCTGCGCTTGGCAACCTTTTGTGGGTTTGCCACCATTATTACTGCATATGCACCGACACTCGATTCCTCTGATGATGTGAAGGATTCGTTCTATGAGGAGTTAGACTCCGTGATCAAGGCAGTTCCAAAATCTGACTACATTTATATGCTCGGTGATTTCAATGCTCGTGTGGGCAAGGACTCGAGTTCATGGCCAGTGTGCCTTGGAAAATACAACATCGGTCGCATGAATGGAAATGGGCAAAGGCTGCTGGAGCATTGCACCAGTAATGACCTATGTATTACAAACTCCTTTTTTAAAACAAAAGAGATGCATAAGGTCACATGGAAACATCCAAGATCCGGCCATTGGCACCAGCTGGACTTCATCATCACACGGAGACAGCATCTGAACCATATATCATTGACTCGTAGTTACCACAGTGCTGACTGTGATACGGATCATTCTTTGGTTGTTGCAAGGGTTAGACTGAGACCAAAGAGAATCTACACAGCTAAACACAAATCTAGCCTCAGGATTAATATTATTAACACTCATGATCCTGAAAAGTGCTTTCAGTTTCAACAGCAACTTGAAGACGCTTTCACTGATACACCAGAAAATTGTACAGTAAATGAAAAGTGGGGTCAAATTAAGGAAACTCTTTATAAAACTGCCGTAGGGGTTTACGGCACTGTGGATCATAAGAGGCAGGACTGGTTTGCGGCCAACAGCGAGACTCTGCAGCCCTTGATTGATAAGAAGAAGAAAGCTCTCTTAAGAAACAAGGAAAGACCAACGCGTAACACTCTGAGTGAGCTTAGGCAAGCTAGGAAGGATGTGCAAAAGGCTGCCAGGCAGTGTGCAAATGATTATTGGATCAAGTTGTGTGAGTCCATTCAAATCGCAAGTGATAAGGGAGACATAAGAAGCATGTATGAAGGAATAAAGAAAGCCTGCGGTCCAGTGATCAAAAGAAGTGCACCATTGAAAACCTTGACTGGAGAAATCATCACTGATAAGAAACAGCAGATGGACAGATGGGTAGAGCACTATTTGGAGCTTTACTCAAGTGAGACCAAACTAGCGGATGATGCCCTCAATGCCATAGAGGCTCTACCAACTCTTGACCACCTGGACACACTTCCCACCATAACAGAAGTTAAGTGTGCTATAAATGAACTTGCATCTGGCAAGGCTCCAGGTAAGGATGGGATTCCAATAGAGGTTATCAGGAGTGGGCAAGACACACTCACTATACAGATCCACCAGCTAATAGAGCTATGCTGGCGTGAAGGACAAGTCCCACAGGATTTCAAAGATTCAAGCATCATAACACTGTACAAGAACAAGGGCGATCGGAGCGACTGCAACAACTATAGGGGTATCTCACTTCTGTGTATTGTTGGAAAAGTATTTGCCAGAATTGTTCTGCGCAGACTTCAAGTCCTAGGAGATCAAGTCTACCCCGAATCACAGTGTGGCTTTCGACAGAACCGGTCTACCACTGATATGATATTCTCATTGCGACAAATGCAAGAAAAATGCCGTGAACAGAATCAACCACTGTTTATTGCCTTCATCGACCTCACAAAGGCATTTGATTTGGTCAGTCGTGAGGGTCTGTTCAAGGCACTAAAGAAGATTGGCTGCCCACCAACTCTTCTGTCCATTGTGGAATCGTTCCACACAGGCATGAAGGGTATAATCAAGTTTGATGGTGCAACTTCTGAAGAATTTGAAATCAAGAGTGGAGTTAAGCAAGGTTGTGTACTAGCTCCCACCCTCTTTGGAATATACTTTTCACTTCTACTGAAATATGCATTTCATGATCAGGATGGTGGTATATACATTCACTCACGCTCAGATGGCGGCCTCTACAATGCTCAGAGATTGAAGGCTAAGACCAAAATTAGGAGGGTACTGATCAGAGAGTTGCTTTTTGCAGATGATGCTGCAGTTACGACCCACTCTGAGGAAGAATTGCAATGTCTACTATCTGCATTCTCCAATGCTTGTTCTGAATTTGGTTTAACAATTAGCAAAAAGAAGACACAGATTATGTCACAAGGTGCACATGGGGTACCATCAATCTTTATTGACGACACCAAACTAGAGATAGTAGACCATTTTACATATCTAGGATCAGTGGTAAATAGCAAATTATCCCTAGATCAGGAAATCAACATCCGGATTGGTAAGGCAGCAACAACAATGAACAGGTTAAGAAAAAGAGTCTGGGAGAACAGGAAGCTTACTGCCAAAACAAAAGTCCTTGTCTATCAAGCCTGTGTCCTTAGTACTCTTCTCTATGGCAGTGAAACCTGGACAACTTACTCACACCAAGAGAACAACTTAAACAGCTTTCATATGCGGTGTCTGCGAAGAATTCTTGGTATTAAGTGGCAAGACAAAATCACAAATACTGAAGTATTGGAAAGATCAGGTTGTGTGACAGTTTATTCCATGCTCAGTCTTCGTAGACTTAGATGGATAGGACATCTTAGGAGGATGGATGATGGTAGAATACCAAAGGATATCTTTTTTGGTGAATTACAGATGGGTAAGAGATCTCAGGGTCGGCCTCTACTACGATACAAAGATGTGTGTAAGCGGGACATGATTGATACAGGCATTGATAATGCACATTGGGATCAAGTCGCCGCTGAACGTGTTGCATGGAGGGCAAATATCAGAAATGGAATAAAGTCAAAGGAGAAAATTATTGCAGAAAAGTCACACACCAAGCGTTTGAGACGTAAGATGGTGCATGATGGTGGAAATGACCACGTGTTCACATGCACCCACTGTGAACGGACATTTACAGCGCAAATTGGCCTTATCAGTCACACTCGCTACCGCCATAGTTAAAAGTTATGCCTTTTTAAAGCACAAACTATCGTCTGTCAAGACGGCAAGGTGCCAATGAATGATATATATGTGTGTGTGTGTGTGTGCGTGTGCGTGCGTGTGCGTTACCAAAGAAAATGGTGACACCAAAATGTGACATAGAAATAGAGGGGGACATTCTTAAACAAGTGGGTTGGGTACTTCAATTTTTCGTCGACAGTGAGGGCCCTACGGGCCCAAAAACTTAAAAACATCCATCGATCGGCCCAGCAGTCCACCAAACACTTAACCGGAAAATGATTGCCGGACGGATGCAAATGAGGTACGAAGGGATTCTTCTTTGTTTGCGGTGAATTAAAATTGAAGTACCATGGGTTGTTTTAAATACCTAGGGGCATTTATAACATCAGATGGAAGATGTACAACAGAGATTAAGAGCAGAATAGGCCAGGTAACAACCGCATTTAATAAAATGAAGAGTATCTTATGCAATGCGTCACTATCACTGAATGTTAGAAAGAGGGTGCTGAAATGTTATATAGAACCATTTTTGCTGTATGGCAGTGAATCTTGGAACGTAACTGAATAACAATTGGAAGAACTTGGAAGCAACAGAGATGTGGTTCTTGAGACGAATGATGCGAATTCCATGGACTGCCAGAGTAACTAGCAAAGATTGCCTGAAAGAGGATAATAAAAATAGAACATTCTTTAGTCATGTGATGAGAAGAGAGACATTGGAGAACATCGTAACAAATGGACAGATCGAGGGGAAGAGGGACAGAGGCAGACTAAGAGAAATGATGCTGGATGTATTGAGATGGTGGCATGGAGGAATATCATCAGCAGAGTTGATCCAGAAAACCAAAGACCGAGATCTGTGGTGAGCCATGAACGCCTACGCCAGCTGGCAAGGCACTTGATGATGATGATAATAATATATTTCGATACACATGTATCTAGTCTTCTTTTGTTTTCTGTTCCACTATCAGTCCTGTTCAGCTAAACTCAACTAGCTTTCCTGCACCTCTTCTTCGTTCGATATTTCCGTCTCAAGTTCCTAGTTTTTGTATTGATGAGATTACTTTTCCGAATCCTAGTTAAGCATTCATTTTGCTTGTAATCTGTGTTTACCCTTGCTCCTTGATAAAGACACTTGTGGAAACGGTAGGTCTGCACGGCCGAATGGATAAGAACGCGCGTTCTTAAACATCCTGTTTGCTGATGCCGAGGTAAGGGGTTCAACACCTACACCGGACAGTTGGACTAACATATTGAACTATCGTCCTTGATTTGGGGACGTTAATTACAAGTACCTCTGAAGTCGGTGTGGGTTCGCTTGATGGCGAGGGACACAGTTAACAGAGAAAGCTAATCCACAAGCAAAAGTCAGTCCAGCACTACTAGATGTAGTGTGTGTGCACTACACTTGAGTTCAAAGCCAGCCAGCGCAAAAAAAAAAAAAAAAAATTGCGGAAACGGTCGCCCGTATTGGTGTGTTTCTCCTTTCGTCGGGTTTCCTGGACATGATTTGTGTTTTATTTTGATTCATGTCTGTTTGTCTTTTATTTGTCTGTCTTTTGCATATGTCTGTCTGTTTCTCTGGCTGTTCTGTGCATATGTCTGTCATATGTTATATGGGTATGTTCATATACATAGGTATCTACCCAAACATGTGTACGCATACATTTACATGTTTATATAGCCAGACATGTGTACACATACCCACATTTGTATATAACAATCGGCACTCAATTGGTGATGTCGTCATTACCACCCCGGCCGCCTTTACTTCCCAAGTCATTTCCTACTACCCACATTACATCGACTAAACAAGGGAGATCAGGTCGATTTTTAAAATGCGGATTCGAACTCATGTTCACTAGGGTGGCAAGTGAGTTCCTATCCACTACGCTATCGAGGCTCAATTAAGGAATGCAGCACCAACATAATATAATGAACATATGACCGATTAAGGAGTTTTTGCTGTTCCGGAATTCCAACATTGATTTCAAGCGCAAAGCATTCGCAGACTCGGCGTGGGCAACTGAAGAAAATAAAAGAACTGGATAACAACCGTTTTTGGTAGAAATCGAAATTGTGTGTGTAGAATGAGAGGCTCTGTTGACAATTGGGGCAGTTCATGATCTCAGAAAGGCGTTCCCTGATGATCGGTCTTGTAGCAGGCGAGCAAACCACTCTTCCGTCTGTTTTGTGGTAGATACATGTCTATATATCTGTCTGTCTATATCTGTCTGTCTATATATCTGTCTGTCTATATATCTGTCTGTCTATATATCTGTCTATCTCCTGTCTACCTTCCCATCCCAGCAACCATCCACCCGTCTTTATGTCTCACTGAATGTCTGTCTATCTGTAGATCGGTTGGCCGGTCGGTCTGACTGCCTGCCTGCCTACCTACATATTAGTCTTTTTCTCTGCCCGTCTTCCTATCCCACCATCTACCAATCCATCTGTCTGTCCCTCTAAATGTCTATCTATCTTTAGGTCGGCCCGTCAGTGAGACTGTCTGCCTGTTTGCCAGCCTAAATAGCTATCTGTTAGTCTATCTATCTTCCTGCCTACACTCCCATCCCCCAACCATTCACATCTTTTTGGATCTCTCTGCCGTCGTTCGGTCGGTTTATCGTCTCTGTCTGCCTGCCTGTCTATCTGCCTGTCTGCATTAACTTGACGTAGTCCAGAGAGAGAGAGAGAGAGAGAGAGAGACAGACAGAGAGAGACAGAGAGAGAGAGAGAGACTAGCAGACATCAACATATTTTGATAGCTTGATAGATAAAATATGATACACAGACAGCTTGACAGAAAATATGTCTGTCATTCTAATTCGTATGTCCATTTGTCCACCTATCCATTCATCTCTATCTATACATCTGTGTGCTGTCAGCCAATCTCTATATTCATTTCACTCCCGTTCCACATCTGTACTTGTTTAATCACTCACCCAGTCATCGTAGCAGAAATCTGCACACCAGAAAAGCTACCCCCAGCAGAACCTCAAATGTTCACTCCAGTGTTAATGAAATTCAAGCGTTCGTTCTATCTATTTATCTTTTCTGCTATTTTCTTCCCCAGCCATTCAGAAAATCGCCAACCCTGTTAGCCCCAGAAAGAATGAAAGAATTGCATCGACAGTTCTGGAAAGACTGTTCGTGTCTTATCTCCCCTTGTTGCCACTCCACAAGCAATTCTTTCTTCCTTGTTCTTAAATGTGTTGACAGTGGATAGCGTTGTGATAGCAGGGTTTCGTGTTTATCAGCGGGTCGAAAACCAGTCACTGAATCGCTTCAAAGCACAAAATCCTTACTGAATTTTGCCCTCAGCTGGGAGAAACGTCATAGTCGACGATTAAGGGAACTGTGGTAAAAACTCCGCCTGGAAGCAAGCACGACATAACGTTTCTGATCATCAGAAGTAGTTCCCACGTCGCCGAATGTTTCGGCCCCTTTACCTTATTTACACTCTCAGGGGGCTGGTACGTCTGAACCATGACTCCCGGAGCGTTTTCTGATGTCGTTCGTATTTGTATTCATCGAGACGCTTCCCTTTTCGACGTCGCTAAAGCCCAGAAGCCATCCCACCCTCGGTGGAAGGTGGGGTGGGAGAAAGTGAATATTGGGTACCCGGTGCATCTACCATCGTTGACATTGCACCGTGACTGACTGTGGGAAAGACAGCTTCTTCCCCTGGCAGTTGACTGCAGTCTTCGTCTCTACCTAGGTGGCTAGCTATGAACTAGTCAGTAGATGTCATTGATGCCGTGTTGCCTTCTTCGTGCCCCGTTGCGGATCCAGCCTCCTGCACGCTCCCAGGGGAAGCCAGCTCTTCCTCTGGGCTTAACTCACCTATTTCCGTGACCTGACACACGCGTACATATCCCCAGGGTGTTTTCGCCAAAGAATTACTTGTACATTCACCCAGAGAATTTAACAGTCATGGCGGCGGCCTGATATGTACAATACAGACTGAAAGAGGCACGAAGGCACGAGAATCCACTTGATTGCACCGCGGTTTATGGCATATGGCTCGGTCTCTTTCCGCAGTGTGACCTGCCGAAAGCATCGTACAGTTCACGAACTTCTTAGCTTCAGTGACGATTCCAAACAGTCTCCGAGCAAAACTGCAATCACGAACCGAAAGAGGTGTCCGGAAGTGACCCAACGACCTTCAGAGCGTGAGACAGGCGGATTAACCCTTAGCCACGAAGACGCCATTTCCCTCCCCTTCCCCAATCCCCCACCCCAACGTATGCACATGTGCCTGACATGAGCGATCACGCTTGTCCACACCCCCCGTTCCCCAGCAGAATGTATACATTCATGAGCTGATGTATTTTAACGACATGGTCAAAGACAGTCATTTCTGTCGCTTTGTTCTGTGTATTTTCCACTAAAGTGACCAGCTGCTACAATATGGCTCCATCGGTCTGTTCTCATGACGTAGCCACACATGTTCACTGCCTCCGATCTACACCAATGGGTCAGTGGTGAGACACAGACGTAGTGGTTGGGTTTCCATGGCTAAGGCTGATGGACGATGCTTCAAAATGGACAGTCTGGCATATGAGTCTACGATCTCCAGCATGAGAATGGAGGTGAAAACAGTCACAGTGGTATTCCGTTAGTTAGAAGAGACCACTGCAACACACATTGGCTTCATCATGGACTCAAGGAGTATGCTTAGTAAGGTGGAGAATGGAATATTTCGTCTGGAATGACTCACCTCGCTTCAGATGTCGCATATTGTGAGAATTATATGAATTTTTTGCCCTGGTCATGCGGGAGTGCGCGGGGGGAATGAACAGGCTGATAGACTGGCAGGAAATGCATCTTTTGGTGGCAGATTACCTACGGATAAGGGACAGGTAATCGAGAGCCCGTGGGATCGGGTGAAGAAGGCGGTGGGACAGATTGAGAACCCATATGTGGACAGAATGAGATTGTGGGGGATCGGCAGGGGTTCTGGAATATTCTCAAAACTGAGAGGGAAGACCAGGAGAACTTTTCAGCTTGGTATTTAGAGGTGATATACCAAGTGATTCAGTCTCAGACATATTTCATCTTGGTATTTAGAGGTGATATACCAAGTGATTCAGTCTCAGACATATTTCATCTTGGTATTTAGAGGTGATATACCAAGTGATTCAGTCTCAGACATATTTCATCTTGGTATTTAGAGGTGATATACCAAGTGATTCAGTCTCAGACATATTTCATCTTGGTATTTAGAGGTGATATACCAAGTGATTCTTCTTCTTCTTCTTCGTTCATCCGGAGTTTTTTTCCGGATGTGATTGCGTTGTGCCTGTTTACAGCAGAGCTGCGTTCTTGCGCCGTTAGGCCGACACATCCGACTTCTGCGGGCATTTGTTGACCGGGTTAACCTTCCCGGGGATACCAAGTGATTCAGTCTCAGACATATTTCATCTTGGTATTTAGAGGTGATATACCAAGTGTTTCAGCTCAAATGTATTTCATCTTGGTATTTAGAGGTGATATACTAAGTGATTCAGCTCAAATGTATTTCAGCTTGGTATTTAGATGTGATATACTAAGTGATTCAGCTCAAATGTATTTCAGCTTGGTATTTAGAGGTGATATACCAAGTGATTCAGTCTCAGACATATTTCATCTTGGTATTTAGAGGTGATATACCAAGTGATTCAGTCTCAGACATATTTCATCTTGGTATTTAGAGGTGATATACCAAGTGATTCAGTCTCAGACATATTTCATCTTGGTATTTAGAGGTGATATACCAAGTGATTCAGTCTCAGACATATTTCATCTTGGTATTTAGAGGTGATATACCAAGTGATTCAGTCTCAGACATATTTCATCTTGGTATTTAGAGGTGATATACCAAGTGATTCAGTCTCAGACATATTTCATCTTGGTATTTAGAGGTGATATACCAAGTGATTCAGTCTCAGACATATTTCATCTTGGTATTTAGAGGTGATATACCAAGTGATTCAGTCTCAGACATATTTCATCTTGGTATTTAGAGGTAGTATGTCGGCTCTGTAGCGAAGGAGTTAAGGACGAAATTCGTAATCCTGCCTGGCGCGTTCCAAACACAGCAGCAGACTGTTTTCGAAGCAAAGCGCTATGCTTTGGGTTCTTATAAAATGGTATGTGTACCCGCCGTTGAGAAAGCAAAATACTGAACGTAAACTTGAAAAGAAATCACAAACAGCCAAAAGTGATTGGGTTGACTGCGTCGTCCTATAAAGGATATGCTAAAACAAGTCTAGACATCTACATAAAATGTGATTTGCGGATCTAATTACGTTATAAAATAAATTTCAGAAGGGTGATACGTACAGAACCGTAAAGTGTGAAGGGAAAAACAATATCAAGTAATCGGTTCTTGTATTAAAACAATCTAAAAATAATCTTCATTCCCCCCCCCCCCCCCCACCCCCCCTGGAAACCCTAAATTCCCCCTGTGGGGGAATTCCCCACCGGCTTGAGAACCACTGATCTAGACCATTGAAATTTATATTGTTCTTCAACACTTGTATTCAATGGCGCATATGTGCTGTACACAAAAGTTAGCTGCATATCCTTTACAGGACGTTTCAGTCAACACCAGTATTTTTTTGCTGTGGTGATCTCTTGGCAAGTTTACGTTCAGTAGTTTGCCATTGCTTTCTGAACGACAGGCACCCATAATATTTCGTAAAAAAACCAATGCAACGCGGTCTGCTGCCAAATCGCGCGGAACTTTTTTTCGAACGCGGATATGCGAGATCACGAACTGCGCATGTAAACTCTTCGCCATGGAGCCGGCATGCGCTGTACAGGCCACTGAAATTGTATACTCTTCTTTGATAACTGTACTATAACGGCGCATATGTGCTTCAGACCATCGACATTACAATCTCTTCTTCAACACTTGTATTCAACGGTGTGTGTGTGCTTTAAATGGAATTATATATTTCTCTTCAAATCTTGTACTCAACGGTGTATGTGTGCTTTACAGCTCAATGGAATTATATACTTCTCTTCAAATCTTGTATTCAACGGTGTATTTACAGGTCAGTGGAATTATACACTTCTCTTCAAATCTTGTATTCAACGGTGTATGTGTGCTTTACAGGTCAGTGGAATTATATACTTCTCATCGACACTTGTATTCAACGATGTATGTGTGCTTTACACGTCAGTGGAATTATATACTTCTCTTCAAGTCTTGTATTCAATGGTTTATGTGTGCTTTACAGGTCAATGGAATATATACTTCTCTTCAAATCTTGTATTCAATGGTGTATGTGTGCTTTACAGGTCAATGGATTATATACTTCTCTTTAAATCTTGTATTCAATGGTGTATGTGTGCTTTACAGGTCAATGGAATTATATACTTCTCTTCAAATCTTGTATTCAACGGTGTATTTACAGGTCAGTGGAATTATACACTTCTCTTCAAATCTTGTATTCAACGGTGTATGTGTGCTTTACAGGTCAATGGAATTATATACTTCTCTTCAAATCTTGTATTCAACGGTGTATTTACAGGTCAATGGAATTATATACTTCTCTTCAAATCTTGTATTCAACGGTGTATTTACAGGTCAGTGGAATTATACACTTCTCTTCAATTCTTGTATTCAACGGTGTATATGTGCTTTACAGGTCAATGGAATTATATACGCTTCTTCTTTACTATATACTCAATATACCATATGTCTTGTAAAGTAGTCCTTTACTTGACTTGACCAGCGCCTTTACTTGCTAGCTGTTGTTTGATTAAACCTCACACTGCTGTGTTTTTACTTCTTTCCCATCATCCTCTAACGACGCTGCATGATGGATGCTGAATCGATACAAATCTTTTTGTATGCTCGTGGAGTTGATCAGCTGATCGCCGTGGACAGATCAATAAATAATTGTATATATTCTCTGGTTGCTAAGCCACTGGTAGAGCAGTCCATTTATCGAGAGCATATTGGAACCGCTCATATGTGGAACGAGAGGGGGAAGAGACAGACAGACAGACAGACAGACAGACAGACAGGCAGGCAGGCAGGCAGGCAGGCAGGCAGGCAGAATGTGAGAGGTAGAGAGAGAGAGAGAGAGAGAGAGAAATACAGAAAGAGAAAGAATAAAAGAGAGTGAGAAAGAAAAAGACAGAGTGAACTAGAAAATGAGAGAAAAAGTAAGAGAGTTAGTGTGTGTGTGTGTGTGTGTGTGTGTGAGAGAGAGAGAGAGAGAGAGAGAGAGAGAGAGAGAGAGAGAGAGAGAGAGAGAGAGAGAGAGAGAGGAGAGAGAGATACGGAGAGGAGGAGAGAGAAAGAATTCGAGTCAGGAAAAGAGAACGAGAGAGTGTATGGTTGACAGAGAAAGAGAGAAAGAAAGAGTATTATCGGGGACAGGAGAGAGAAAGACAGACAGTGAACGAGAAAAAGAGTGTGAGAGAAGGAGGTAGGGAGAGAGAGATAGAGAGAAAGATAAGCGTAATAGAAATACTAGAAGAAGCTAGGAGACAATACTACTGATAAAATTAGAAGAAGAAAAAAAGCATTCTCGTCGGTGTTAAGGAATTCGTGCACCGTGTCTATAATTCCCCCTGTGATCTACAGGTGGAGACTGAAGCACTAACGAAGTTATCTGAGTGTGCAATGAAGGCGTTACTTTATCAGCTTAACCAGGCGGACAGCTGGGAAATGGAGACGAGAGTGAGAAATGAGAGGAAGGGAAACGACAGAAAATGAAAGAAGACATGCATCGCTAAAGACAGTGAGAAGAAAGAAACACGTGAAAAGAAGTAAAACATGTAAACAGGGAATGAAAGAGAAGAATGGTAGAGAGGAACCTTAAATATACACATAATTTAGAGAGGTAGAGGGCGAGAGACAATACGATAATGAGAGTGAGATTGCTAAATGAGAAAGGGAGAAGGAGAGAGATGCTGAAAGATCCAGAGAGACATTGAGAATTGGGAAGGGAGAGGGGAGAAGAGAGAGTGTAAGACACATTGACATTTGAGAGAGAAAGAGAGATGGTGAGAGAGAGGGGAGAAAGAAAAACTGAGAGATATTGAGAACTGAGAGAGAGAACTGAAAGATCGAGAGAGACACATTGAGCTTTGAGAGAGAGAGAGAGAGAGAGAGAGAGAGAGAGAGAGAGAGAGAGAGAGAGAGAGGGAAGAGAGAGATTGAAGAAAGAGGGGAGAGATAAAAACTGAGAGCGATAGCGATGCTGAGAACTGAGAGTGAGAAAATGAGAGGTCGAGAGAGACATTGAGCAGAGAGAGAGAGAGAGAGAGAGAGAGAGAGAGAGAGAGAGAGAGAGAGAGAGAGAGAGAGAGAGAGAGAGAGAGAGAGAGAGATGGGGGTAATGTCAGCAATAAGGAGTTTCGGCCAATGGAGATAGAGCGGTGTATGAATTCACGGGCACTATCTTAACGGCGATATAACACAGAGCATTAACTATACAGCTGGTTTTCAAATTTTGGGCGGCGCTCACCAAACCTGATACCCCACATTGTGCCAACGGCTTCGGGTGGAGGAGATTAATTGGGGGGGGGGGGGGGGGTGGGGGGTGCAAACCTTAACCTAGTGCGAGGAAATGCAACCCAAAGGTTAACTGATTCAGTGCCAAGTAAAAAGTATCTTTGAACCAAACACGGTACACAGTCAAATGAACAAGTATTATAATGTAAATTTCCATTCACTGTGAATCGAAATTGCGGAACATATCGCGAAACAATATAAATAAAACGATGTCCCTAATACGGCCATATACCGTCCCTAAAAGGTCATATTTGGTGATATATTATTCCTCGGCATTGAATCAATTAAATGTCATGGCAGGGCAGATCAGGCCCTAAGCCTTGGTCGGCAACTGGTGTAGCATCGAGGCTCCGACACATGGACAGTTAGAGCATTGCTTTGCTGATCTGGCAGCTCCTGCAGCTTGTCTTGTTCCAGGCGTATTGGTGTTAACTTTCCTCAGGAGTAAACTAGGAAAGCCGAGAGAGGGATCAAGCTGCATGGGCAACATTGGTCTCTAGCATTCAGCCCGGGCTTTGTGCTACGGATAGGTAATGTCTTCTTTTTTATTTTTTTTTTTTGGAAGCATAATGTAACCAAGACGGCAAGGTGCCAGTACAGGTTTCTAAATCCACATTGAAGCTCTGAACACAAAAATGTGGTACGGATGGCAGCATAATTACGTGTAATGCCAGATAACTTTGAGGTGTATGCTTGTCCATCTCTACGTCCTGAGCAACCATGGTCTGGCAAGAATGAGACAGCGAGGAGTGACGAGGGGATCTGGCCGACGCTGGATGCTCAGAGGAAAGGGGAGACGGACATATAATCAGATTGCTACTGGTACTATTGGTGTTGGAACTCTTCGCGGGCTGCTGAGGATGGGGACGGAGCGTTTATGGTAATGCCCCGAATGCTGTGATGTCGGTTCCTAAATCAATCAATCAATAAATAAATCAATAAATCAATCAATCAATCAGTCAATCAGTCCTGAGCAAACTGAGTACAAGACTATCATCATTATTATCATCACTATTAAGTGCCATTCTAGGTAACGGAATGTATGCACATACATATAAATTGTGGGGAGATGGGTGTGGGTGTTCTCCATGGCAATGTGATTAAATCGCTTGTCTTGAGCTACGAAAATTGTGGGTTCGTCGCTGGAGCTACGGAGTTCGTGCTCTGTGCGACGCTTTCGACAAAGCGCTCTGCAGAAAGAAGACAGAGACATGTGGGACAGAACCGCGTGCAATGAAGTGGGTCCTCAAGCCTTTAACCCCTGTAACATTTTTTTAAAACTGTTAACATCTCTATCTCCTGACAAATTATGTATCGAATCATCATCATCAAGTGCCATGCGAGGTAACGTTAAAATGTATACCTGCACATCTCTTTTGTCCCCGATAAATAATTGAGTATACTGCATAGTAAGCGTGCAAAAAAGAATAATAAAGAATACGTACTCGATTGTGTGCTTGCTGGGGTTCAAGTCTCTCCACATCCGGCGTCTCCAAAGCTGTTGATATTATAATAAGTTGGAACATGACCGTCAATGCTATACACAGGTATAGATCAATGCTATACACAGGTATAGATCAATGCTATACACAGGTATAGGTCAATGCTATACACAGATATAGGTCATTGCTATACACAGATATAGGTCAATGCTATACACAGGTATAGGTCAATGCTATACGCAGGTATAAGTCAATGCTATACACAGGTATAGGACAATGTTATACACAGGTATAGGACAATGT
>JACEFZ010013960.1:72500-165000 GCA_014155875.1 Cepaea nemoralis | reverse complement strand
AAGGACGCCCGAGAAGTAAATAGATTAGCGACATCAAAGACATTGTACAATCACATGGAATGACACTATTCAGTGCCGACCATCGGACGCTGGAACGCCAACTATTCCTCCCAACATCACTGGCAAAAGTGGAAGATGATGATAAGATTGGATGGTTGTTTCGTTATCTGGTTGGAGTGTGGGTGTATGAGTTGGATGGTTGGTTGGCTGACAGATTGTGAATTCTATGGAAGACCGAAGTTTTGACTCCTAACCCATCAAAGCTGAGAAAAGGGTGTGCATCTATTGGAGTCAAATTGGTGAAGTGACTTTCTTTCCGATCCCATCCTATAATACGTGGACTGTGCTGCAGGACTTTCCTTCCTTTCTCCATGTGCATAAAACAGCGTTGTGTGCAAGGCCACTACTGAAACTTCACTTCAGTCATATTGGTATGTAACCAGGCCATTAACCAGAACAGCACATACAGCCTGGCAGGGATCAAGTGCATACTGCAGAGTTATATACCCTATTCATTCATTCATTCATTCATTCATTCATTCATTCATTCATTCATTCATTCAATCAGTAGCATGCCCTTTGCAGAACCTCACTCCCATAACAACCTTCCGGAAAACCTCTCGATCATAAGCAAGATTGATTGATTTAGTTGTTTCTGGATTTGAGATTTCAATATTGAGCACAACCCACTACTGGCAACGCTGATCGTATTCTGGTATGAACCTAAGGCCTATCCACGTCAATGCGGAAGCAAGATGTCCGCGTCCACCACATCCTGTACCCATCTTCTCTTTGGCCTTCCTCTTTCTCTCTTCCCAAGCATATACCCCTCCATTATTGTTCTCTTCAAACTTTCGTGACGCTTTAAGTGACCAAATTATTTCAATTTTCTTTGTTTTCATGTATATCATATGCAGTGAATAAATGAAGAGTACTTTGACTGAAATATTAAATACAACGCCACTGATATTGTTAGAATGTGGAGTGTGTTATCCCTAAGGTAATGTAAGATTCAACAGGAAGTAATTCTGTTTGCATAGAAGCCTGGAATCGCCTAATCGATAATACCTCAATATATTTGAACAATCGATTATTGTTTGTCGAGTACAGTATACAAAACGCGATTTTGTTGTTGTTAATATGATTACTAATGAGCAAATGTTCCATGACCGCCGACTTCGAAGTTTTATGACCTGTCGACGATTTGTTAATTGTCTTACGTATGTAAGTTGTTTAACACTGACACTGTAATTCATATATGTGGTTTGATTTGTAATTACCGATCTTTGTGTGGTCAGCGTCTGGCTTGAAGTCCCAAGGGTTGACATCGATCATCTGGCTCGTTGTGTAGCACATCTCCTGTAGCGTGGTCAGTTTCCTGCACATGGTCGCAGGGTAGAGCACAACAAGGTACATCGACGGGTTAATACAATGTTTCAATGTTTATGTCTGTATAGATCGTAGGGGTAATATAGGTTATAGTTTTAATGACTGCAGTGTTTGAAAATATTGCCGGTCCAAGTTTTGTATTCACCCTCTGTAAAGTTCATGCAACATAATAAGTAAATACAAAACTTGGACCGGCAATATTTTCAAACACTGCAGTTATTAAGAATACACCCTGTACATAAGTAAAGACGCATGACCCTGTGCCAGACCCAAACGTTCACAGACCAACCGACACTCAGTGGGTCATGAGGTCAGTTTCACGCCGACTGCCTTTACTTCCCAAGATTTTCTTGGTAACCGTTTTAGTCTGGGTCAACTTGGGAGCTCAGGTCAATTTTGAAACATTCTAAATTCGCCCAGCTGTGGATCGAACCCTGTACCTTTTGGTCGGCAGGCGAGTATCTAGCCACTACGCTAGCGAGATTCATTTAGAGACATACATCTTTTATCATATTTATATTAATTTGGAAGAGTATAGACATCGATGTTTCATAACAAGGTGAAAGGAGAACTGTATATTTCATTGTGTTTATATCAGTTTAGATGACTAAAGAAGTCAATGTTTCATAGGGTTTATATCAATTCAAATGCAAAGGGGTTGATACCCTATCATGATTCATAATATTTAGATCAATGTAGTTGACGAGACAAATCAACGTTTCATAATATTTATAGATGGAAGAAGAAATTCATATTTTATATTTAAATCAATGTAATAACGGAATACAAGAGTATTGTTAATATTTACATCAATATAGATGGAGAGACTCGGGAGTAAGAACTCGCACGGCCAGATACGAGGACACGTCGGGAGAATGAGAGGCCAAGTCAACCAACACAGAACCAGCGCTATTAGATATGACTCTATCTGAGTTCCTTGATCCAGTCGCTAATCTTGTAGTTCGACCATCATTCAGACCAGTGAGTCTAGTACAGAGCTGTGTCTGGCTAAGTTAAAAAGTTAGTTGCATATTCTTCACAGGACGTCGCACTCAACCCCTGCATTTTTGGCGCTGTTTGTGATTTCTTAGCAAGTTTACGTTCAGTAGTTTCCCATTGCTTCCAGAACGACAGGCACTCATACCATTGTTTGGAAACCAACGCAAAGCGGTCTACTTCCAAGTCGCCCGCAACTTTGTTTCAAACGCGGTATGCGGGATTACAAATTGCGTACGTAACCATTCGCCACGGAGCTGGCTCTGTGCACTTCCTTATTTTCGGTAAAATTTCCACATACTCGACGTTTTGATTGAACGTTGAAGTCTCCAGGCGGTCCCTTCAGAAACAGTTATGACTGATAGAAATTCCCACTTGGCAACATCAGTGAGATGGGCCGCATTAGCGTAAATTGTAGATCCCCCAGTTGTAATGATATTTAGGTACAACTATACATTGTACATTACCACCTTGACTGCTGTACGCACTTGAACCTAACCACCGATCGATGACGGAGTTCGTGTTTTCCCTAAATCGACAGATCCCACTTATTTGGTCCACAAGGATTGGTTTCAGCAAGTACTGTCGTAATTTGAAGGCGGGAAGTTTAAATCCCTGTGCGCCTATAGATTTCAAATTTGCATAGTGTCTAGCATTGTTCTCGGTCTGGGTGTCGACCAGCACGAAGCTAGACATAGGAGAATGAAGACACCTTGGGCGAGGAGTCGACGCGCACGAAGCTAAACACAGGCGAATGAAGACACTTTAGGCTAGGGGTCGACTAGCACGAAACTAATAGACAAAGGAAAATGAGGACACCTTGGGCTAGGGGGTAGACCAGCACGAAGGCAATAGACAAATGAAAATGAAGACACCTTGGGCTAGGGGGTAGACCAGCACGAAGCTAGACACAGGAGAATGAAGACACTATGGAGGAAGACAGTGAACATTCTTTGGGCATGTCAAGAGAAGAGGAATGAACTGTTCTTCTTCTTCTTCAGCATTCCGAGCCATTGAGGTTCTTTGCTGCAAATACAATCTGTCTCCATTCGTCTCTCTGGTGGACCTTCTCTTGCCAGTCGTTGATTCCAAGTGCTTGTAGGTCTGTATGTATATTATCTCTCCACCGCCTTCTTGGTCTACCTCGGGGTCTACGGTCATTTATTTCCTGAGTGTAAGCGAGTTTTGTTTCCCTATTATCTTCCATTCTTTCTATATGCCCCAGCCATTGTAGTCTATTAGCCTTCATGATACCAGTGATTAGCGGGGACTTAAACAAATCATAAATGTCTTTGTTACTTCTTCTTTTCCACTCTCCACTTTGTGTATCCCTAATGGGTCCAAAGATGCGTCTTAAAATTTTGTTCTCAAAGGTTTGTAACAAGGCTTCGTCTCCTTTCGTTGTACTCCAGGTTTCAGAGCCATACAGCACCACTGGTCTGATCAGTGTTTTGTATATTGTGATTTTGGTGTTACGAGATAGCGCCTTTGATTTTAGTAGATGTTGTAGTGCATAGTATATCTTATTTCCAGAGTTGATTCTAGTTTGGGAATGAACTGTTAGAACTGGTTATTTTTAACATGCAAGAATTCTCACGAAAGGAAAGGGAAAATAGACGTTGTATTTATCCCTGGTTAATCAAGCTTCTTGTCATCATCAAATGCCTTGCCGGCTGGCGTAGAAGATCACGATTCTCCACAAACTGCGATCTCCAACAGCATGTATCTAATCATGTGTTGGTACGCATGCTTCTGAGTACAATATTAGATAACAGAAATAACGGCTGCAACAGGATATAACAATGGGAAATAAAAACAAGTAGGAATGTATAGGCTAGCACCTGTGGAAAAGGTGAGAGATACGAGGGGCTTCTAAGGAAAACATTTTTTTTGGAGGGAGGGGTTGTGAATATATTCTGAACAAGTAAACAACAAATGTATCATATTTCGATGTAGCCACCCCTGCGTTTAATACAAGTCCTCCAGCGCTGATAAAGTGCTTGGATTCTTGTATAAAAAATGCTGGTGATTGCATGTGTATCCATTCATGCATCACTTGTTGTACTTCTTCATCGGGCCGAAAAGGGTTGAAACTGTCTGCTCCATTCATACACTTGCTGGACTGACATGCATGCATCACTATACTGGACCTTTATTAGCCAATGAATTTCTATAGGTTTCACTCCTTCATTCAATGATCAAATAACGGATGACAGAACGATGCTCCTCTTTGGTGCATGTCAAAAGTGGGGCGGGCATCTTTAAACTGTCCTTATGACGTCACCGTGTTTGTCTGCACCGCGATGTCACGTGCTTAATACTGATCATGTGATGAAAATAGGGGCATTAGAAAACATCGTAACGACTGGAAAGATCAAGTGAAAGAGAGGCAGAAGCCGACCAAGAGAAATGATGCTGGATGGTTTGACAGGTGGTATGGAGGAATATCATCAGCAGAGTTGATCCAGAACACCAAAGACTGAAATATATGGAGAGACATGAACGCCTACGCCAGCTGGCAGGGCACTTGTATTAACACGTTTCCAACAGTAAATAATATTATTAAATTTTCTAATTTCATGTTGTTGTTTTTTTTTTTTTTTGTAAACATATGTTTGTATTGTTCCGTTCTTGATGAAGATTAGTATAATCGAAACGTTGTTCCTTGTTTCGTAGCATACTTATTTGCATTTTTAAATTTTATTTTGACATTCCCCCCCCCCCCCCCCCCCCCCCCCCCCCTGTTTGTTATGTTCACCATTGTGGATTTCGTTGAAGGGCACATACACCGTATCCGTGTTAAGTAAGATATTACCTTTCTAAGTTTGTAAACTCCTCATGATCTGCAATCCTCCGCTCGTATCCTGAGCCATCTCCAGACTCCAGAATATTGCAGGACTTCTTATGGAAGACACTCTCGGTGACTCCTGTCTGGATCAGAAGAGTGTTGGCTGCCAGTGTGGTGGTGGAAAGCATGGGTGGGGATAGGAGGTGGAGCGGCATGGGGAGATGCCATGAGAATAGCGATACAGTTGACTTTAGGGACAAGACAAGCTCATGTTTAATCTGTCTGTCTGTCTGTCTGTCTGTCTGTCTGTCTGTCTGTCTGTCTGTCTTCCCATTAACCACCCTTCGATCGATCCATCCATTTATCCATCTATTAATCTATCCATCCGCCCGTCCTTCCGTGCGCCTGTCTATCTGTAAAACTACCTATCCATCTATCTATCTATCTGTTCATCCATGCATGCATCCATTCATCCATCCATGCTTATGCCTTTCTGTCCGTCCGTCAATCTGTCTGCCTGTTTGTCTCTTTCTTGCTCTCCCTCATTCTCTCTCTCTCTCTCTCTCTCTCTCTCTCTCTCTCGACTGTCTGTCTATATCTATCTATATATCTATCTATCTATCTATCTATCTATCTATCTATCTATCTATCTATCTATCTATCTCTCTATCTATCTCTATCTATCTATCTATCTATCTATCTATCTATCTATCTATCTATCCATCCATCCATCCATCCATCCATCCATTCGCCCGCCAGCCCGCCCGCCTGCCGGTCTGTCTGTTTGTTTGTTTGTCTGTCTGTCTGTTTGTTTATTTAATGGTTTGCATGACCAATAAGCCATATATCCATCCATACTCTCATACTCTCAATCCAGCCACATCAAGTCTTGCTCTCTCTCAGTTGAACTATCTTCCTACCAATCCACCAGTCAACGCATCCATCTCCCCACTCACACATCAATGGAACACACACACAAGACATCTTGCCCAATGAAATGCATGATCCGATCAGGCGATACTCACAGTCCCACAATGGAAACATAGACTGCAGTGTCATCGCCCTAATGAATTCTGTCTGTAACATTTCCAAACAGCCAACAAATATCCTGTACAGTCGCTCCACCTCTTCCCGCTCCTCTTCTTTGAGTCGCTTGCTGTAGAGAATACACGAGAATGGAAATAAGCTACATTGTATGTGAACGCTTCAGAAAATATACGATTCCTGACATGAATAATGCCTTTTCTTATAATATATTGACTCCATAAATAAAAAACAACGGGGATTGTGTAAAAGAGGTAAGAAGGAGACTAACACAAGCAATACAGATAATAAACTGAATTAAGAGCCTGCGGATAAACTTCTTCTTCTTATAATGCATGCCGTGTGACGTTGGTCATTGTGTCTTTCCACAACCTCCTGTCTCGTGTACCGTCAATCCTTTCTTATATAATTGTTTCTACTTGCCATTAAGTCAAAGAGTCCCGAATCGTCTCTCATGGTCTCGCCATGTCCCTCTTACCCTTAAACTTCCCGATATCTCGTTTTGAAATTTTCCTTTCTCAAGATCTCCCCAAAGAATGTGAATTGTCTTTTTTATGCGAGTCAGCAGTTATCTCTGTGAGGTAACTTTTTTTTTTTCAAGTTGTCTTCATTACGCAATATATCTACCCATGGTGATCTCAACATTCTTCTATCAACCCACATCTCTGCAGTTCCATCATCATCATCTGCTGGTTTTTGTATTGTCCATGATTCACACCCGTGCAGAATATTTCCAGTAATTTTAATCAACATCCAGGTAGCCAGGTCAACAATCATCTGTCAGGTAGCCAGGACAACAACAAACTGTCAGGTAGCCAGAACAATAATCAACTGTCAGGTAGCCAGGTCAACAATCAACTGTCAGGTAGCCAGGACAACAATCAACTGTCAGGGAGCCAGGTCAACAATCAACTGTCAGGGAGCCAGGTAAACAATTAACTGTCAGGGAGCCAGGACAACAATCAACTGTCAGGGAGCCAGGTCAACAATCAACTGTCAGGTAGCCAGGACAACAATCAACTGTCAGGGAGCCAGGTCAACAATCAGCTGTCAGGGAGCCAGGTCAACAATTAACTGTCAGGTAGCCAGGACAACAATCAACTGTCAGGGAGCCAGGTCAACAGTCAACTGTCAGGTAGCCAGGTCAACAATCAACAGCCAGGTAGCCAGGTCAACAATCACTGTCAGGTAGCCAGGACAACAATAAACTGTCAGGTAGCCAGGACAATAATCAACTGTCAGGTAACCAGGTCATCAATCAACTGTCAGTTAGCCAGGTCAACAATTAACTGTCATGTAGCCAGGTCAACAATCAACTGCCAGGTATTCACGTCAACAATCAACTGTCAGGTAGCCAGGTCAACAATCATCTGTCAGGTAGCCAGGTCAACAATCAAATGTCAGGTAGCCAGGTCAACAATCAATTGTCAGGTAGCCAGGTCAACAATCAACTGTCAGGTAGCCAAGGACAGCAATCAACTGTCAAGTAGCCAGGTCAACAATTAACTGTCATGTAGCCAGGTCAACAATCAATTGCCAGGTATTCACGTCAACAATCAACTGTCAGGTAGCCAGGTCAACAATCATCTGTCAGGTAGCCAGGTCAACAATCAAATGTCAGGTAGCCAGGTAAACAATTAACTGTCAGGGAGCCAGGACAACAATCAACTGTCAGGGAGCCAGGTCAACAATCAACTGTCAGGTAGCCAGGACAACAATCAACTGTCAGGGAGCCAGGTCAACAATCAGCTGTCAGGGAGCCAGGTCAACAATTAACTGTCAGGTAGCCAGGACAACAATCAACTGTCAGGGAGCCAGGTCAACAGTCAACTGTCAGGTAGCCAGGTCAACAATCAACAGCCAGGTAGCCAGGTCAACAATCACTGTCAGGTAGCCAGGACAACAATAAACTGTCAGGTAGCCAGGACAATAATCAACTGTCAGGTAACCAGGTCATCATTCAACTGTCAGTTAGCCAGGTCAACAATTAACTGTCATGTAGCCAGGTCAACAATCAACTGCCAGGTATTCACGTCAACAATCAACTGTCAGGTAGCCAGGTCAACAATCATCTGTCAGGTAGCCAGGTCAACAATCAAATGTCAGGTAGCCAGGTCAACAATCAATTGTCAGGTAGCCAGGTCAACAATCAACTGTCAGGTAGCCAAGGACAGCAATCAACTGTCAAGTAGCCAGGTCAACAATTAACTGTCATGTAGCCAGGTCAACAATCAATTGCCAGGTATTCACGTCAACAATCAACTGTCAGGTAGCCAGGTCAACAATCATCTGTCAGGTAGCCAGGTCAACAATCAAATGTCAGGTAGCCAGGTCAACAATCAATTGTCAGGTAGCCAGATCAACAATCAACTGTCAGGTAGCCAGGTCAACAATCAACTGTCAGGTAGCCAAGGACAGCAATCAACTGTCAGGTAGCCAGGTCAACAATTAACTGTCATGTAGCCAGGTCAACAATCAACTGCCAGGTATTCACGTCAACAATCAACTGTCAGGTAGTCAGGTCAACAATCATCTGTCAGGTAGCCAGGTCAACAATCAAATGTCAGGTAGTCAGGTCAACAATCAATTGTCAGGTAGCCAGGTCAACAATCAACTGTCAGGTAGCCAGGTCAACAATCAACTGTCAGGTAGCCAGGTCAACAATCAACTGTCAGGTAGCCAAGGTCAGCAATCAACTGTCAAGTAGCCAGGTTAACAATCATCTGTCAGGTAGCCAGTTCAACAATCAAATGTCAGGTAGCCAGGTCAACAATCAATTGTCAGGTAGCGAGGTCAACAATCAACTGTCAGGTAGCCAAGGACAGCAATCAACTGTCAAGTAGCCAGGTTAGCAATCATCTGTCAGGTAGCCAGGTCAACAATCAAATGTCAGGTAACCAGGTCAACAATCAATTGTCAGGGAGCCAGGTCAACAATCAACTGTCAGGTATCCACGACAACAATCAACTGTCAGGTAACCAGGTCAACAATCAACTGTCATGGAGCCAGGTCAACAATCAACTGTCAGGGAGCCAGGTCAACAATCAACTGTCAGGGAGCCAGGTCAACAATCAACTGTCAGGTAGCTAGGTCAACAATCAACTGACATGTAGCCAGGTCAATAATCAACTATCAGGCAGCCAGGTCAATAATCAACTGTCAGGTAGCCAGGTCAACAATCAACTGTCAAGAAGCCATGTCAACAATCAACTGTCAGGTAGCCAGGACAACAATCAACTGTCAGGTAGCCATGTCAACAATCAACTGTCAGTTAGCCAGGTCAACAATCAACTGTCAGGTAGCCAGGTCAACAATCAACTGTCAGGTAGCCAGGTCAACAATCAACTGTCAGGTAGCCAGGTCAACAATCAACTGTCAGGTAGCCAGGACAACAATCAACTGTCAGGTAGCCATGTCAACAATCAACTGTCAGGTAGCCAGGTCAACAATCAACTGTCAGGTAGCCAGGTCAACAATCAACCTGCCAGGTAGCTAGGTCAACAATGAATCTGCCAGGTAGCCTTAACAACGGTAAACTGTAAAATGTACACACATGACAAATATAATACTGCATATATTTATGTTGATCATCATTCGGGTAAACAGAATTGGTGACTTATCCAAGGAATAGTAAACACCTGGTGTACATACATAGCAATATAAAATCATTCAACTAAATCTTGATTATCTTCAGTGTAGTTAGGACAGGTGCTTCAACTCGGTATACAGTTAGGACATGTAACTCACTTCAGTATAAAGTTAGCTAGGACAGGTAACTTACCTCAGTATAAAGTTAGTTAGGACAGGTAACTTACCTCAGTATAAAGTTAGTTAGGACATGACAGGTGACGCATCTCTGTATACTGTTAGTTAGGACATGTAACTCACTTCAGTATAAAGTTAGCTAGGACAGGTAACTTACCTCAGTATAAAGTTAGCTAGGACATGTAACTTACCTCAGTATAAAGTTAGCTTGGACATGTAACTTACCTCAGTATAAAGTTAGTTAGGACATGTAACTTACCTCAGTATAAAGTTAGCTAGGACAGGTAACTTACCTCAGTATACTGTTAGTTAGGACAGGTAACTTACCTCAGTATAAAGTTAGCTAGGACAGGTAACTTACCTCAGTATAAAGTTAGCTAGGACAGGTGACCCACTTCAGTACAAAGTTAGCTAGTATAGGTGCCTTACCTCAGCAAGAGAGGCATGAGCCTGCGTTTGCATAGTAAGACAATGTCGAACACCTTGGATGCTGCACACCTCAACTCATCTCTGAGCAGGTAGGAGTCGCTGACGCCACCAAGGCCCATGCTCAGACAACAGTAGACAGCGACCTCCCGGCTTAGGCTGTACACCAACTGGGGATAGAAGAGCACGTGAAACTGTCAGACTGTACACCAACTGGGGGAGACTAGCAAATGAAGTAGTCAGAGTGTACACCAACTGGGGGAGAGAAGAGCACATGATACAGCCAGGCAGTACACAAACTGGGGAAAGAATAGCACATGAAACAGTTGGGAAGGGACACACCCATTGAGAACTTCAGAGCCTTGGTGGACCTTAGATGAATTCGTGTGGTGAAAACAATGCAACAAAAACACAATTTATATCTCACTGCTACAAAAATTGAATTAATATCTCAATAAAACAAAAACGGAATTTACATCTCAAAGCAACAAAAACGGAATTTATTTCTCAACGCAAGAAAAAATGGAATGTATATCTCAATGCAACAAAAAATGGAATGTATATCTCAATGCCATAAAATCACTTAATATCTCAAAGGGGAAAAACCACACACAATTTGTCTCAATGCAACAGAAACAAAAATAATGGCCACTGATAAAACAAGTTTGATGTTGGAATTAAATTTGTAAAAATCCATCAGCAGCATGTGTGATGTAGAATTCCAATCTCTAAAAACACAAAGCAGTATGTTTGATGTAGAATTTCAACTTCTAAAACAGAAAGCAGTATGTTTTATATCGAATTCCAGCTTCTAAAAACACAAAACAGTTTGATGAAGAATTCCAACTTCTAAAAACAGAAAGCAGTATGTTTGATATAGAATTCAAATTTCTGAATAACACAGAACAGTATGTTTGATGTAGAATTCCTGGACACATGCTGCTGTCCGGTGAGGATCCTTATTTGTACCCCAGTATAGTTTACAGTTTACAGGGTTCTCGCCGCGTTGGTGACTTACGGGATAAGTGAGCCTGCCGCTCAGAAAGCAATGGCAAACTACTGAGCGTAATCTTGCCAAGAAATCAACAACAGCGGTAAAATGCTGATGCTGACAGCGATGTCCCGTAAAGGATATGCGGGAAAAAAATAGTTTACAGTGTGGCTTGATGCTGAAACAGTTGTGGAGCGCTAAAATGTATATGGCATGATAAGCTTTAGACCTTGAGGGCCTCAGAAGACATGTGGCAGAATAAGCTCTAGACCTTGAGGGCCTCAGAAGACATGTGGCAGGATAAGCTTTAGACCTTGAGGGCGTCAGAAGACATGTGGCAGGATAAGCTTTAGACTCTGAGGTCCTGAGATGCTCTGTGACGAATCCGTGACAGGTTGAGCTGATACGGTAGTAGAATCCCGTGCCTTGTCTAATGTCTTCTCTGTGATTATGTGTTGTGTTTTGTGTGTGTATTTATTTCCTGATGAAGGCTAGTCGCCGCGATGTATTATTGTCGTAATTCAGATCTGTAAAGCTGCATTACTTTGTGTTGTTTTATATTGTTGTCTAATGATGGCGATTTGTTCGTGCTGCAGGGGTTGCGTCATTTGATAGATGTTTGTTTTATTTATTTAGCAGCTACATGAACTATGCCAGCAATCCAAAACAGGTGCAATGCAATAAATTCTTTCTCATTGCAACATTTCTGAAAATGAAGAAGACGACCGATAAGCAAAGCATGGTGGAAGACTTCCTCAGCCTGATGTAGATATAATCTATGACGAGGCCAAGAGATTTATAAGAAGCAGTTATAGAACCTAATAGAAATCAAAGTATCCAGGTCTCCAGAAAAATGATGCATATTACCAACTCAACCGAAAATGACAATTTCTATCTTCAGACTACAGAGTTACCACAACGGGCTGAAATAGCACATGTTTAATAAACTAAAGACAGGAGATACTTGTTTATGTAACCGTAGGACTGGTAAAATAACAGCAAACCATTTGTTACAGAAGTTTCCAACATATGCAGAACAGATAAAATAAGCTGACCTACACCCGAGGACAAACCCCATGGAGATATCAACGAGCTTACGTTGACTGCTGCTTCTTTGCATTTATTCATACTGACGTATGAAGGTGGACGAAGAAGAGGAAGTGTAGCCACGGCTTTCCTTGTTACTTGATACATTTTAGGTCTTACTGTATAACGTGGCGTAGTGATATTTACCAAGCATATCATTTATCAGAATGCTGGAAATTCACTGAACATATAAAAAGTACAATCTGGACATTTTAAGAGAGGCTAAGTCACAAAGACAGCGTATCACATTAATCAGAAAGAGGTGTTCATATTTTTTGGCTACATTATGAGAAGACAAAGACTGAAACATGTTGTAAGAACAGGAACGATTTGAGTAAAGACAGATAGAGGAAGACAGCGACAGACAATTATTGACAGTTTTGCGTTTAAAGACTTTTAGCCGATCTCCAGAAAGAGGGGGTTCTCTTTATATGTGACAGGCCTATAACTGAAGTAATAGATTTTCTTTATGTATGACATGCTTGTAACTGAAGTAATAGATTCTCTGTAAGTGTGACATGTTTATAACCGAAGTGTTAGGTTATTGTTATGTCTGACATGCATACAAGTGAATTAATAGGTTCTCGTAGTATGACAGGACAACAACTGAAGTAATTGGATTCCCTTATGTATAACATGCTTACAACTGAAGTAATAGGTTCTCTTTATGTATAACATGCTTACAACTGAAGTAATAGGTTCTCTTTATGTATAACATGCTTACAACTGAAGTAATTGGTTCCCCTTATGTATAACATGCTTACAACTGAAGTAATAGGTTCTCTTTATGTATAACAGACCTACAAATGAAAGAGAAAGTTATCTTTATGAATGACAGGCCTGGACAACTGGATGAGATGACACATCTACAAAATGAAAGAGAAGATTCTTGTTATGTTTGACAGACATAAAACTGAAAGAGAAGGTTCTCTTTATGTCTGAGAGACCTCCACTGTACACCAACTGGGGAAAGAATAGCACTTGATATAGTGAGACTGTACATCAACTGGGGAAAGAATAGCACACGATATAGTGTGAATGAACACCAACTGGGGAAAGAATAGCACATGATATCGTCAGACTGTACATCAACTGGGGAGAGAATAGCACATGATATTGTCAGACTGTACATCAACTGGGGAGAGAATAGTACATGATATAGTGTGATTGAACACCAACTGGGGAAAGAATAGTACATGATATAGTGTGACTGAACACCAACAGGGGAAAGAATAGCACAGGATATTGTCAGGCTCTATACTAGTCTATACCAACTGGGGAAAGAATAGCACATGATATAGTGTGACTGAACACCTACAGGGGAAAGAATAGCACAGGATATTGTCAGGCTCTATACTAGTCTATACCAACTGGGGAAAGAATAGCACAAGATATAGTGTGACTGAACACCAACAGGGGAAAGAATAGCACAGGATATTGTCAGGCTCTATACTAGTCTATACCAACTGGGGAAAGAATAGTACATGATATAGTGTGACTGAACACCAACAGGGGAAAGAATAGCACAGGATATTGTCAGGCTCTATACCAACTGGGGAAAGAATAGCACATGATATAGTCATTGCTACAGCCGGCGGAGTAAATAGACACAAATCAGGGTGACACACACCCATAGAGAACTTCAGAGCCATGGTGGACCTTTGATGGTTACATTGAATTCGTGTGGTGAGAACAATGCAACAAAAACACAAAGAGAAGGTTCACTTTATATATGACAGACCTATAATTGAAAGAGTACGTTCACTTTATGTCTGACAGACCCACCACTGAAGGAGAAGGTTCACTTTATGTCTGACAGACCTACCACTGAAGGAGAAGGTTCACTTTATGTCTGACAGACCTACCGTGGGAAGAGAAAGGTTCACTTTCTGTATGACAGAGCTACAACTGAAAGAGAAAGTTTTATGACTGACAGAGCTATAACTGAAAGAGAAAGTTCACCTTATGTATGACAGAACTACAACTGAAAGAGAAGGTTCACCTTACGTATGACAGAGCTACAACTGAAAGAGAAGGTTCACGTGATGTATGACAGATCTACAACTGAAAGAGAAGGTTCACGTGATGTATGACAGAGCTACAACTGAAAGAGAAGGTTCACTTTATATATGTCAGACCTACAACCAATCACGTTCTAAAATCTCTTCACGATCACCAGCACCCTAACCTCAACATAAAAATCATCATTTTACGCCATGGTTAAGCGTTACATTTGATCGTTCTACTCCACAAACAACTATTCCCTATGTTCTGGATATATTTGACTATTGATTCAATCTAACAATATTCTTTTCAAACTATATATATTTAGTTTGCAACGTTGGCATCGTACGTTGATATTCATCATCGTATTTCCGGCAATCTCCACATCTTGTGAAATAAGATCCAAATCATTTCTGACCTCACAAAATATTTGGTTTAACTTTCGCCAGAACTTTGACAACCCCAGTCTTGACCTGGCCAAATCCAATCACGTGCCGACACTCTAACCGTTTACACAAACACTGAACTCTGGAAATAAGGTTAGAAAATGGCGCCTTCAAGCCACCACAAGAAATCAATATCTTTTGGTCAGGGGCGGCGGCTACAGAACACAACTGTGTCTGGGTTCCCATGGGAAGGATACTGTCTGTCTGTCTGTCTGCCTGCCTGCCTGCCTGCCTGCCTGTCTGTCTGTCTGTCTGTCTGTCTGTCTGTCTGTCTGTCTGTCTGTCTGAACGGTGTGTTAGCTGACTGAGACAAGATGATTGAACCCCACCAACCAGGCTGAACGTGTTTTAGCTGACTGAGACAAGATTATTGAACCCCATCAACCAGGCTGACTGAGACAAAATGGGGATGTTTGGCTTTTCGTCGGCACAGCGTCTGAGAGTTGAACAGTTAGCAATCAACCTCAGCATTTGCTGGATATTTATTTTTATCTAGACAATTTTAAGCTGAATATAGTTTGTTTTTGTTTTCAAATGATCGACACTCATATATTTATGAAAATCAACACCAAGCGTCTGGTTCCAAATGGTCTGCCATGATGTGGAGCTCGGTGTGGGGGTATTGTGACATTGTATTCACTGCTCAGAAGCCAGGGATGCCATAAATCTGGAGTTGTGTGTTAATTAGAAGGGAAAGCTGTCGAGGGTATATGGTGCTAAGCTCCCTGTCAGAGTCATTGATTGGAAGGTATGGCCTGGTTACAGCGGAAAATATTGCACCCAAGATTCAGGAGTCAGCGTTTATAAAGATTACCTATTCGGTATAACCACTAGATGGTGTTGTCTTGTGTTAACCAACCGATGGAGACGTCTTCATTTAGACAATCGAATGGAGCGATTTATTGGTCTAGCTATAATTTAATCAGGTGTCGTCTCCACAGTGAAGGTTGGCTACAATGTATCTCCATCACTGTCTGTCTCTCGACATGATCTTACATTCTGTCAGATTGCTATCCATCCGCCATTATCTTCCCTCTTGTATCGCTGCCCACCTCTCGCTCGCTTGCCCTCAACTTTGCCCTCCAGTGTGGTTTTTATAAAAGTGTTATGTCTTTTAACGTGGCCAAATTATTCCACTTGCCTTTTTTTTTATTTCTTTCATCAACTCTCTTTTCATTCCGTCTTTCTAGAACCTCTGTATTTGATTGCTTTAGTTTCCAGGAAATACGACATACTCTTCTGTATATCCACATCCCCAGGGCCTCTTTTTAACCTTCTAATCGTCTGATCATCGTCCAGGCTTACGCGCAATACAGTAGTGTTGAATATACATAACATTTGATCATTCTTATTTTTAATGCGGTGTTAATCTCTCTAGATGTTAATACTGATTTCCTGTTGAAAACATGTTTGACAATTCCTATTCTCTTGTGGTCCAGCAATACAAGTTAGCCATTTCCTGATTATTATATACTAGTATCGAACCCCTGCCTCGTGTGCCAGTAGGGAAAGCAAAGAATATTAACACTGTAACCTGCGACTAACTAACTAACTAACTAACTAACTAACTAACTTACTAACTAATCTGCCATACATGTCGTGAGAGGGACAAAAGAGGTTTCAGACCGTGTGTAATCGGACCCATAATGGAAGCAAAGAACAGTAGCGCGCTGGACGTTGCGATATACAGGGTGTATTTTTAATGACTGCAGTGTTTGAAAATATTGCCGGTCCAGGTTTTGTATTTACCTATTATGTTGCATAACCTTTCAATCAATCAATCAATCATGTGCCATGCCGGAAAGCGTGGGCGGTCATGACTCGCCATTTCACTCGATCACCAGAGTCGTGGATCAGCTCATAACCTTTACAGAGGGTGAATACAAAACTTGGACCGGCAATATTTTCAAACACTGCACAGTCATTAAAAATATACCCTATATGTCATAAGAGGCGACGAAGAAGAGGAGGGAGTGGTGCTGGCTTCCCTATTCCGTAAAAACAGATGAAAGTGGAAAGAAGAAGAAAGAACCCGTGCTGAGCTGTAATTGTCATTCAGGGACTCTGTGCTTTGAGTAAACACATGCAGGTTTTGAGTTTCTCGCTGCTAGGACTGCAGTCCGTCTACAATTGCCGTTGTTAACTGGCCATGATGGAAAGACAACAGTGACCATCAAGTGTTGGCTGAAATCAATCAGTCAATATTATCGATTACGTCACGTACTCGGCGTTAGTACGTGTACACACATTGGCTTGTCTTTTTCTTTATCTATCTATCTATCTATCTATCTATCTATCTATCTATCTATCTATCTATCTATCTATCTATCTATCTATCTATCTATCTATCTATCTATCTATCTATCTATCTATCTATCTATCTATCTATCTATCTATCTGTCTGTCTGTCTGTCTGTCTGTCTGTCTGTCTAACTATCCATCCATCCATCCATCCAGCCATCCATCCATCCATCCATCCATCCGTCTGTCCGTCCGTCCGTCTGTCCGTCCGTCCGTCCGTCCGTCGGTGGGTGGGTGGGTGGGTGGGTGTGTCTGTCTGTCTGTCTGTCTGCCTGCCTGTCTGTCTGTCTGTCTGTCTGTCTGTCTGTCTGTCTGTCTGTCTTACTGTCTGTCTGTCTGTCTCTCGTCTGCCTGTCTGCTTCTCTGCCTGCCAGCCCGTGTGCCTGTCTGTTTGCGTGCCGGCCTGCCTGCTTGCCTGTCTGTCTGCCAGTCTTTCTGCCTGCCTGCGTGTCTGTCTGCCTGCCTGTCTGTTTTGTCGGTTCTTTTTGCACCCCTCTTGATCTTCTCGTGTTACCTCACCCCTCCCCCCCTAACAACCTTCATGGGTGCAACATCTAGCAACATTTCATGTGGCATGTAAACAGGCAAACACTAACAGTAAAGATCTCTTGTACACATGTTAAGGCGTATTTGCACACAGTTTTAGACCGATGTATTGTATAGACCAATGGGCACTCGTTGGATCATGTGGTCAACCATACATCGGCTGCCTTTACTTCCCCGACATTTCCTAGTACACATTGTAGCCTGGATTGACATCCGCCCAGATGTGGACGCGAACTCGTGTCCACCGGGATTGTCATCGGACAATGACAGAAACAGAGAAAAGAAAAATCACAACAGCAGAAATGAGATTCCTGAGAAGAATACTTTCATGTATAAAGAAGAGAGAAAATCAGATATGAAAAAATCACGACTAAAGTGGGGGTTATAGCAGCGCTAAATTTTATTAGAAGGCAGCAAGTCAAGGAATTTAGCCATGTTACTAGGTTACCAACTTACAGTATATCACAACAAGCAATGATTACAGACAAGATGGGAGCAGAAGAAGAGGCCGACCAGGTAAACGATGGACAGAGGGAATAACAGAGTCCATGGGAATCTTGATACATGAAGTCCATACACGGGCACTGTCCCTCTGTTTATACTTCACCGCAAGATATAAGAGGAACCAGTTGAGATGATCTGAGCCCATCGGGTTGGCAGACGAGCGTCAAGCCACTACGCTACCGTGGCTTCCAAGTCGGAATGTACGTCGATCTTTTGCTTGTGGTTGTGGTCATACCCATACGTCCATGAGGAGGCTCTCAGCGCAGCTCTTTGCCTCCGTAGCACCGGTGAGGATCCACATGGGTGCATAACAGAATCGTCATTATGGACCATGCCGATAAGCGTGTGCGGTCATGTATCGCCATTTCACACGATCATCAGAGTCGTGGAGCAGCTCTGTGTTCTTGTCTCGACCATATCACATGGCCAAACCATCCAGGTATTTACTTCTCTGCCTTCCCATTGTTCGTTTCCATTCAGTCTTGTCAGTCGTCAGAAAGTTTTCTAGTTTATTTCTTCTCATAACGTGGCCAAAATGTATTGATTGTCTTCGACTAATTTGTCTAATAAGTTTATGGTTTTCATTTATTTCTTGTAGGACTTGCTCACTGATTTTCCTGTCTGTCCATGCTATATTTTCAATTTTCCTCTTAAATCAAATCTCTGCTGACATCAGATGTTTCTCAGCTTGTCTTCTTATTGTCCACGTTTCACATACATATAACAGTACAGGTTCTGTGTAACACTTCAATACATTTTTTTCTTCTTTCAACAGACATCTTTATATTGGTCAGTATGTTTTCCATCTTGCAAAATGTCACCTATGCCATAGCGATTCTTATTCTAATAACTTCAAGGCAGCTTCCATCAGATGTTATGACTGTTCCAAGATACTTGTATAATTCCCTTGTTTAAGAATAGTGTAGAAAACTCGAATATTCCATTGTGGTATTTCTTTCTTCTTAGTGACATGTATCACATCCATATAACATTACAAGTTAGCAACTCTATATGGAGCGGAGTCAGACATGTATCACATAATGAATGGAAGCAAGTCTATTCGGAGTGGAGACAGACATGTATCACATAATGAATGGAAGCAAGTCTATACGGAGCGGAGACAGACATGTATCACATCATGAATGGAAGCAAGTCTATACGGAGCGGAGACAGACATGTATCACATCATGAATGGAAGCAAGTCTATACGGAGTGGAGACAGACATGTACCACATAATGAATGGAAGCAAGTATATACAGAGCAGGGACAGACATGTATCACATCATGAATGGAAGCAAGTCTACACAGAGCGGAGACAGACATGTACCACATAATGAATGGAAGCAAGTCTATATGGAGTGGAGACAGACATGTACCACATAATGAATGGAAGCAAGTCTATACGGAGCGGAGACAGACATGTATCACATCATGAATGGAAGCAAGTCTATACGGAGCGGAGACAGACATGTATCACATCATGAATGGAAGCAAGTCTATACGGAGCGGAGACAGACATGTATCACATCATGAATGGAAGCAAGTCTATACGGAGTGGAGACAGACATGTACCATATAATGAATGGAAGCAAGTCTATACGGAGCGGAGACAGACATGTATCACATCATGAATGGAAGCAAGTCTATACGGAGCGGAGACAGACATGTATCACATCATGAATGGAAGCAAGTCTATACGGAGCGGAGACAGACATGTATCACATCATGAATGGAAGCAAGTCTATACGGAGCGGAGACAGACATGTATCACATCATGAATGGAAGCAAGTCTATACGGAGCGGAGACAGACATGTATCACATCATGAATGGAAGCAAGTCTATACGGAGCGGAGACAGACATGTATCACATCATGAATGGAAGCAAGTCTATACGGAGTGGAGACAGACATGTACCACATAATGAATGGAAGCAAGTCTATACGGAGCGGAGACAGACATGCATCACATCATGAATGGAAGCAAGTCTATACGGAGCGGAGACAGACATGTATCACATCATGAATGGAAGCAAGTCTATACGGAGTGGAGACAGACAGGTATCACATCATGAATGGAAGCAAGTCTATACGGAGCGGAGACAGACATGTATCACATCATGAATGGAAGCAAGTCTATACGGAGCGGAGACAGACATGTATCACATCATGAATGGAAGCAAGTCTATACGGAGCGGAGACAGACATGTAAGTAAAATTAAAGGTCATTTTCACAGGCCTGAAGGATCATTGGGCGCACGGTAATTAAGTCATAATTTGTTCGGAAGCAGTTGCCTACCATGGGCCTGTCATATGATAACACAATCACATTTTGTAGGCTGATTGCACGGGAGAATAGGTGACCAATATTTCCCCCATTTTCATAGGCGACGAACCCAAGCGCCGAGCGCTCGTCCGACCTCGCTTATGGCATTATCGCGCTGTTCGCTGGCAACTCTGGTAACTCATACTATTGGGTATATAATGTTAGATTCATATGTTTATACACAAACTGCATTTGTTGGGTCACATGGTCAGTATCGCGTCGGCTGCCTTTAAGTCCCAAGGCATTTCCTGGTACCCAATTTAGACTGGATCGATATGGGAGGCCATTCATTTTTAAATATTCGACTTCGCCCCGAAGGAAATAGGAACCAGACTCCACCAGCCGGAGACCATCTCCTAACCCCTACAACACCGCTGATCTGCTAAGGTGAGGTAATTCAGTCTTACCTTGCTGCATTCGTGTTTGGTCGCCTGCCCCTTCTGGTCGCCGAAGTCCACAACGTCGTGGAAGCGAACTGTGGTGTTGTTGGTGTTTCCGCTGTTGGCGTTGCAGTTGAGGATGCGGGAATCGGCGGCCTCTTCACAGTCTGACGGCGCCATGATGTGAGGTTGTCATGAAGCACAGAATACCGATAGTCCTGTGTTCATTTCCTTGTAGTTACCAGACCTGGAATACGAGAATAAAGTATGTCATTGAACTCTCAGAGTCTGGGAAGATAAAGTACGTTCACAAATGTTTGCTGTTTGTTTGTTCGTATATCCTTTACAGAACATCGCTGTCAACATCAGCATCTTTCAGCTGATTGTTGATTTCTTGGCAAGATTAGTAGTTTGCCATTGCTTTTTGAGCGACCGGCTCACACACCCCGTAAGTTACACTGTGTCCCTCACCATCAGGCGAACCCACTCAGAGATACTAGTAATTTACCTCCCCAAGTCAAGGAAGACAGGTTAACATTTTAGTCCAGCTATCCGGTGTAGGGATTGAACCGCTTACCTCGGCATCATCACAACGGATGTTTAAGAGCACGCGTTCTTACCCATTCGACCATGCCGACCTGCAATGTTTGCTCTCATTCACGTTCCATTTGTTTTTAAAAGTGATATCTCCTGTACAATCTCCAAAACGGACTCCCCCCCCCCCCCCCCCCCCAAAAAAAAAAACTTTTTTGGTTGTAGATAATGATAAGGTTATATGCTAAATCTCAACGTTTCCTTTCAGTTGGTTACAGAGTTATGGATATTTATACGGGGAAAGCATTTGTGAACGCGCTATAGAATTTGGGGCTTGAAGCCCTTAGTTATAGATAGTGGTTTCATAAACGTTTCGTTTCGTGCTACCACTGGATATACTGTTTAAATATTTTCTTTATCAATATTAATCATCATCATCAAGTATTACGCCGATAAGCGTGGGCTGTCAGGGTTCACCATCTCATGCGATCACCAGTGTCTTGGATCAGGCCTGTGTTCCTGTTTCCATTATGTCCAGTGGCAAAGCCAAACAGGTATCTATGTCTCTAACCCCTCACCCCCACCAATCACTTTTTTTTTTTTGAGGGGGGGGGGATGTTTTTTTTTAGCTCTTTCTCCATGAATGTTGTCTGTTTCACTAATTTTTCAACTTTATTTCTCCTCATAATGTGGCAGAAATACTTCGACTGCCGACACCTAATTTCTCGAATCAATTTACGGTTTTATTCAACATCTTGTATCACAACGTCGTTCTCATCACGGAGCGACGACAAATCTCGCGATCTCTGCCCATGTCTCATGCCCCAGCATCCTCTTGACAAAGATGTCCGCAATGTCCTGTGTCCATCGTCTTGCTGTTCGACCCCTGCCTCTTTCTACCATCAACTCATTATTTCAGTCTATTGTTTTCACCCATAAATGTTGTTAGCATATTTCAGCCTATTTTTTCACCTAGAAATGTTGTTAACAAATTCCAGCCTGCAGTTTTCACCCATAAATGTTGTTAGCATATTCCAGCTTGTTGCTTTAATCATGAAAAGTGGACTTTTTTCGGGCTGCAATATCTTTCTCCAGGTTGCATCAACTTTCACTCATTTCCATTAATCCACCGTACAAAGACAGAAAGATACACCGACAATATCAGACTTTAACAACCTTAAAGTGAACAAAGCTTTGCATATTGATCCTGTCTTAGTGTAAGACTCCAACAATACCATACTATAGCAACGTAAAAGTGAGCAAAGCTTGGTATATTGATCATGTCTTCATGGAAGACACCAACAATATCAACATAGCTACATAAATGTGAATAAACTTGGCATAGTGATCCCTTCTTCATGGAATATACCAATAATTGCAGACTGTGGCTACATAAAAGTGAACAAGATTGGCAAATTGATCCTCTCTCCACAAGGAAGACAACAACAATATCAGACAAGCTATATAAATGTGAGCACAGCTTGGTACATTGATCTGATCTACATGGAAGTCACCAATAATATCACCATAGCTACATAAATATGACCAAGCTTTGCACGTTGATCTTATCTTCATGGAAGTCACCAATAATATTCGACTGTATCTTCATAAATGTAAACACAGCTTGGCACATAGCTCCTGTCTTCATGGCTCACCAACTTTCACAAATCTCCATCTAACTTCAGTGTCCAACAAACAACTATCAAAGCTTATTGTGCTTTCTCTGAATGTCTAACATCCACCAAGTAAACAGGCCATTAGTTTGCTGAAGCGGCTGGTCCATAATCAGGCAAGGCAGGCTTGATCACTTCAAACGCACATTTAGCACTTTGAAGTTGTTGCCTGTCGTGTCTTTTTGGGGGATTTTGCAGCTGTAGAATTACACAGACGGTATCATGGAAGTCTTGTAATCTCCTGTGAACGCCATTAACATCCAGCATTTGCCCGTTTACGTGACCCGTGCTTTCCCAGACCCGTGAGTAAACTGACAATCACATACCACAGCGCACCTAATTTCACGTTTCTTTTCTTTTTCTTGTTTCCTGCTGTTCTTGCTGTGAACAAATAATGAACGTTAAAATTGGGTAGCAAAGCACAACCAGCCAAAGAAAAACGCTGGAGTTGATTGCGAAGTCATGTAAAGGACATACGACTAACTTATTTTTTACTGTGAAGCCTCGCAGAGAGAAGGTAGGCGTAATATTCAATATTATTTTTGTTTCCTATATCTTGTTTCTTGTGTTATTGCCATATTTGATTTCTTCAATGTCTCTTTTACTCGATCTAGCCATTTCTTCCGATGTAGTCCGCTCACCTTGTATCCCGCTGTTCTCGTGTACAACTATGGACTGCTCTAGCCCAGTGGTTCTAGTGGATTTTAGAGTTTCGGGGTGGAGTGAATTTGTGGGTCTCCTTGGGGCGGTGAATTTTAGGGTTTCCGGGAGGGGGGGGGGGGGGGTGGGTAAGATTATTTCAAGATCGCGTTAATACAAAAACAAATTACTTGATATTGTTTTTCCCTCCAAAATTTAGGGTTCTGTACTTCTCGCCCTTCTGAAATTCATTTTATAGTGTAAGTAGACCAGCAAATAACGTTTTATGTAGACGTCTAGACTTGTGTGTTATTAAATGTAGCTTCCATTTTTACGTATACTGTGTAGGAGCGGGGATGGGGTTATATGGAGTAAATATGAAAGGGGGGGGGGGGAATGACATTCTGACCTTAAGGTGAAGGAGTGCATGGGTCCAAAAAGGCTGAGAACCACTTCTCTAGCCGCTGGTTGATCATGTTCCTTTTTGTCTAAATCGAACCACGGCCATCCGTTCGACAAGCAAATGTCCAGACTACGCTACCACGTTACCCATTAGAAGAGGATGCCAAAGTAATAATTAGCAGACGGAGTTCGTGAACTGAAGTAAAAATGTCCCAGTCTGACCTGACAAGGAAGAGTTCGAAGCAGTAACGGCTAATTTCAAGTGCGGGTAAGATGGACCATGGATGCACTAATCAAAAAATCGTATATTTTTCGTCCTCGTTCCCACAAAAACTTGAATGCCAATTAATGTGACTAATACAGTAGTAGTATCATTGGACTCGGGGTTAGGACATTCTCCGTAATCCCGTTTATCCACATTGGCAAACGCAACTGCGCGAGAATCGGTAGCGGTTCTCGCCGCGCTCGTTACTTACGGGATATGTGAGCCGACCGCGCAGAAAGCAATGACAAACTATTGAGAGTAATTTTGCCAAGAAATCAACAACAGCGGTGAAATGCTGGTATTGACAGCGATGTCCTGTAATAGGATATGCGGGAGGAAAATACAGTAGTAGTTCGTTTCTGATTAACTTTCCGGTTCAGTTTTTGGTGGAGTCAATTTGGTTGATGTCATTTTGTTTATGTGCATTGTTGTACGTTGGACAGGACTGTAGCACACACATAAGCGCATGTGCGCACGCACACGCACAGAGAGAGGGAGATCCAGCGAACCTATCTTGAACTGGTGATAGAGAATTCACTTTATTGTTTCCTGTTCAAAATATAAAATCGATGACCTGATCTTTATTTGAAAGTTGATGGTAAGCATCTGGATAACCAACCATTCACCCAGTCCCACTGCCCCCCCCCCCCCCCACTCACACACACACACACACACACACACACACACATATATATATATATATATATATATATATATATATATATATATATATATATATATATATATATATATATATATATATATAGGGGGGGGGGGTTCACTTTGTGTGATATCTTGCTCAGTCTAGATGGATAGACTGGTCTCCGTTATACCAAACAAACAGTCTAGATGGAAAGACTGATCATAGAAACCAAACAGTCTAGATGAAAAGATGGTATCCTTCACCATATGTTCAGAACGTCATCCCCCCCCCCCCCCTTTTTCGTATTTCCTCCCTATATACCCCCCCCCCCCCCTACACAGTATACGTAAAAATTGAAGCTAAATTTAATAACACATACTAGAACAAGTCTAGACGTCTACATAAAACGTGATTTGCTTGTCCAGTTACGTTATAAAACGAATTTCATAAGGGCGAGAAGTACAGAACCGTAAAGTATGGAGGGGAAAACAATATCAAGAAATTGGTTCTTGTATTATCACGATCTTGAAATAATCTTAATCCCCGCCCCAGGAAACCCTAAAAATCCCCTCTAGTCCTTGTGAAACAAAACAGTTTAGATTGACAGACTGATCCACGTGAAACCAAACAGTCTAGAGGAAATACTTGTGGTCCCTGTGAAACCAAACAGTCTTGATGGAAAGTCTGGAAGTCTCTGTGAAACCAAACAGTCTAGATGGAAAAATTGGAGGTCGCTGTGAAACCAAACAATCTAGACGGAGAGACTTGTGGTCCCTGTGAAACTAAACAGTCTAGATTGAAAGACTGATAATCCCTGTGAAACCAAACAGTCTAGACAGAAAGACTGGTCTCTGTGAAACCAAACAGTCTAGACGGAAAGACTGGTGGTCCCCGTGAAACCAAACAGTCTAGACAGAAAGACTGGTGGTCCCCGTGAAACCAAACAGTCTAGACCAGTGTTTCCCAACGTGGGGCCCACGCCCCACAGGGGGGCAATTCGATTGTTAAGGGGGGGGGCAATTTGAAAATGAAAGAAATCGGCTGGATATAACAAAACGGGCAGACTTGAGACTGAAGTTAACTAAATTGGAACCTGACATAACATCTCTTTGCAGCAAGCATCAAACGCAAGGATCTCACTAAATTTAAATAATTACTAATAATTAAAATATTATAGAAAAATCTTTCATTAAAATTATTTTGTACTTGAATTTCAGCTCTCCATTATATGTTTTGAAAAGTTACTTACTGTGTTTGCTCAAAAATTTCCTAGTGATTTCTCCCTAAAACCTATCGGTCCTTTGGCTAGGATCGGGTGCATTTGCTGCTCTCCCCCCAGTAGTGCGCCTGGTCTGGTCGGGGGCCGGGATGATCAAATAAAAACCCATCACATATCTTCACCTTAGATGTGGGCCTGGTGGACCACTGTAGGGCAATAGCTCACAGTGAGACTAAGGGTCCACACAAAAAAGGGGGAGGCGGGGGAACTAGCTTGTCTGGGGTAACCACCAAACCCCCCCCCCCCCCAAAAAAAAATAAATTCACACAACACAACCGACATACAGGGATGCGGGACCTGGGGGGGGGGGGGCTCTGGCTTCTCTAGGAACCGTGAGCCCTTCTTAAAACAAAATTCAAGTTTCTTTAGTGAACATTTCAATTTTTGAATATTAAAAATGATGCATATGTTTTGTGGCAGGGGGGGGGGGGGGGAATAAGAATTTTAGAAAGGCTTAGGTGGGGCATAGCACAAAAAAGGTTGGGAAGCACTGGTCTAGACAGAAAGACTGGTGGTCCCCGTGAAACCAAACAGTCTAGACATAAATGCTGGTCTCTATGAAACCAAACAGTCTAGATGGAAAGACTGGTCTCTGTGAAACCAAACAGTCTAGACATAAATACTGGTCTCTGTGAAACCAAACAGTCTAAACAGAAAGACTGGTCCCTGTGAAACTAAACAGTCTAGATGGAAAGACTGGTCTTTGTGAAACCAAACAGTATAGAAGACTGGTCTCTGTGAAACCAAACAGTCTAGATAGAAAGACTGGTCCCTGTGAAACCAAACAGTCTAGATGGAAAGACTGGTCCTTGTGAAACCAAACAGTCTAGATAGAAAGATTCGTCTCTGTGAAACCAAACAGTCTAGACAGAAAGACTGGTCTCTGTGAAACGAAACAGTCTAGACAGAAAGACTGGTCTCTGTGAAACCATAGAGTCTAGATAGAAAGATTCGTCTCTGTGAAACCAAACAGTCTAGATAGAAAGATTCGTCTCTGTGAAACCAAACAGTCTAGACAGAAAGACTGGTCTCTGTGAAACGAAACAGTCTAGATAGTCTAGATGGAAAGACTGGTCTCTGTGAAACCAAACAGTATAGAAGACTGGTCTCTGTGAAACCAAACAGTATAGAAGACTGGTCTCTGTGAAACCAAACAGTATAGAAGACTGGTCTCTGTGAAACCAAACAGTATAGAAGACTGGTCTCTGTGAAACCAAACAGTATAGAAGACTGGTCTCTGTGGGGGAAAAAACAGTCTAGATAGAAAGACTGGTCCCTGTGAAACTAAACAGTCTAGACGAAAAGACTGGTGGTCCCCGTGAAACCAAACAGACTTGATGAATGATTTTCACTGTCTAGATGAAAATAGTGGTCGCTGAGAAACCAAAGTTCTCTAGGTCTTTCATTTGTTTGGGAATATGTGAGAGGATTGAAATAGCATTAGAAATAAAAATCAAATTTATTGATCTTCTCTCTTTTATTTTCGTAAGTGTCGATCAATAGTTGAGCAATATTTTCACTAGAGAGTATATGACCCGATAATTCTCTTCTCTTAGATCTCTGAAACCAGATATGAATGTTTATTTAAAGTGTGAGAAAAAACAGAATCCGATCTTTGATTTGTGCTCTTTGAACTTTTTATCATATTCTGTTTGTGATTAGTTCCTTTTTAGATTAATTTCTTCTGTCTTCCAACTTCAACTTTGGCATTAAATTATTGTTTGCACTACTGATATTTCACTGAACGTCCAACTGCTTTAATAATCATAAACAGACAATTAATGCTGGGGTTGACTGCAAAGTCCTTTAAAGGACACATAGCTAAATAACACTGATCTTTGCACATAAGTTATGGATCTGATGACTTATGTTATGCCCAGTTGTATAATACTAGTCATTTGTCGTATTCTTCTTCCTTGTTGGCACCCAGATGCCCACGTTAATGTCTCTAGTAAAATAGAAAGTAATAGAGGAATGTATCTGGCACAAGCCATTTTTAGTTTCATGATATTTCCGTAAGTTTGTGGAGGAATGTATCTGCCCATGTCATATATAGTTTTATGATATTCCCGTAAGTTTGTGGAGGAATGTATCTGCCCATGTCATATATAGTTTTATGATATTCCTGTAAGTTTGTGGAGGAGTGTATCTGCCCATGTCATATATAGTTTTATGATATTCCTGTAAGTTTGTGGAGGAGTGTATCTGCCCATGTCATATATAGTTTTATGATATTCCCGTAAGTTTGTGGAGGAATGTATCTGCCCATGTCATATATAGTTTTATGATATTCCCGTAAGTTTGTGGAGGAATGTATCTGCCCATGTCATATATAGTTTTATGATATTCCTGTAAGTTTGTGGAGGAGTGTATCTGCCCATGTCATATATAGTTTTATGATATTCCTGTAAGTTTGTGGAGGAGTGTATCTGCCCATGTCATATATAGTTTTATGATATTCCTGTAAGTTTGTGGAGGAGTGTATCTGCCCATGTCATATATAGTTTTATGATATTCCCGTAAGTTTGTGGAGGAATGTATCTGCCCATGTCATATATAGTTTTATGATATTCCTGTAAGTTTGTGGAGCTACATATTTTTTTTGTTTGATTTCATTGATTAAATATTCGCAGGATTGGATTGACGCTCAAAAAGCCTTTCCAACAAACAAACATAATGTGCGCAGGGGAATAATCGGCCTTGAGATATGTAGCACGCCTATTTGTTTGCTTGTTTCCCAATCGGCCTTGAGATATGTAGCACGCCTATTTGTTTGCTTGTTTCCCAATCGGCCTTGAGATATGTAACACGCCTATTTGTTTACTTGTTTCCCAATTGGCCTTGAGATATGTAGCACGCCTATTTGTTTGCTTGTTTCCCAATCGGCCTTGAGATATGTAGCACGCCTATTTGTTTACTTGTTTCCCAATTGGCCTTGAGATATGTAGCACGCCTATTTGTTTACTTGTTTCCCAATTGGCCTTGAGATATGTAGCACGCCTATTTGTTTACTTGTTTCCCAATTGGCCTTGAGATATGTAGCACGCCTATTTGTTTACGTTTCCCAATTGGCCTTGAGATATGTAGCACGCCTATTTGTTTACGTTTCCCAATTGGCCTTGAGATATGTAGCACGCCTATTTGTTTACGTTTCCCAATTGGCCTTGAGATATGTAGCACGCCTATTTGTTTGCTTGTTTCCCAATCGGCTTTGAGATATGTAGCACGCCTATTTGTTTACTTGTTTCCCAATCGGCTTTGAGATATGTAGCACGCCTATTTGTTTACTTGTTTCCCAATCGGCCTTGAGATATGTAGCACGCCTATTTGTTTGCTTGTTTCCCAATCGGCCTTGAGATATGTAGCACGCCTATTTGTTTACTTGTTTCCCAATTGGCCTTGAGATATGTAGCACGCCTATTTGTTTACTTGTTTCCCAATCAGCCTTGAGATATGTAGCACGCCTATTTGTTTACTTGTTTCCCAATTGGCCTTGAGATATGTAGCACGCCTATTTGTTTGCTTGTTTCCCAATTGGCCTTGAGATATGTAGCACGCCTATTTGTTTACTTGTTTCCCAATTGGCCTTGAGATATGTAGCACGCCTATTTGTTTACTTGTTTCCCAATTGGCCTTGAGATATGTAGCACGCCTATTTGTTTGCTTGTTTCCCAATTGGCCTTGAGATATGTAGCACGCCTATTTGTTTACTTGTTTCCCAATTGGCCTTGAGATATGTAGCACGCCTATTTGTTTACTTGTTTCCCAATTGGCCTTGAGATATGTAGCACGCCTATTTGTTTACGTTTCCCAATTGGCCTTGAGATATGTAGCACGCCTATTTGTTTACGTTTCCCAATTGGCCTTGAGATATGTAGCACGCCTATTTGTTTACGTTTCCCAATTGGCCTTGAGATATGTAGCACGCCTATTTGTTTACGTTTCCCAATTGGCCTTGAGATATGTAGCACGCCTATTTGTTTACGTTTCCCAATTGGCCTTGAGATATGTAGCACGCCTATTTGTTTACGTTTCCCAATTGGCCTTGAGATATGTAGCACGCCTATTTGTTTACTTGTTTCCCAATTGGCCTTGAGATATGTAGCACGCCTATTTGTTTACGTTTCCCAATTGGCCTTGAGATATGTAGCACGCCTATTTGTTTACGTTTCCCAATTGGCCTTGAGATATGTAGCACGCCTATTTGTTTACGTTTCCCAATTGGCCTTGAGATATGTAGCACGCCTATTTGTTTACGTTTCCCAATTGGCCTTGAGATATGTAGCACGCCTATTTGTTTACGTTTCCCAATTGGCCTTGAGATATGTAGCACGCCTATTTGTTTTACGTTTCCCAATTGGCCTTGAGATATGTAGCACGCCTATTTGTTTACGTTTCCCAATTGGCCTTGAGATATGTAGCACGCCTATTTGTTTACGTTTCCCAATTGGCCTTGAGATATGTAGCACGCCTATTTGTTTACTTGTTTCCCAATTGGCCTTGAGATATGTAGCACGCCTATTTGTTTACTTGTTTCCCAATTGGCCTTGAGATATGTAGCACGCCTATTTGTTTACGTTTCCCAATTGGCCTTGAGATATGTAGCACGCCTATTTGTTTACGTTTCCCAATTGGCCTTGAGATATGTAGCACGCCTATTTGTTTACGTTTCCCAATTGGCCTTGAGATATGTAGCACGCCTATTTGTTTACGTTTCCCAATTGGCCTTGAGATATGTAGCACGCCTATTGTTTACGTTTCCCAATTGGCCTTGAGATATGTAGCACGCCTATTTGTTTACGTTTCCCAATTGGCCTTGAGATATGTAGCACGCCTATTTGTTTACTTGTTTCCCAATTGGCCTTGAGATATGTAGCACGCCTATTTGTTTACTTGTTTCCCAATTGGCCTTGAGATATGTAGCACGCCTATTTGTTTACGTTTCCCAATTGGCCTTGAGATATGTAGCACGCCTATTTGTTTACGTTTCCCAATTGGCCTTGAGATATGTAGCACGCCTATTTGTTTACGTTTCCCAATTGGCCTTGAGATATGTAGCACGCCTATTTGTTTACGTTTCCCAATTGGCCTTGAGATATGTAGCACGCCTATTTGTTTACGTTTCCCAATTGGCCTTGAGATATGTAGCACGCCTATTTGTTTACGTTTCCCAATTGGCCTTGAGATATGTAGCACGCCTACTTGTTTGCTTGTTTCCCAATCTCCACATTCTGCTTATTATTCCTTAATACAGTCACTGTGGTGTCTTCTCCGTTTTTTTTGTTGTTGTCTATTTGTTGATGAAGGTTTGTCACCACAACTTCCTTTGTGTCCCGTAATTATATGTTGTAAAACGGCGTTATTGTACGTGTGTTTATATTGTTTACCCGTTGCATTTATATCCACCCCCGTAGCCAGCCTCGAGAGCTGGCAGCGACCTGCTTCCTTCCGCTCTCATGGCATTGTCAATTTACCTTCCTACCCTCTAGACCAGAGGTTCCCAAACCACGGCCCGCCAGGCTGTAAGAAAGTGGCACGCGAGGCCTCGTTGTTTAATATAATATGTTTTAATAATATAAAGAAAAAAATGCAATCGGAGCTCCCCGTCAGCGTGCGATAATTTACTCTGTTCGTGGTTGTTATGCTTATATATTATCGAATGCGCCTGTTCAGTTCACAACGAAACGTTATGAAGTTCCCATATCCCAGCCTTGTCGACCAATTAGAGTGCACAAGGAGCCATGTTGTCGTCTGTTACAACTGTTTAGCAGAGTCGATAGTATTGTGTTGAAATTAGAAGTTTTTTCAAAGACAAATTTACCGTTAAGCCTGTAAACATTAGTGGGGAAAATCTAAAATCAAACAATGTTAAAAAGCGAAAATGTCAAGATGTTGCTTATCGTGAATTCAACGAAGATTGGACGGAGAAATGTATGTGTATGCCTTGCCGTAGTGGTAAACCACTTTGCGTAATCTGCGGATTTTGTGTTTCTGTTACCCAAAAAATAAAAAAAATAAAACATTAATCTGGAACGACACTTCACGACCACACATTCAGACATAAATGCTCAATATCCGTGCAATTCGGAGTTAAGAAAAGCAGTCATTTTTCACCAAGGCTAACGAACAGAGCAAGAGTTCTGTTGTTGCGTCGTCGTACGAAGTCGCTCTTGAGTTGTCTCGCAAAAAAGAAGCCGTTCACCGATGCAGAAGAAATAATCAAGCCTTCCCTTAAAATTGCTGCTGGAATGCTTGGCGATAAAAACTGTGAAACAAAATTTGATCAGATTCCTTTGTCTAATAATACTTAATGTCTAATAATAATTAATGAGCGGGCTGACCATGGCCAGGCGAGTTGAAGAATTAGCAATCGATGTTCATCGTCAAGGAGCAGCACATATCAAAAATTGTACAGTTTTCTTTCATTGGCAGTGGATGAATCCAGTGACATTTCTGACACAGCTCAGGTCGCAGTTTTTGTTCGAGCATAAACGATAATTTTGAAGTCACTGAAGAACTTCTAGGACTTGAATCAATGCATGCAACTACCAAAGGGACTGACTGATCTGTTTGAAACTCTAAAGTTGTGTGTAGAGAAAAACAACGTAGAATGGACCAAATTGGACAATGCATGCACCGACGGTGCTCCGGTTTTGACGGGTAAAACGTCTGGATGTCTAGCATTATTGGAACAGTTTCTTGGCAGCGCTATATTAAAATATCATTGTATCATTCACCAAGAAGCTCTGTGTAAAATAACTTTAAATCTGAAACATGTCATGGATGTTTTCCTGAGATATGTGAACGAAATTCGAAGTAAGGCGCTGAACAGGCGTTTGTTCAGATAGTTTCTATCAGACCTGAACGAGGAATACGGTGAGCTACTGTTACACTGTGATGTCAGATGGCTATCTAAAGGGAAAGTTCTGTCACGTTTCTTGGCACTGAAAAATAGTGTCTATCTGTTTCTGTCTGGGGAAAAAAACATGCATTGCTTACAGAACGGGAATGTCTGCTGAACGATGGCTGGCTTAATGACCTGTCATTTTTGGTGGACATCACGTCTCATTTAAACTCTTTAAATGCGAGGATCCAGGGGGAAAGAAACTATTAACAAATTTGTGCGATGACATTTCTTCATTTAAAATGAGACTACGACAGTTTATCGGACAGCTGACTGAGGGACTTTAGATGTGTTTCCAACTTGTGGTGGACAAGAAATATGACTTGTTACAATACAAAGTAAAAGTTGAAAGTTTTCTGGATATCTTTCAGTCGAGATTTCAAGAGTTCACAAAGAGGATAATGTTTCCCTCTTCATAAATCCATTCGTATTTCCTATTGTCAATTACAGCAAAACCTTCAGCACGAAGTAATCGATTTGAAATGCAATTGTGCACTGAGATGTAAATTTCTGGAGCTGCCTACTTCACCTTCAGCTGATCATATGATTTCATTCTGGCGACTATTGCCTGTCGAACAATTTGAACACACGCGTTCATACACCCAGAGATACATTTGTCGTTTTCGTTCGACTTACAGATGCGAGCAGTCATTTTCCCCAATGACCGTTATAAAAAAAAAAAAAAAAAAAAAACAAGCAACGTTCCAGATTAACCGACAGTAACCTAGCTGCGCTTATGACTTTGGGTGCGACAGATTTGTGCCCAGACATTGATAAACTGGCATCTGAACTTAAGTAACTGGTATATGAAGAACAGTTACAATTGTAAATTAATTACATTAATAGCCACTTTCGAGACTGATTAAACATTTATTGTTAAACGAAATTTTGATTGTAAACCAAAACATGACCGCAGTGCAGTACTGACACTGACTGCCTTTAAAGTTTTAGATTTTTTTTTACCACAGTTAAGAAAGGATAAGAATGAGATTGCACGACTTTTATAATTTTATAACGTTGTGGCCCGCTTAACTACTGAAAATAGTAGATATGGCCCTCTGCATGAAAAGCGTGGGAACCACTGCTCTAGACCAATGCGACATCTTCACATTTAATAGAACCCGTATATATAACACATTCACATATAATATCATCCTTACATATAACACCGTCATATATATAATATCCCCCATACATATAACACATTCATATAAAATATCCCCCTTACAGATAACACCTTCAAATTTAAAAGCCCCCTTACATATAACATCTTCACATATAAAATCCCCCATACATATAACTTCTTCACATATAATATCCCCCTTACATATAACATATTCACATTTAATAACCCCCTTACATATAACATCTTCACATTTAATAGCCCACTTACATATAACATCTTTACATTTAATAGCTCCCTTACATATAACATCTTCACAATTAATAACCCCCTTACATATAACACCTTCACATATGATAACCCCCTTACACATAATTCCTTCACAAATAATATCCCCCTTACATATAACATCTTCACATATAATATCCACCTTACATATAACACCTTCACATATAATATGCTTCTTACATATAACACCTTCACATTTAATAGCCCCTTTACATATAACACCTTTAAATTTAATAGCCCCCTTGCATATAACACCTTCATATTTAAGATACGCCTTACATATAACACCTTCACATTTAATATCCCCATCACATATAACTGTCGTGTCCTCCTTTACAGTGTCGTCCCTGGAGTGAAGAGAGCCGACACCCACATTATAATATTTTCCTCCTTTTTAATATTCTGGAGAATCCACCAGCTTCCGTCCAACACACTCCATCAGCCCGTGGACACCTTTTCCTGTCACTCTCTCACTGTCGTACTATGCCCCCTCTCATACTTCTCCAACGCAACATACTCAACAACTCTTGCTTCTAAAAATTAATAAAGATTAATTTATTAAAAGAAAAGTGTAACGTATATGAGACGTGTATGTGAAGAAAATGTGTGACGTGTTCTATAAAGTGTGTAGAATCGGACTCTCAGACTACAACCCAGTCAGCTGATCCCAGCAAGGATAGACCACAGCACGTTACGTCAGAACATGTACATCTCACCCAGTGCCGAAACCATCCTGCTGGATACTGATTTGCCTCTGTAGACCTCTGGTAATCCCATTTCATGATCATCCGAAATAGACACCGGTGGTATTAACAGTTAATCATGGACCGGTTGCACCCTACACAATGTCCGTTCCTATCGTTCCTAAAAAAATGCACAAGTCCTTTGTAGTGTGTACACAGTTATTAATGTTAATTGTTAATGTACTTGATCCTCACTCGTGTCTATCTAGCCTCAAGTATCATGTCTTGTGTTCTATTACACGAGATTATATCACACTAGGTAACTATTATAATTAATGTTCTCAGTTAGTTACTACTGTCTGATGCTGTGTGGTGCATCAGTAATCATCACCCCTCTTTGGTGAATCATCTTCCTTCTAGCTTTAGTTACGTTCTGTACGAAACTTTATTTGACTGTTCCACTGGTGTTCTTCCGAATGGGATTTGAACCTTTCCTAAAAACTTGTTGAGTTTCCTCGGATCTGGTAGGGAACCTAGGATAGAAACAACACATCTGGTGATAGTACTAGTCACTGATCCTATCGGCTGAGTGTAAGCCTATTGCCTTGCTTAATGATCTTTAGCTAACTAAACTATGTCATAGAGCAGATTAGCTACCCACCTAGGGCCGAATCAGGCTATGACAAGGAAAGACCAATACAGAGTGCAACCTCAGTATTCTATTCACCTTAGCAGAGCCAATATCACTATTCTACTCTAACTAGTTTTCCACTAACAGTGCTAATCATCACACTATAGTTTTAACAAGGCTACAGTCTATATTAATTAGAACTAATAGACTATATTGACTACCTTATGCAAAACCGCCTCATTCCCGGGATGGCTACTACACTTTGCCATAACGACACATGCTAGTTAATGTTAAATTATTCTAACACTGTAGAGCTCTCCCACAAACACGTCCATCATAATCCACGGTTTTGATCAACTCTGTTTCTCCCAATCATGGTTTATGGCAAACCCTAAATTTGGTCACGTGATATGGGTGACGTCCTGCAGGTGTTATTTGCGCATATCATCCATTGTCAAGAATCGATTCCTCCCTTGCCTTAGTCACTGTCAAAGTTGTCATCACTTGTTTAGATTCCCAAAACAAGCCAGCGAGTTACTGTATGATCCCAACAACAGTTTTTCTCAACAAGCTGTCAGTAGCAATCTGCCCATCTGCGTGATGTCCGGAAACTATATGACATATGGACTGTTTACTTCCGTGCTGAGTACTTCCGTTTTTCCTCTGATTTGTTTATAATCTGTCAAAGAGATGTATGATTCAGCGCACTCACTTCCCCTATACATCTGCCACTGTTAATTTTGCCCGACAGGTGATGGTCGACATCCGATTGCCCCCATGATCCCACGGGTTCCATCTGTATTCAAATGTTGACAAACTGTCAAGGCGATGCCGGGACCTGTCACCATCACCACCGAATGTTCCAAATCCGTTAGAGATGTACACGTGCAGCTACAAATATTGTCCTGGGATTTTGACAACCGATTTGTTTTCTCTGTTAGTAAAAATAGTTGTCGCTGGCAGATAGTCCTTTTAATCAGTAAGCCTCTATAATAATCAGCTGGGTAAACGCACGGTTTTATTTTGTGACAATAACACCTTCACATTTAATATCCCCATCACATATAACACCTTCACATTTAATATCCCCATCACATATAACACCTTCACATTTATTATCCCTTTTACATATAATACCTTCACATTTAATATCCCCCTTACATATAACACCTTCTCATTTAATATCCTCATCACATACAACATCTTCACATTTAATAGCTCCCTTGCATATAACACCTGCACATTTAATATCGCCATTACATATAACACCTTCACATTTAATATCGCCATTACATATAACACCTTCACATTTAATATCCCAATTACATATAACACCTTCACATTTAATATCATCCTTACATATAACACCTTCACATTTAATAGCTCCCTTGCACATAAAACCTGCACATTTAATATCCCCCTTGCATATAACACCTTCACATTTTATATCCTCCTTACATATAACACCTTCACATTTTATATCCTCCTTACATATAACACCTGCACATTTAATAGCCTCCATGCATATTTTTTTTAATGTATATAACACCTTCACATTTAATATCCTCCTTGCATATAACACCTTCACATATAATGTTCTCCTTACATATAACACCTTCACATTTAATAGCCCCCTTACACATGACACCTTCACATATTAGTCCCCTTACATATGACACCTTCACATACAATAGACCCCTTACACATAACACACGTGTAGCACCTTCTGTGTGAATGGGTGGAGGATGTGTGTGGGTAGGGGTATTGTGATCGAGAGATGTTTGGTTGGGGGTGGGTGGGTGGGGGTGTGTGAGTGCGTAGTGGAGGATGTATGCGTGAGTGAGTGTGTTTGGTGGACGGGTAGGGAATGCGTGTGTGGGTGGGGAGAGGTGTGTGGTGTGTTGGTTGGGGATATTGTGTGAGTGAGGTATGTGTGTGTGGGTGGGGGATTTTTGTGGTGTGTGAGTGGGGGTATGTGGGGTGGATGGGTAAGGGTATCTGTGTGGGTGTGGGTGGGAATATTGTGTGGTATCTGGGTGGGGGATATGTGTGTGGTGTGTAAGTGGGGATGTGTTGGTGAGGGATATGTGTGTGTGTGGTGCGTGGGTTGGGAATAGTGCGTGGTAGGGGGTGTATGTGATGTGCGGGTGGGGGATTGCGTGGTGGGGGTTTAGGTTAAGGCATGTGTGGGTGGGTGGAAGTTGTATGTGTGGGTGGTGGGGTGTGTGTGTGTGTGTGTGGATTGTGGATGTATGGGTGGTTAGGGAGGTGTGTGTGGGTGGGGGGGGGGGGTAGGGACATGTCAGTTGGTGGGGATGTGTGTGTATGGTTTGGGGATGTGTGAGTGAATGTGCGATTTGTGGGTTGGTGGGGGATTGTGTGCATGGGTGGGGAATATGTTGTCGATGGAGATGTGGCTAAGGGATGGGTGGTTTGAGGTGTGGGTGGGGAGAGGATGTGTGGGTTAAGATGTGGATGGGCGTGGGATGTGTGGGTTGGTGGGGGAATGTTTGTGGGTGGCGAGTGTGTTTTGGTTGGGGGATCAGGTGAGGGCAGTATGTGTGGGTGGGGGATGTGCGGGAGGGGGATGGGTCGGTTGGTGGGGTATGTATGTGTCCTTGGTGTGCGTGTGTGTGGGTAGGTGGGGGTGTTTATGTGTCCCTTGGTGCGCGTGTGTGTGGGTAAGTGGGGTTGTGTGGGTGGGGTGATGTATGGATAGGTGGGAGATGGGCTTCATAACATGGTAATTAGCCTTGTTTATGTTTACAACATTCATTTCACAATGTTTATTTTTCTTCCTATGTAAATGTATAATGCTCTTGATGAACGAAAGACGAGTGATTGAAAGGGCCGAATGTAAGACGGGCCTGCGCGCCCAATTTGTGACCCTAATAAAGTTGATTTTATTTTATTTGATTTTTGATTTAACACCTTTAAATTTAATCGCCTCCTTACATACAACACCTTCACATATAATAACCCCTTTGCATATGACACCTCCACATATAATTGACCCCTTACATATGACACCTTCACATATAATAGCCCCCTTACATATTTTTTTTTTTAAAGCATTTACATGACTTAGCTGTTAACACCAGCATCTTTCAGCTGTATGTTGATCTCTTGGCAAGATTACGCTCAGTAGTTTGCCATTGCTTTCTGAGCGGCCGGCTCAGTATCCCGCAAGTCACGAGCGGGGGTCGAACCGCCTCAGCTCTCGCTCCGCTACGAGACTCTGCGTGATAAACGGGATTACAGAGAGAAAGTGTTGTAACCCCACAGCCAGAGAGACCGGCATCCTTACATATTACACCCTCATATATAGTAGCCTCCTTACTCTTCTAAACCCCAGTCTCTGTCCCAATTCCGAGGCTCCTTCGAACTGTTTCACATTTCTAACTGTGATACACTGAGGTGAGATGAAGCTTAGACACTCCATGTTCACATCCATACGGTTTTCGGTCCACTATTATTAAATAAATAACGCCATCACAACGTTCACAACACCACGTCTGCCACCACCACGTTCACAGCACCACAATTGCCACCTCGCTCGGTAACCACTACCTAATGTGATTCTAATTTTTCCGCGTCCCCAGGCAAACCACGATACTGATTGCCAGTCGCACCTCGCCACGGGCTGTGTTATTTATTTTGTCTGTCACTCAAGGGGACCACAGGAGAAATAGGTGCCTGAGGAGACATTGAACATAAGAACTAACTGGATTCGAACCTCAAACCTCCAAATAACGCAGCCAACTTACGAAGAAACAGACGCGTTTGGTCACTCAAGATTGTGACAATAGATTATGAATATAATATTTACCGTATTAATTAATTGATTGGATTTAAAAAAAAAAAAAAAAAACTCTTTCACGCACTTTGAAAATGGCTGTTTCTGGTCCAATCTCCTCCTTCAGATATGGGACAACGGATACTCACGCAAACCTCAGGTCCCGTACATCACACTGATGTTGGACAACAGGATGCCTTCATCCGACATACAGGACTTCTCGTTGGAGCTCAAGCCAACGAACACAAGCAAGCAAGCAAGCAATAAAATACCGTTCTTAGCTACAGCAGTTTAAAGGCTGGACTTCATTGCATCGAGTTTGATCCAATGTGAATCCATATTTTCCGCAGAGTGGTCTGCAGACAGCGTCGCACAGAGCTCTACCTCTGTAGCTCCAAGACGACCCCCTAGAGGCCTCCAAAGAAACTGAACGCGTGAACCTAGAACACACCCGTGACATACGAATCCCGAGACAATCGGTTTGTCTACTTCACCACGTAGATTATCTATTCTCGACTAATTGTATACACTCTGTAATACACTGACGAAGTTCATAATCTGAACATATTAAAATGCCAATATTCTATATATAACACTCTGCGCACCATATTTTATTATGAGGTAAACATGGCCGAATGGACAAAAACTCTCGGTCTTAAACATCCGGCGTGCTGATGTTGAGATAATGGATTCAACCCTTATACAGGTCAGCTGAACTAAAATGTTGACTTCTCGTCTTTGACTTGGAGATGTAATTTACAAGTATTTCAGAAGTCGATGTTGGTTAGCCTGATGGCGAGGGACACAGGAATAAGGGACAGTTAATTCACACGCAAAAGTCTGACTAATGTGCTCCTCAGTAGTGGCAACTACTAGAAGTAGTAGCACTTGTAAGGACTACGTTTGAATTCAAAGCGAGAGAACGATAACAATATATATATATATATATATATATATATATATATATATATATATATATATATATATATATATATATATATATATATATATAAGTCACCATATATTTTATGATAGCAATTCATCACCACATATTTTATTACAATTCACTGTATATTTTATTATAGCAATTCACAGTATATTTTATGATAACAATTTAACATGTATTTTATGATAACAATTCACCATGTATTTTAGTATAACAATCCACTATATATTTTATTATAACAATTCATCATATTCCCATGAAAACGGCCTTTGGTGTTACATTTATTCACTTTTTGATGAGCGTCTCCGCGCCGAAGTGGTTCCGCCACCTGTCCCGGGTTAGAATTTCGTGGGTTCTCTTCCGAACACATCATTGGGTTGTCGAGTGAAGCGTCTCCATAAGCTCCTGGGGGTTGCGGTTGAAATTGCAGAGTCCGTGCACTGTGCATCGCTTTCAGCAAAGCGGCAGGCTGCTCTGTGCACAGACCGAACTATATGAGATAAAATGCGGTGCAAGAAAGTCCAAAATAACTCTTTAACTTTTAACGTATTTTTTAACCTTTGCTTATTAAAATAAATTCTCGACTGATTAATTAATTTTTGTCTCCAATTGTTCAGAACTGACTGCAATTTCTGGAATAATCCACAACAAGCCGGGCGGACAAAGTAAAACCCGGCACTCTTAAATTTAAAAACAATGAAAGACAGTTGCAAAAATAGAAGCTGGCACGCGACAGTAGCAAACAACAGGGGAGGGGTTTTGTCGATGACTAAAGCCATTCCCTGACACTCACTGTTTCTGATAATGAAAAGCAAACACAGACATACAACGAAAACAACCATTGTGGCCACTGTGATTTCTTTGATTGTGTGCTCTGCATAGTTTCTAATTATGTTTGTTTTGCCTTTCTGTTTGTCTGTCCAGTCGTCTGGCTGTGTTGTCTGTATATCTTCACTGTCAGGTGAAAAAATATTTCTTTTGTTAGGAATGGCATTTAGGAAAAGAGATGAGTATAGTGAATGAATAATTATGTCGAAAAAAATGATTTCGACGGCATGTCATTCTAAGCATAAAATCAGATCTTAACCAGATATGACTGAGCTACCGTATGACAGTAGATGGTACTACCTACATTCTGTTAGCGCCGAATGTTGGACGGTGCTCCCAAACACGACACCCCACATTGTGCCAACGGCTTTGAGCGAAGGGGCATAATTGGGAAGGTACAAGCCTTATCCTAGTGCCAGGAAATGCAATCGAAGGACTAAATGGCATGGCAGAGTAAACCAGGTCCTAAGACTCGGTCGGCAACTGGTCTAGGATGGAAGCTCAAACAGGCGGAGAGTTAGAGTATGCTTTGTTGATCCGGCAGCTTCTGCAGCTTGTCATGTTCCAGATGTATTGGTGTTATCTTTCCTCTGTAATAGACTAGGCTGACCGAAAAAGGGATCATGCTGCATGGGCAACACAAGGTCTCTAATTTCAGCCCAGGCTTAGTGCTATAGAGAGATATAACTGTCTCTTTCACAAACTATCGTCTGTCAAGACGGCAAGGTGCCAGCCAGTCAGACAGTCAGTCATTCTAAGCACCAACTCAAATATCTTATATGGATGTGTCCCACATATCTGTACTAAGCGCATTGATATAAATGTTGGGGAGCTGAAGTGGCAATGGCATAAGCTCTGTTGGACGAGGCTTCGGTGCTTATACTCGCTTTTCGCTACGGGAGGGAACGACTGACCATTTATATCTCGGTGCACTTAGATCTACAACACAATGAATGAATCACCAAATAAACAAGAAGTAGCTGATCACAAGTCACAAAATTAACTTTGCAGTCAAAGCCTTCGTCAGCTCACAAACAACAAACACACACCGATACAGCTACATAAAAATCATTATGTGAAAATTTAAATATATAAAAGTTACTCATCTGTTTCCTTGTTGTGGACCGGACACGTGTGTGATCGAATATCGCGCGGATGATTATAACAATGAGGCTAGACCGGAAATGTCGCCATGACGGAAAAGCGGGGGTCAAGGGGCAAAAGATCAATAACCTCACACGCCGACTCATACCTAAAAAAAACACATCATGATCCTTACTCTACACATACCCACAACATGTTTCAGATGCATGGGTTGTATTAACAGTACTAAAGAAACATATCCCCATACTAGCAAGTGTAACAGGTTATATATGAACAGACTCTAGTCTGCCGACCTAGTTGTCATAGGTTCGAATACGCCTGGAGGCAAATTTTGAAAGTTGGTTGGTTCTTCCAGTTCGACCCTGCATCAATTGGGTATCAGGAACTATCTTGGAAAGTAAAGACGGCCAGAATTATTTTGACCCCATCAAATTGGTCATATTGATCTATACGATGCGGGTCAAGCACCATATGCCCAATATGAATAAAAGTGTGTAAAAGGGGCATATGCTTTCCTTGCTTTTTATATAAGAAGATAGACAGAGATAATCATAACCTCTTTTAAACACAATTTGCCACTTGTACAAAAGGCCTCTATAATTCTTCTTCTCTATTTTTCCTCCTTCCATCTCTCAATGAAGCACAGGCCCTCAACCAACTCTCGTTTGTAGACTTGTTCTTAATTGCCTGGATTGTGCATAGAAAGAAAAAGCAGCGGCTGCAGCAGGATATAACAATATGAATTTGAAACAAATAGGTATATTAAACTCCTGCGAGAAGAAACGTACTAAACAATAACATCAACAACGTCGCACATACCTTACACGGAGATCCATCGTATCGCGAAATACAGGTGAAAACCCGAAATCAGAAGCACTCAATAAATATATCAAATGAATAATAAAATAAAATAAAATAAACTACACACAAACGCTTACAATACGGCACACTCCTGTGTGTGTTCTTGGGTATGAGGTATCCAGTCTCTAGACAACCCTAATTAGTCGCTTATAACGGCATGCATGGTAGGAGACTGTGTTACTACACGCTTCTTCGCTTATATGCCCCAGTAATACACGTGCGCCTATCTAATTAGATCTTCTTCTTCTTCTTCTTCTTCTCTTCTTCTTCTTCTTCTTCTTCTTCTTCTTCTTCTTCTCTTCTTCTTCTTCTTCTTCTTCTTCTTCTTCTTCTTCTTCTTCCTCGCTTGTTCTTCCTCCCATTGTTGCGAAGGCCCTCACCCAACTCACTCCATAGCCTCCCACCCTTAGCTATCCCATATAACTCCACCCATACCCCCACCCCCTCACTCCTTTTAGTATTCACTTCTGCCGCTACTGCTCTCCTCCGCGTGTTTTTAGTTGTGATGTTCTTAAAACATAGCAATGCTACTTTAAATAAAAGATTATTGAACGACCGAACGAACGAGCGAAAGAACGAACGAACTTTATTTTCAAAGGGTTAAGAGTTAGGCATGCAGGTCAGTCTGTGCATGCTGCCCTATTTTTCTCTTTCCTGGCATACTTATTTCATTCAATACCACCTATGAAGCTAATCTTAGACATTGAGACTCCAGGAGGTTAGCATGGCACAATGGATACGAGCGCTCGCTCTTAAACTTCCAGTGTGCTGATGCCAAAGTAGTAGTTAATCCCCTAACCCTGTCAGTTGAACTATAATGTTGACTTTACGTCCTTGACAAGGGACGTAATGTACAAGTACCTCAGAAGTCGAAATAGGTTCGCCTACCGGCGAGGGACACTAGTAACAGAGGAAGCTAATTCGGACACAAAAACCCGCCAAGTACACCAGAAGTGGTACGAGATAAAGTCAATAAGTAAGTCACAAATGGCTGTAGAAAAATAACTAAATATGATAAAAACTTGAAACTATTTTATTTTTATACATACATTGTCCCTTTATTTCTCAACATAATTTCCACCAACATTGATGCACTTATCCTATCGTTTTATCAGTCCTCCCAAACCGGCTGCATAGAACTGTGTGCTATGTTTTCTAAACCACGTTTTAACTTCACATTCAACTTCGGCGTCATTCGCGTCCTTGAGAAAATTTGTCTAACCAGCTATGCACTGCTTTACGGGACAAACATTTGTCAGCATAAACAGGAAGCATTTCCTTATGAATGACCTTTGCAGGCAGTCCTTTTGCCCACACAAAAAAAAAAAAACGTACAACAGCACGTTGCTCTTTGGTTGTGTAAGTACAGTCGCCATTATGTTTATGCGCATAGGACACCTAGCGCCACCTGACGAACCGGAATATAAAGTTCGATGTTGCTGTCACCTAATGACACCTGTAGAAAACACATACTGCAGTTACCTGCCATCCCACAGAACTGCGTGACTTAGTTATTGACTCGCCCTCGTAGCACTACATGGACTACGAATGACTTCAAAGCTAGCAAACGTAACTTCTCTTCCCCCCCCCCCCCTTCCCTCAAAATAAACACATGAGACTCCAGTATAGAGATTGCATCTCTGCCAAGATTTACCGCAAGCCAGCAAAGGCGGATCCACAAATGTGGAAGGCGCGCCCAGCTACGCCTCCGTAGTTGAGGAAGAAACAATATTTCCCAATTCGATATTTCTGAGAGGTTTGTGAAAATTAAACGCTGGGATCGATACACCCAACAGCGTTATGTCATTAACTGTACATCCCAAGAAAGATTGCGGAGCCGCGCTAGGAAAGTGGCTAGACGCGAGTCTGCCAGCTAGATGGGCATGGGTTCGAATACGCTTAGAGACGAGTGTTGAAAATTTGACCTGGGTTCCTGAATCGACATAGTTTTATAATTAAAAAGTCGCTTAAAAGTCGACAGAGTCGACTTCATTGCACCAGGTTTTTTCCCATATGGCTCGGTCTCTTTCCGCAGCACGGAAAGCGTCGCACAAAGCACGAACTCCGTAGCATTTAGCGATAACCCACAGGAGTCTCCGAAACATTTAACTCGTAAACCGAAGGACGCGGCCCGGAATCGAACCCACAACCTTCGGAGCACGAGTCAAACGGCTTGACCACTTCGCCACATAATTGTTGTCAGGAAATGCTTTGGGAAGTGAAGGCAGTCGGAGTGCTATTGATTACGTCACCGCCGGCGTTCCGATTGAGGTAAAAGTTTGAGTTTAGCATATGAACTCTTGGTACAATTGAATAACAACAGATTTGGTACAACTAGATAGCTGAGCACTTGGTAAAACTAGATAACTGGACACTTGGTACAACTAAATAAATGAACACTTGAATCAATTAGATGATTATATACTAGGTACGATTAGAAAATTACACACTTAGGTACAACATGACAACTGTACATTTGGTACAGTTAAATAACACTAAGTAACTGTATAAATAGTATAATTAGATAAATGGACAATTGGTGCAATGGATAACTTTACATTTTATACATTTAGATACCTTATCACTTGGTATAAGTAGTTAAGCGTACACTTGGTACAACTAGATAATTTTACACTTGGTACAATTAGATAGCTGTACACTTGGAACAACTATATAACTGTACGCTTGGTTGAACTAGAAAGCTTTACACATTATACAGTTAGATACCGGTATATTTGGTACAAATAGATACGTGTGCACTTGTTTTATAGCGACGAGGGCAGACTGCAAAATCATATTAATAATCTGAGTTCAACATGCAGGAGATACAATATGAGCATAAATACAGCTAAAACCTAAGTAATGCGAGTTAGCAGATCGCCGGGCCCACTAAGTATACAGATAAATAGCACAACTCTGAAACAAGTTAAAGAATTCAAATATCTTGGAAGTATGATCACAGAAGATGACAGATTGGACAGAGAAATTGAAATCAGATGTCAAAAAGCTAGTGCACTTACATATCAACTATCACCCTTACTGAAACATCCAAATATACCCATGCCCGCAAAACGACAGATAATTAACATCATATTCACACCAACCCTTTGCTACCAATCTCAGACCTGGACTTTATCCAAATCACACCTTCGCAAAATCAACACCTGCGAGATGAGATGCCTGAGGAGAGCTGCCAACTTAACAATCCGAGACCGAGTAAGAAATGCTATTATCAGACAGACTGTGGGATCAACACCTTGTGCACATTTATTGAAAGACAGAAGATCAAGTGGTTTGGCCATGTCGTTAGAATGCAACACCACAACTACCATCACTGACCTTACATCTAAGATCATCTGCGACGAGACCACGAGGACGTCCAAGAAGAAAATGGATTGACAACATCAAAGACATTGTACAACCACACGGAATGACACTATCCAATGCCGCCCACCGGGCGCTGGAACGCAAATTATTCCTCCCCACGACGCTTGACGGCAGAAGTGGAAGATGATGACGATGATGATGATGACACTTGGTAAAACTAGATGACATTACACCCGCTACAACTAAATAACTGTACACTTGGTACAACTAGATAACTTTGCACTTGACACAGTTAGATACATGTATACTTGGTACAACTAGATAACTTTGCACTTGACACAGTTAGATACATATACTCTTGGTAAAACCAGATAACATTACACTCACTACAATTAGATAACTGTACGCTTAGTACAACTAAGTAACTTTAGACTTGATACAGTTAGATACATGTACACATGGTACAACTAGATAACTTTACACTTGATAGAATTAGAAGCCTGTACACTTTACAATTAGATAACTGTACACTTGGTATTACTGGGTAACTTTACACTTGGTACAACTTGATAACTTATCTGAAATATCAACATAAATCTATGCTATTAGATGGCGGCCGTGTGGTCTCACGGTTGCACGCATCCATCATTTACATAATTACACATTCGAGATTGCCGTGCTAACTCTTAGACATTGATCGCCGAGGCTGGAAATACCACATCGATAATAAAACGTCACATGAGAATGTTGTTTCATCACTTAAATGTATAGGGGGAATGGGAGGCTTAAGGCCAGGAGATTTAAGTAATTGCACCAGGTTTAATCCTATATGGTTCTGCCTCTTCCACGGGGCGGTCTACAGACAGCGTTGCATATATCGCGAACTCGTGTTGATTCATCGGAGACAGGTTTCTCTGACCACACATGTGAACTGAATGACTGATTCCAGAAACGAACCCACAAACTCCAAAGAGTCAGGCAGACGATTTGAACACCTAGCCACGGAAATCACATGTGTAGCCACTACCAGCAGCGAAAGAGGTAGAGAAATTACTTCATTTGAATCTTTCCAACCAGCTAATATGAGAGAATTGATAACTTGATTGAAATACGCCACAGATACATCAGGTGACATAATACATCAGGTGACATAATACATCAGGTGACATAATACATCAGGTGACATAATACATCAGGTGACATAATACATCAGGTGACATAATAGAGATAATTGGTCTCAACAATGATTGTATTACTTGATGTTATGTTTCTCTGAATGTGTTATATTGTCTCAGCGTTTTTCTATTTGTCTGTCTCTCTGTCTGTCTGTCGGTCTGTCTGTCTGTTTGTCGGTCTATCTGTCTGTCTGTCTTTCAGCCTGTCTGTCTGAAATCCAGATTTAGTCTTTAAATCCGCTCACCGATGAAGATCTGAAAATATGACCACCGTGCCGATGTGCAAGCGTGTTATGCCATAGTGACCATAACAATTAAACTGAGACCAGAACGGACATCACACGGAAATTAACCAGCTGTAAATCCCGGTGTTAGTATGCATCACTGATGCCGACAGGTGTGGGCGGTCATGGTTCTCACACAATCACCAGTCTTGAGACAGACCCGTACTCTTGTCCCGATTAAGATTTTTGACCAAGTCAAATTGTTGTACCAAGATGTCACTAAGTTTTCAAGTTAATTTCTCCTTATAAAGTGGAAAAAATAATCTTGACTGTTTCCGCCTAATTTCTCCAATCAATTTACGATTTTTATTTGTTTCTTGTAGGACTTGCTCATTGGTTTTTCAGTCTGTCCACGAAATTCTTAGCATTTTCCTCAGAACCACATTTCTACTGCCACTAGATGTTTTTGAGCTTGTCTGCTCATTTCCCACGTTTCACATACATACAAATGTGAAGGTTCTATGAAGCACTGCAACACTTTTTTCTCGTTGCAATTGATATTTTTTTATTGGTCAGTATGTTTTTCAGCAAAATGCTGCCTTTGCCATAGCTATTCTTGTTCTAATCTCTTCAAGGCATCTCCAATAAGATATTATGACTCCTCCAAGATTGTTGTACCGAATTTTCCCAACTATTAACTATGCAAGAAATAACATCACAGGTACATCAGATGACATAATAAAGAGAATTGATCTCAAAAATGATGTTACTACTTGATGTTATGCTTCTCTGAATGTCTGTTTGTCTATAAGTGTGCCTCTCTGACTTGCAATGGCTAGTACTGACCGTAACATTGGCTAGTACTGACCGTAACATTGGCTAGTACTGACCGTAACATTGGCTAGTAAATCAACATGGAGCTGGGGTTGATAGCAATGTCCTGTAAAGAACATGTGACATTTTAAACTGTATTTAACCGAACGTGTGAAGGACATGTGACATTTTAAACTGTATTTAACTTCACGTGTGAAGCAGGAATCTTGGGTCCAGATTATTGGAATGAACAAACCCACATTGGGCTTGAACGGACCTAAAGAATATCACCAGAAAGCCCACCTTGTCATATTATATCTTCATAATTCTGAGAACAAATACGCAATTATCCACGGTGCTACCATATCTCCCTAGGAATGTCCCGTCTCATACCCGACAGTTGTGACCCGAGTCCCAAGAGAACTCCTTCTGGGTGTCATCGCGATTAGTTATTGCTAGTTGTGCTGGTAGTACTATTCAGAAGACGAATGATATTGGACCGTATAACTGAAGATTAGTCTGGCAAGTTACGTGAATAATCTTTGCTGAAGTTTGGCATATACCAACTTTCTAAGCACGTCCTATATAAAGTCATTAAGTTGATCGTTGATGAAGTTCGGTATAAATCAACTTTCATTAACGCGTCCCATATAAATACATTATTTCTCATAATAATCTCTGCTGAAGTTTGGTATAAACCAACTTTTTTTAACACATCCCATATTAAAAACATTATGTTCATCTTTGCTGAAGTTCGGTATATTAGTTCTCAAAGTGATATGAGATGCTTGAGGAGAGCTGCCAACTTAACTATCCGACACCGAATAAGAAATGATGTTATCAGACAGACAATATGATCAACACCGTGTGTACGTATATTGAAAGACAAAAGATCAGACGGTATGGCAATCTCGTTAAAATGCAACACCATCAACTACCAGCACTGGTCCTACATCAAAGAAGATCTGCTACGTGGGCAAGAGGACGCCCGAGAAGACAATGGAATGAGTTCTCATAATAATATTTGCTGGGGTTGAAATAAACAAACTTTCCTAACACGTCTCATATAAAGACATTAGTTCTCTTAAGACTCTTAATGACGATTTTTAACTTACACATTAATCTCCAAGCAAGGATATTCATCAAGACCGTAGATTGATGGAACAGTGGAGGTGTTGGGGTTAGACGCTCGTCTGTCAGCCTGACAGCCATGGGTTCGGATCGGCATAGCACACATGTTTTTTTTTTAAATTAAGCGTGGCCTCCCCGTATCGTCCAGGCCTAAACTGGGTACACGAAAATGATTTGGGAAGGAAAGGCGGCCAGTACGAGACTGACCACATCGGGGCTTCATGTTGTTTTGTCTCCTAAGCTTTCAAGTTTGTGGCTGAGGTAAGGGGTTCAACCCCTACACCGGAAAGTTGGACTATAATGTTGACCTATCGTCCTTTACTTAAGGACATTAATTACAAGTACCTCTGAAGTCGGAGTGGGTTCGCCTGAAGGCGAGGGACACTGCTAATAGGGAAAGCTAATCCACATGCAAAATTCAGTTCAGCACTACTAGAAGTAGTGTGTATGGACTACGCTTGAGTTCAAAGCGAGCGAGCGCAAAAATAAAGCTTCTCTGGCTTCAGTCTCTATCATTATATTGTGCGTTTTTGTAACTATACCGGTCTTTGTGGCTAAGGGCTTGCGAACGCAGTTTGTGAGCCTGTATACCCGGGTTCGAAACACGGCTGTGCTGGTTTTTTCAAAAAAAGGTATAGGAGCCGGTCGTTCAAAAAGCAATGGCAAACTACTGAACGTAAAATTTGCCCTTGAATCACGAATAGCGAAAATGCTGGGGTTGACTGCTACGTCCTGTGAGGGACATGCAACTTAATTTTAATTTTTGTATCTATAGCCTTGTCTACTTTACAGTCGTTTGAATATGGATTTATCATTACTATTTTCGGACAGTTAGGGCATTGCTTTACTGATCCTTCAGCTTCTGAAGCTTACCTTGTTCTAGGTGTATTAGTGTTACCTTTCTTCAGGAGTGAACTAGGCAGGCAGAGAGAGAGAGAGAGAGAGAGAGAGAGAGAGAGAGAGAGAGAGAGAGAGAGAGAGAGTCGGTGATCATGATGGATGGACAACACATGGTCAACAACATCCACCCATGGTCTTACCGCCATGTGTTGTAGTTATTATGCCTTTTTGTGTAGCACAATGTAACAAACTATCGTCTGCCAAGACGGTAAGTTGTCAGTGTCTTCTATCTTATACACCGGTCAGTTGGATATCTACCTTGACCTCTCGTTTAGAAAGCAATGGCAAACTACTGACCGTAAAATTGTCTAGAAAATCAACCTGGGTTTTGGGGTTGATCGCGACGTACTACAAAGGACATGGAACATTTTAATTGTATAGAGCAGGGGTGGGCAAACTTTTCGTGCGGAGGGCCGCATTGACAAATGTAAAGCTACTGGCGGGCCGCATATATATATATATATATATATATATATATATATATATATATATATATATATATATATATATATATATATCCATTTTGTTTACAGCAACCTATAACAATATGTAATCATTAATTATTTATAGGTTATTAAACAGTATAAATAACTATTTATTGCAATTTTATTTTACTTATACACTTATAATCTTATATTTGACAATACGGACACAAACTTTCACTAATTTGTTAACACGATTTTACAACTTGTTATTATAACAAATATTCTTTATTATCTATCAATGGCTTTAATTTAGACACACAGCGACCACACTGTTACTACAGTTTTTGATTTCTAATGAGATGTATGTAACTGCTTGCAATTTTTGACAATATTCTTGAAATCTGGAGCAAGTTTACTTGTTGAAATTCGCATGACAACATGCAAGTTGCAGTCCGACAATAAAGACCTATTCTTAGATTTGTTGATCTTCAAGCAAGAGAATGCTTGTTCGCAAATGTATGCTGATCCAAATAATGATAAACGTTTAGCTGCAAAGTTTTTCAAGTTGGGAAATGATTCTTGTGATAAAGATCCATAGAAATCCAGCAAACCATCTGTCTTGAATTTCTCTTTCAGGTCATGATCTGCTTGTAAGTCAAACAGCTCCAATTGTATGTCCTCTGTGGCTGTATCAGCTTCTGCACTAAAAGGTGAACTGAGAATATTGAACTATGGCTCTAATTTCTTGAAATCTTGGAATCTCCATCCAAATTCTTCAATCAATGCATCTAATTGGGCTTTGTATTTTTCAGTCATTTCACCAGAAATGGTTTCTTGTTTCAGCAAAGGGAAGTGACAAAATCTTTTTTCACTTGCTTGTCTGGAGAACAGTTAGAGTTTTGCCTGAAATGATTTTACATATACATACAATTCATGTGCAAACACACCATAGCCCTGAAGTTTGACATTCAGTTCATTTAACTTTTCCATAATTTCAAAGGCAAACATAAAGTCTAACTGCCATTCTTTATTGACAATGTTAGTATTAAAGTCACATGCAACGCCGTTCATCTCTAGGAACAAAACTATTTCTTCTCTGAGTTCCCACACTCGCCTCAACACCTTGCCGAGACTCAGCCATCGAATATTGGTGTGGTTCAGGACATCGGAATGTTCAGTTTCCAAATCGTCAAGTAATGACTTGAACTGTCTGTGATTAAGTCCCCTTGATCTGATGAGGTTGATGACACTGACAACTAGGTCAATAACATGTTTGATATTCAAACCAGTTTTACAGAGACTTTCTTGATGAAATCATACTGTGAAGTGGTAATAATGTGTGGTCTGGATATTCTGCTTTAATCTGATCACTTATCAACTTTGCCAGACCTACATTTTTTTTCCAGTCAAAGCACGAGCTCCGTCAGCTGTAACACTTGCCATCTTGTTCCAAACCAACCCAGTTCTTTCAATACAGTTAGTGACAGCATTGAATGTATCATGGCCTGTGGTTGTGTCTTTGAGTGACTCAACAATCAGTAACTCTTCAGTGAGTTTGAAAGAAGAATTTATTCCACGTATAAATATCAATAATTGGGCAGTATCATGTACATCGGTACTCTCATCCAATGCAAGAGAGTACCATAAAAATTGTTTACTTGCATCTTGAAGTTTATGCATCAAATTGTCACTGATCTTGTCAACACGCCTGACCACAATTCTCCTTGATAAAGTAAGGTTGTCAAATCTGTTTTATTTTAAATTCTGGACACATAATGGTTGCTGCATCTAGCAAACATTCCGTGATGAACTCGCCATCAGAAAATGGCTTGTTCTGTTTTACAATTCTGTGTGACTGCATACGACTAGCTTCAGTTGCAGCATCTTGAATTGAAGACTGTTTAGTGAAAACAGTTTGCTGTTTCTCCTAATTTTTCACCAACTCAAGGCATTTCCTTTCCTTCTCTTCGGTCGTTAAATTGTATCCGAAATCGGAATGTTTTGCTTGATAATTTAGTTTTAAATTATACTCCTTGAAGACAGATTCTGACTCACGACACAACAAGCAAACTGATTTGCTACCAACTTTTATAAAACAGTACTTAGTTGTCCAATCATCATTAAAAACACGGTATTCATCTTCAATCTTACGTTTGTTATTGACACTCATCATAACGGTACATGAAATTCTGTAAAATTCAACAAAATAACTTAAAAACGAATTAACATTTTTTTATTTCTAAATGCCCTCGCGGGCCGCATAAAATCACTTGGCGGGCCGCATGCGGCCCGCGGGCCGTAGTTTGCACACCCCTGGTATAGAGTGTACTTTTAATATTTGTGCAGTGTTTGAAAATATTGCCGGTGCAAGTTTTGTATTCACCCTCTGTAGAGTTCATGCAACATAATAGGTAAATACAAAACTTGGACCGACAATATTTTCAAGCACTGCTCAGTCATTAAAAATGAGACCCTTGATGGCGGATTTTAACTGAATTTTACACTGCAAATTGCTGTATCCATCAAGGTGTCGCCATGGGAGTCGCGATGTCATGTGACTAGACGCTGGTCAGCCGGTCTGATGGTCATGTGACTAGACGCTCGACTGCCGACCCAATGATCATGTGACTAGACGCTCGTCTGCCGACCCAATGATCATGTGACTAGACGCTCGTCTGCAGGCCCAATGGTCATGAGTTTAAATGCGCATTGGGGCGGATGTTTTAAACAGACCTCGACTCCCAGGTCAACCCAGCTTAAAATGGCTTCCCGGAAATGTCTTGGGATGTAAGTTCGGTGCGAGGCTGACCTCCGCATGGCCGAGTGCCGATTAATATTGAAAATTATGTGTCTAGCACCATACGCCCAATGCACAGAGGCGTGTACTATGGTAATTTACTTGTTTGTTTATCATTGACGGCTCAGTGGGGTTTACAGGGGGTTACAGACGCAGCTGTGGACGATTCGGCAGCAGATCGCCTTACGTTGTTGTTTCTTTAATGAAATGGTATAGGTGCCGGTCGCAACGGCAAACTAATGAACGTAAACTTGCTCAGGAATCACGAACATCCATTAAAAAAATGCTGGGGTTGACTGCTACGTCCTTTAAAGGATGGCAAACTAACTTTACTATTGGCGACAGGGCAGAGTGTGTCATTCATGTCTGCGTATCTGTGCGACTGCTATCTAGGCCACCACTGTGCGTCTGTCTGTCTGTTTGCTCGTCTGCCTGTTTATTTGTGTGTTTGATACTCATGTATATGTCTATGTTTCTTCCACTGCTATCTACCTGACTGGCTGTTTGTCTGTATATCTGTCTTTCATCCTTTCTGCCGATCTATCCCTGCCTGATTTTCTCAGTTATCTCCTAAATTACCTTTCCCCCGTAGATCCGTAAACAGTTTATACACAATAGAAGCATTTTCATAAATATATTAGGACAACCGGGACCAAACGGTTCAAGAGACCAGAATAATACAACTAAATGAAGATGTATAGAACACGTATGTCAGTGGATACCAAGCCATGGGAGACCACCCATCGGAGTCACAGTCACAAGCTGGAGCGGAGAGCGGGACGAGATTAAAGTCAGAGTGAAGCTTTTATTTGGAGACTTCCTAAAATGGTTGTTATTGTTCTTGTTCTTTTTGCTAATAGGCACTGGGATGTTGTATTGTTGCTATTCTATTGCTATTCGCCTGATGGACATGCCTGTTTCAAAGGGATATATGCTTAAAGCAGGTTCAGAACTTGGAAAATTCACAAAGTTCTAAAAAGTCAACTAACACGTCTGGCACATTCATATCACGGCGCGCAGAAAAGTCTCTCGATCTCTTTCCATTTATCCCGCCACATACATCCTCAAGGTGCTTGCAATATCGTGAATCCATCTTCGAGCTGGTCAAGATCTGGCTCTTTATCCAGGAACCTTGTGCCATCACCGTTCTTTCCAAGCTACCGTGAGTTTAATCATCATCATCATCATCATCATCATCATCATCATCATCATCATCATCATCATCATCATCCAGTGCCTTGCCGACGGCGTGGGCGATCATGCCTCTACAAAAACTGCGATATCCGACGTCAAGGATCATTTCTTGTGTTGACTCACTTCCGTGCCACGACACAAGACTGAAGAATTTTCTCACGCTGTCTTCCTCTATATTTCTTTCCATAAATATTTCCGGTTGTCACAACATGTCCCGGGATTTGTCTTCTCATAGTGTGACCAACAAATGATGACTGCTTCTTTCTGATGCTTGTGATAAGTTGACGTTTAAGGTGACGTTTAATATTGCCAGATATTTCCGGCTCCGAGACACTGTTTACAGGCCAGTTTTCTTCAATATTCAGGTCTTGTGGAATATCAGTATTTTTCGTCTTCTTGGTCTACGATATTCTAATAAATTTGCTGTAACATTTGAGCTCAAAAGCCCCTATTTTATTTGGGACATTAGCCAAACAGCATGTTTGATTATATAAACAGCATGGCACAAGAAAACTCGATGCGTAATGGCACAAATAAGCAGAAGTGAAATGCGAAAGTGGAAAGTCGGAAAAAGCGATGCACTAAAGTTTACTGACAGCCCACAAGGGGGTTTATGGGGCACAAGAGGAAAGTTGTTGTTCAGTTCACTGTGTCATGACATAAACATGAGGTTGTTAAGTTATCTGTTGTGACTGAAGCACTAGGGGCAGGCTTGTTGTTGGTATCTTATCATCACCATCATCATTATCACCAGTATCATCATTGTTATCGCATCATCATCATTTTCTTATCAAACCATCTTCATTTTCACCATTATCACCATTATTATCTTATCATCATCTTTATCTTATCATTACCATCATGTCACCATTATCTTATCATCATCATTTTCTTATCATTACCATCATCGCTATCATCAGTATCTTAGCATCATCATTATCTTATCACTATCATCATCACTACCACCATTATCTCATCACCACTATCATCATTATTTTATCATCATTATCTTATCATCACCACCATCACTATCATCATTAGCTTATCATTATCATCATCATTACAATCATTTATAATGTTATCTTCACAAGCATCACTATCACAATTATCATCACTATCATCATTATCATCTTCATCATAAACTTAGAAGTCTGAAGACTGATGTTGAGCTTGTCAGACAGTTTCACTCCTCTACTTCCTGCTCTCAGCAGTTCTTGGTTGTTCTGCATTAAACAGATCATTATGCCTGTGTGTTGTTGTTATGTCGTTTGCTATCTGCATAGGCGCTCACCAAATCCGACACCCCACATTGTGTCGACGGCGTCGGGTGGAGGGGCGCAGTTGGTACTGTACAAGTTGTATCCTAGGAAACGCAACCTAAGACTAAAAGTCATGGCAGTGCAGACCAGGCTCTAAGCCTCGATTGGAAACTGGTCTAGGCTGGAAGCTCTGACAGGCCGACAGTAAGAGTATTGCTTTGATGATCCGGCAGCTTCTGCAGCTTGTCTTGTTCCAGATGTATTTGTGTTACCTTTCTTCTGGAATAAACTAGGCAGGTCAATTGAGGGATCATGCTGCATGGGCAACACAAGGTCTGCAATTCAGCCCAGGCTTTGTGCTATGGAGAGGTATAACTCCATCGCTGTCCCCGCTATAAGGTGTGGTTATAATGCATTTGTTTTAAAGCACAATGTCACAAACAATCGTCTGTCAAGACAGCAATGTGCATATTTCAGTTGGGTTTCATCATTCTCAATACTAGAACAGCAACATAATAATATCCCCACCCTCCACCTATTTTTTGTTAAATGAAAATTGCCGTTGTGCAAGAGTAGAATTTATTCATAGATGGATTCAGATGGTTGGGCAATGTAACACAGCTACCAGAAACCAGCATGCGGCAAATAGCCTTGACATTTTGATTCAGCAGGAATAGATCGTGAGGTTGACGGCGCATGAGATGGGTGAGCGGAACATCAGAAGCAGTGAACTTCACCACGTCCCCGGCGCACACAAAAGGCCCTGTCTGGAATGTTATGTTTAACCTTTCTCCGAAAGGCATAACACATAAACATGACAAAAGGAGAAATAAGGAGAAAGTGGAACAAGCAAATGTAGACAGTGAACTTATGTTCGGATATCGTTAGTAGGGAGATCATTTTGTGTCAAATCGTTTGCAGAACGGCGGTCTCATCGCAAGTCAATGAAAAGATGTTTGATCATTCGCCAGTTCTCTTGCTTGCATTTTCTTGCTCAGGATGTCTTGACTGTCCTGTGTCCTCCGTCGTTTTTGTCACCCTTTGGCTCTTCTTCCAGTACCATGTTTTCTATTACTGTTTTACTGTTTGCCAATGCTATGTTTAATAGGGCCAAAGTATTTCAGCCTTCGAGACATGAGGTTGTCTAAACTGTCACTTTCAATAGTGTCTATAGTACATCGAGTTGAAGGACAGGGGGGTCTTGTCTCTGGGGAATTAAGACAAGTGGTTAGTGCAATTGATGCGAGCTGTGCAGGTTAGGGTTTTCGTTTTCCTCCGACAGATACGAGAAATCCACCACTTTACCAAAGATTCTAACCCGGGTATCCGATTGGGGGAGCGACGTTCTAGCCACACGCGCCTCCCGTGAGGGTGTTTACGATCTAGTTTTCTTCAGTGTTAGATTTTGTGGCCGTCAAGAGATAAAGTTTAAGAATCGCTGGTCTAGCCCAAGCCGGCAGAACGGGAGCTCCGTAATTAGGTTTACAGTCGTCCGTTAATCATTGGCCAGATTGGGCGGCTGTGGCTAGATTGATTAGGACAGAAATGGACAATTTGGGTGAAATATGAATGAGAAAACAGATTCTGACGGGTAAACAATGATGGCCAATGAGAGGCAGACGGAGCCACGGCAACGGGGAACTAGAGGGGGACAAAGACTATTATAATCTCACTTGTGTAATTACACAAACAACATAGAAACAAAACAGAACACAAAAAAAGGGGGGGGGGGTGGTTATAGATGGAGAATATACACACAGACACACGCACAGACACACATACGCAGAGGAATATTTAGATACACAGGCAGACACAGTGAGTTAGTGAGTGAGTGAGTGAGTGAAGTGAAGTGAGTAAGTCAGTCAGTCAGTCAATGTGTCAGTGAGTGAGTGAGTGAGTGAGTGAGTGAGTGAGTGAGTGAGTGAGTGAGTGAGCGAGTGAGTGAGCGAGTGAGTGAGTGAGTGAGTACACGATCGAGCGAACTAGTGATCGAGCGAACGAACAAGTAAGTGAACAGGTAAATAAGAGATTGGAAAGAAAAATGGGAAAGCGTGTTTACAAATCATCATGTTATCACACAACAAGAGATATACAATAGTATAGAAAGGATGATACGATGAAGCCAATCCTGCCAGAACTGGCCTTCTAACACAGAGAAAGGTATCGAGCTATTTTCTGGCTGGCTAATTCATATTTTTGCATCTAGCGTTGCACTGGGAAACATTTGTTTACAGTTTCTTCCATACAGTGCGTCGTTCAAACAATGTTTACATTTTATCTTTTGTCGGCGGACTGGAGAGATGCGTGAACGGAGTGTACAAATGATTAATTTATGAGAAATAATTGACATAATGCGAGCATAACACGCGGGGGGAGGGGGGAGGGGGGGGGGGAGACTGGGTGTGTTCTATAGCTGGCTGTTTTACTCATTTCCTTCCCAGTCATTAGTGTCTTAGAAACCGTCTCTGCGTAAGGGGATTAGATTCGTAATTGTCTACAACATAATGAGTTAATGTACCTGTATGATGTGTAGGGAAATTTTAAGAATGTTTAAAACATAATGAGTTAATTTAGCTGTACGATGGTGTAGAGGAAGTTTAAGAATGGTTAAAACATAATGAGTTAATGTAGCTTTACGACGGTGTAGGTGGAGTTTAAGAATATTTAAAACATAATGGGTTAATGTAGCTGTATGATGGTGTAGAGGAAGTTTAAGAACGTTTAAAACATAATGAGTTAATGTAGCTGTACGATGGTGTAGAGGAAGTTTAAGAATGTTTAAAACATAATGAGTTATTGTAGCATGAATGATGGTGTTGGGGAAGTTTAAGAATGTTTACAATTAAGTCGTCAGTAAGTAAGGATAAGATTCTTATACACGCTTTAAAGTGCATTTGGTACATGGTGATAACACCACATTTTATAGACCAAACGGCAGTGAATGGATGATATGCTTAGTAACGCTGGATGGATGATATGGTTAGTATCACTGGATGGATGATATGGTTAGTATCACTGGATGGATGATATGGTTAGTATCACTGGATGGATGGTATGGTTAGTATCACTGGATGGATAGATGATATGGTTAGTATCGCTGGATGGATGATATGGTTAGTATCACTGGATGGATGGTATGGTTAGTATCACTGGATGGATGGTATGTTTAGTATCACTGGATGGATGATATGGTTAGTATCACTGGATGGATGATATGCTTAGTATCGCTGGATGGATGATATGGTTAGTATCACTGGATATATGATATGGTTAGTATCACTGGATGGATGGTATGGTTAGTATCACTGGATGGATGATATGGTTAGTATCACTGGATGGATGATATGGTTAGTATCACTGGACAGATGATATGGTTAGTATCACTGGATGGAAGATATGCTTAGTATCGCTGGATGGATGATATGGTTAGTATCACTGGATGGATATGGTTAGTATCACTGAATGGATGATATGGTTAGTATCACTGGATGGATGATATGGTTAGTATCACTGGATGGATGATATGGTTAGTATCACTGGATGGATGATATGGTTACTATCACTGGATGGATGATATGCTTAGTATCACTGGATGTATGATATGGTTAGTATCACTGGATGGATGGTATGGTTAGTATCACTGGATGGATGATATGGTTAGTATCACTAGATGGATGATATGGTTAGTATCACTGGACAGATGATATGGTTAGTATCACTGGATGGATGATATGCTTAGTATCGCTGGATGGATGATATGGTTAGTATCACTGGATGGATGATATGGTTAGTATCACTGGATGGATGGTATGGTTAGTATCGCTGGATGGATGATATGGTTAGTATCACTGTATGGATGATATGGTTAGTATCACTGGATGGATGATATGGTTAGTATCACTGGATGGATGATATGGTTAATATCACTGGATGGATGATATGGTTAGTATCACTGGACGGATATGATTAGTATCACTGGATGGATGATATGGTTAGTATCACTGGATGGATGATATGGTTAGTATCACTGGATGGATATGGTTAGTATCACTGGATGGATGATATGCTTAGTATCACTGGATGGATGATATGGTTAGTATCACTGGATAGATGATATGGTTAGTATCACTGGATGGATGTAATGGTTAGTATCACTGGATAGATGATATGGTTAGCATCACTGGATGGATGATATGGTTAGTATCACGTGTTGGATGATATGGTTAGCATCACTGGATGGATGATATGGTTAGTATCACTGGATGGATGATATGGTTAGTATCACTGGATGGATATGGTTAGTATCACTGGATGGATGATATGGTTAGTATCACGTGTTGGATGATGTGGTTAGCATCACTGGATGGATGATATGGTAGTATCACTGGATGGATAATATGGTTAGTATCACTGGATAGATGATATGGTTAGTATCACGTGTTGGATGATATGGTTAGTATCACGTGTTGGATGATATGGTTAGCATCACTGGATGGATGATATGGTTAGTATCACTGGATGGATGATATGGTTAGTATCACTGGATGGATATGGTTAGTATCACTGGATGGATGCTATGGTTAGTATCACTGGATGGATGATATGGTTAGTATCACGTGTTGGATGATATGGTTAGCATCACTGGATGGATGATATGGTTAGTATCACTGGATGGATGATATGGTTAGTATCACTGGATAGATGATATGGTTAGTATCACGTGTTGGATGATATGGTTAGCATCACTGGATAGATGATATGGTTAGTATCACTGGATGGATGATATGGCTGGTATCACTGGATGAATATGGTTAGTATCACTGGATGGATGATATGGTTAGTATCACTGGATGGATGATATGGTTAGTATCACTGGATTGATATGGTTAGTATCACTGGATGGATGATATGATTAGTATCACTGGATGGATGATATGGTTAGTATCACTGGATGGATGATATGGTTAGTGTCACTGGATGGATGATATGGTTAGTATCACTGGATGGATGATATGGTTATTATCACTGGATGGATGATATGGTTATTATCACTGGATGGATGATATGGTTAGTATCACTGGATGGATGATATGGTTAGTATGACTGGATGGATGATATGGTTAGTATCACTGGATGGATGATATGGTTAGTATCACTGGATGGATGATATGGTTAGTATCACTGGATGGATGATATGGTTAGTATCACTGGATGGATGATATGGTTAGTATCACTGAATAGATGATATGGTTAGTATCACTGGATAGATGATATGGTTAGTATCACTGGATGGATGATATGGTTAGTATCATTGGATGGATGATAGAGTCAGTATCACTGGATGGATGATATGGTTAGTATCATTGGATGGATGATATGCTTAGTATCACTGGATGGATAATATGGTTAGTATCATTGGATGGATGATATGCTTACTATCACTGGATTGATGATATGGTTAGTATCACTGGATGGATGATATGGTTAGTATCACTGGATGGATAATATGGTTAGTATCACTGGATTGATGATATGGTTAGTATCACTGGATGGATGGTATGGTTAGTATCACTGAATGGATGATATGATTAGTATCACTGGAATCTTTTATTTCCAAAGACATTTACTGGTACCCAGGGAGTCTCCGTTTCGAACTGGTTACGACACCCGACTCACGCTCCGAATGTTGTGGGCTTGATTCCGGGCTACGTCGTTCTGTTCACAAGTGTAATTTTCTCCGAGACTCCTGGGGGTGTCGTCGCTGAAGCTACGGAGTTCGTGTTTTTTTTTGTCGCTTTCGACAGGCCACCCTGCTGAAAGAGACCGCGCCATATGGGATAACACCCGGTGCAATGAAGCCGATCTTCTTGCCTCGTGAACCTTTTATCCTATTTTAGACTGGGTCTACCTGAATTCCCTGAATTCTAAAAATGTGAACCCATCCCGGTGAGGTTCAAACCCATGACCTCGAGCCAGCAGGCGATCGTCCAGCCAGTACTCTACCGCGCTGCCACTACTAAGTCGGGTATTACGTTAATATTAGAGACCAGGAGTTACCTTTCTTGTGGCAAGTTGTTTACAATTTGTTTCCCATTATCTCCCTGCAAGCTTCTTTCCCGCAATGTTTACATGTTGTATTTTTAAAACGAGACAAGGAAAAGACAATCCACTTCTGATCATTAAGTATAACGAGCAATTGTGAATGAACTGGAATTTTCCTTGCTTCTGAAAGAAGTAAAATAAACAAACGAACGAATGAATCAAATTCACAAAATAAACTCTTTTTCCTCTATTTCCTCGTCTTCTTCTTCTTTCGCTGTGATCAACATTTGAACAACGTCTTTTAAATTAATATTCGAATATCGTCCTTGACTTGGGGACGTAAATTACAAGTACTGCTGAAGTCGGAGTGGGTTCGCCTGATGGTGAGGGGCACTTAATAGGGAAAGCTAATCCACACGCAAAATTCAGTTCAGCACTACTAGGAATAGTATGTATGGACTATGCTTGGGTTCAAAGCGAGAGAGAGAGAGAGCAAAAACATTAACATATCCAAATTGTGACTGACTCTGTCACATGATCATTAATCTGAGGCAGGCGATGGACTCTCTTATATAACTTCTCTTCTGAGGTTGAACGGGGTAGGGGTTATGGTAGAATGAAACGTTTGCTAAGCTATTCCGACATGGGTCCCAAACAGGATGGCCCGCTTGAGGTTTTCATCGGCCCCCTGGGGTCTTTCTCGAAGGTTCTCCTTAGTTGGCCAGATTTCCTGAGTTCGGAGAAGTCAGGCCAGTCTTCGAGGACATGTTGTGGGGTTTGCTTGAGTTGTCGATGTGTTCGAAGTGATAAGAGCGCTCGCTCTAGCACTTATGGTTTGCTGATGGCGAGATAGTGTGAAGGTGCTATTTATTTCCAGTCGTTATGCGTACATATGTATATTTAGATGTTTCACAATGCGTACATGGGTATATTTAGATGTTTCACAATGGGTGATAGTTTGTACATAAACGCACTTGCTTTTTTTAAACAACTAAACTCTAGGTATTCATCCAGCTAACCTTTCGAGGGGATGACGTAATGCAATGTCTACAAGACCAGCTTACTTCAGCAGTAGCCGAACATTCTGTGCTGCAACTCCAGTCATTAGGTATAAAACCACACCGATTCCTACACCAGCAGTAAAAGAGCCTGTTCTTTTGTACGCCAAAAACAATTGTATTTACCAATTCACATTTAAAGCCAGGTTTTCTACACCGGCAGAGAGACAGCTGAACAAAAGAGTGTCAGAACACATATCTCAATGGGTCGACAAGATACGATACATAGGCGATGCGAGCCTAGTGGGGCCGACACACCGGAAGCTCCCCGCGTCTTCAATTGGTAGGCACATTCTCGAAAGCGGGCATGTGATTGACAAAAACATTGCCTTTCGCGTGTTGTTTAACACACAAAATACACGCTTGTTAAAGTTTGCAAAAGCAAGAATGGTCAATCTACGCAAGCCAGATTTGCGCAAACAGAAAGACATGTTAGTCAGCTTACAATTACCATGGTAGACAATTGACATTACTGTGTGAACATGTGTATATTTCAGCTTGAAGGATTTATCTAGTTAATTTACTTTATGTTGTGTGAATTCTGCAGTATGTACATGACGAGATGCAGCGAAATATGCCAAGCAATAAATCGTGCAATATATTGTTTGTGTCTTCGTTATTCAAATTTTATTTTTATTTTTTTATTTTGTTTTTATTTTACATGCGACTTTAATTTCTCGGTCTATTAACATTATTACAAAGTTCAATAAATTGATTTGGTAAAGAACAAGCGTTGGTTGAGGGAATATAGCCAATGCGAGTTAAATGGCAAAAGAAGAAGAAGATGACAATGATTATTGACAACCGTAATGGCGGATGGACTTGAAAGCGGAATGTATCGAGGGAGTTAAATATATAAACGGACAGGCATAAAGGTGTTAATGACATCAAGATATTAATGACGGCAAGTCATCAGTAACATCAAAATGCAGTCTACCAGAATGTATACTTCACACTCAGGACATAAATTCTTTCACATCCATGACATCCAACATGACATCCAACATGACATCCAACATGACATCCAACCTTCCTGCCAAGATGGTTCTCAATGATAATGATTTTTGTAAGAAACAATTTCGCATATCTTGAGCGGCACTCGGTAGCATGGTGGTGGTGGGGCACTTGGTAGCGTAGTGGTGGGACACTCAGTAGCGTAATGGTGGGACACTCGGTAGCGTAGTGGTGGGACATTCGGTAGTGTAGTGGTGGGACACTCGGTAGCGTAGTGGTGGGACATTCGGTAGTGTAGTGGTGGGACACTCGGTAGCGTAGTGGTGGGACATTCGGTAGTGTAGTGGTGGGACACTCGGTAGCGTAGCAGTGGGACACATGATAGTGTGTGGTGGGGCACACGGTAGTGTAGTGGTGGGACAAACGGTAGCGTAGTGGTGGGACACACGGTAGTGTAGTGGTGGGATACTCGGTAGCTTAGTGTTGGGACACTCGCCTGCGGAGCAGAAGGCCGTCGATCCGCAGCTAGGCGAACTCGAAATCTTCAAAAACTGACCTTGTTCCCCAGGTTGACCCGACCTAAGATTAGTAGCAGGGATGTCTGGGGAAATAAAGGCGGCCGGCTTCCTACTGACCTCATCACCCGCCGATTGGTCTGCACAAATGTGGGTCTAGCACAGCATGTCCGATGTGCTTTAAGGCGCGAAAATGGTCTTTTATAAGCTAATGCTTACTTGGTGTAGTAGAGACAGGAAAGAGATAGAAAAGGCGACACGGGACAATATACACATCGAAAGCTTGAGTGGTCACACAGGTATTTGAACCGCCTCCGCCAAATGACGCCAGCCGCCGGAACAAACATGATTGGTAGCGTACGAACGCATGCATGCACCCGAACATAGCACTAACAAATAACAATGACACCACACGCCCTTTGACTAAAGTACGTGAGCGCAAATGATGCCGGATCAATAGTAACAGGAACAGACACGTTTTGCTGCCGCGACTGTCAGTGCAAATAGTTCTGTAGCTCCGGCGTCTTGCATGAATTTGTGTTTTTTAGTTGGAAATGTACGAGATCGCAGACTATTGATATGAGCGTTTATAAATAACATTGAACAGTGTGCAATCACAGCGTCAGTGGAGTTTCCCAGTGGGATCACATTATTTTGATAGTTTGAGCAGCTAGATTACGATCTTGTCTAAACCTCAGAGTTTCTTCTTCTTCTTCTTCTTCTTCTTCTTCTTCTTCTTCTTCTTCTTCTTCTTCTTCTTCTTCTTCTTCTTCTTCTTCTTCTTCTGCTGCTGCAGCTGATGCTGTTGTTGCTGCTGCTTCTGCTGCTGGTGATTCTTCTTCTTCTTCTTCTTCTTCTTCTTCTTCTTCTTCTTCTTCTTCTTCTTCTTCTTCTTCTTCTTCTTCTTCTTCTTCTTCTTCTTCTTCTTCTTCTTCTTCTTCTTCTTCTTCTCCTGCTGCTGCTGCTGCTACTGCTGCTGCTGTTTCTTCTTCTTCTTCTTCTGTTGTTCTGTTATACCGATTGTCTATATCTACAATGTCTTGTATCTTTATCTGATATGTCAGTAAGTCGAGGAACCATTTCCAAGCCTAACAACACGTTGGCTATATGATGCTGGGCCCATATTTTACAATTTTACAGCCATATCGGCCGTCGAGCGGTGAGGTGCTGAGTGTCATGCAGATCACCTTTATGTACCATGGCATATTTGGTAACTGCTCTAGGCTTGGCCAACCTGGGGGCTCCCGATCAATTTAACTAAGAAAATTTATACTATTCTCAGGATGTCACAGCATATGTCCTATCCAGGACCAGCGTGGTTTCCTCACCTCCTGATTCACTGGTATTTGTCCGATTCTCTCCATGAGCTCCATTGATGACTCTACCATTTTAATCCTTCTGCTTTGCATAGGGACCCGTTAATAAATGTTTTAGAGTTTGTTTGTTTGTTTGTTTGTTTAATAGTTTTCATCCTTCTCCATATTTCTAATCTATACTGTTAGACGTTAGAATTCAATATTCTCAGCTTTGTTCTAAATTATATTTCCTTTGACTTCCACAAATGATCTAATGTTATACAAGCTTTTATAGAAGTGACTTGTAGCAATAGTCTGCTGCAGGGGTGGGCAAACTGTTTGTGCGTAGGGCCACACTGACAAATGTAAAGCTATTTGGGGCACATATATATTATGTCAACTTTGTTTACAGCAACCTATTACAATAAGTAATTATGAATTATTTATAGGTATTAAACAGTATAAATAACTAATTAATGCAATTTTATTTTACTTATACATGTATACATTATATATTACAATATATTATATTTTACTTCTCCTTGATAAATTAATATGGTCAATTTATTTTTGTTGTTGTTCTGGACACATAATTTTTACTGCATCTAGCAAACATTCCTCGATGACCTCGCAATCATAAAATGGATTGTTCTGTTTTACAATTTTGTTTGACAGCACAAGACTAGCTTCTGTTGCAGCATCTTGAATTGAAGACTGTTTAGTGAAAACAGTTTTCTGTTTCTCCAAATCTTTCACCAACTCGGGGCATTTCCTTTCCCTCTCTTCGGTTGTTAAATTGTATCCTAAATCTGAATATTTTGCTTGATAATGTAGTTTGAAATTATACTCCTTGAAGACAGATTCTGACTCACGACACAACAAGCAAACTGATTTGCTACCAACTATTATAAAACAGTACTTAGTTGTCCATTCATAATTAAAAACATGGCATTCATTTTCAATCTTACGTTTTTTTAGTGACACTCATTGTTTTAATAGAATTCTAACAATTAGAATTTTACAAACCTTTAAAAAGGAAATAAAACAAAATCTACTTCCGGCTGTGTGTGAAAATAACATATTCGGAAAACAAGGAGTAAACTCAGAATAAATTTCAGAAACATATCAAGACTACTACAACAAATAAATTAACTTGAACATGTAAATGTGGAAATAATTTATAACAGCAAAAAAAAAAAACTTTTAAATTTAATATTTTCTTGCAAATGAAATCATTTTATTCACCGGAGAATATCTGTTTTCATAAAATCATCCTTATTACATTTTTACATGTCGCTAAATATTTTTCTAGATTAAAATTGATAAATTCGCATTTTAGCATTACATTACGAAGGTCAAGGACTGTTTACAAGAATATAAAATTAGAAATAAATTTTATCAAAAATGTTAAAACAATCAAACCGGTACATGAAATTCTGTAAATTACAACAAAATAACTTCAAAACGAATTTAAAATTTTTATTTCTAAATACCTTCGAGGGCCGCATAATATCAGTTACCTGGCCGCATGTAGCCCGCAGGCCGTAGTTTGCCCGTCCCTGGTCTTGTGGAACACGAGTACAAAAGGCAGAATGTCAGACGGGCCTGCGTGCCCAATTCTAAACCCTTTGAAAATAAAGATTTTCGTTCGTTCGTTCGTTCGTTCGTTCGTTCGTTCTTTCGAGTCATATAATTTTCTTAATCCGGATTGGTAAAGTCTCAACTTCTGGCGACAGTTTAAGTTTGGTTCGGTAAATGTGGTGATAGTTTTGAGCCACTTTAAAGTTTTACGACATATTAAAATTGAATCGTGGGAAATTGATTTAGTCATGGGAAACTGAGTTGACTGATTTTGTAAGAGTCAAATGTTGGTTCCAGCAGTAGTATCCAGCCAGGTTTGACGGAGACCACTTTGTTGTATGTTGCCATAGCGGGGCAGGGATTGCGGATTAGCTGTCAACCATGTGAAAATACTCCCATCTAACTGAAAATGTACAGCTCTTCGTGGCGGAACTATTTAAACTAACACTAGAAAGGGCGAGTCTCTGGCGTCGCAAAACCAGACAGCTCTAAATAAGTATGTAGTGTATACTTAAATACGTGTGTGTGCCCATATATACGTATCTAAACTCGAGTAAGACCACAGTTTACCTCAGCACAACACAAATATACCAAAGACTGGGGTATCCAGCCCTTGGGTGCGCAGCAGAAATCAGGTTACCGCGCACAAACACAGTTGAATTATACCCCCTTCTCATGACATGCCCAAAGAATGTGGACTCAGCAGACTACTAATAAATATGGCTTCAACATTTTGAACCATCTGCTTGGAGAGACGAAGGATTTACTGGTTTTTCGGGAGTGCTATATTGTCGATACCGCATTAACCATAAACGAAACCACCCGACCAAACTTGCCTGTTAAATAATGGTCCAATTCTGTTTTCACAGCTCAGACTAGTCCCTACCAAGCTTGGCTGTTTATTCCTGCCAAAGTTCTATTTTGCAAATTGGCAGTAATATCCCAGTGGATAAAGATACTGTTGACGTCTTTGTGATAACTGCGTGGAACATCCGGCTTACATCGCGGAAGACAACAGTTCAAATCGTGGTAAGACTCACTGCCTCTTTGAGCAAAAGGTATTCAATGACCTCAAAGACCTTCCTAATTTCAATTAACCATTCGCGGTTTTATTAAACTTTTGTATCCATCACATCTTTCGAAATCAATATATCTTTGTCCCCTTTCGTCGGTCCATCAATTTATCGAAAATCTGAGTGTCGCCCATGTCTGATGTTCTGTCATCTTTGTCTCCCTTCATTTCTCTCGCGTTCTTGTATAACAAGATAAAGTGTATATCGCTTTTTCGTGTAACCAACCACACATCATTTTTGTTGCGCCGAATTTCGCTAATAAAATGTGTCAGTTTTATCACAAGCGTGTCTTGTTGGCCTGGCGCCAAAGTACACTTGCATCTTCAGCGACGGGTTCATGTGATTTGGAGGCGACACATAATATGGCGTCTACGGCTTTGAAATGTTATATTGTATAGAATATCCTCTTATCTCTACTTCAATCCTTTACGTCTGTCAGTGCCAATCAATACATGTTAATTCGTTTCTCAAGCGTGTCAGTTATAGTTGGACTTTCATGTTCGAAAGCTCGGTGAGTGTTCCATGTTATACAAGGCACTGGCCATAAGTCTTAACACTGTGTCAGAGACTTAGTCGCCATTTAACGCATTCACGCAATTAATTGTAAGTCTACGTTAAGCCTCAGACAGACAAATCATTCTTACCAATCTATTGTACTCTAACATCGACTGTTACTACACCGCGATCCATTTATTGGCAATCAAATAGCACATGATTATATATTACAATATGTCCACTCTGTACACAAGCAGGGTTATTTAGGCCCTCTCAGTCACCTGTCTCATCGTCAGTCTATTATATTAACACTAGACACATACAGTCATTAAGGCTGTCAAACAACTATTCGCTCTCACATCTATATCACTATCACACTTCACAATCTCACTCTACAGTCACCAATGTCCTGAAACCTAAAAACACGTCCAATGTCAAATACACACTGTCCAGTCCCTTCCTTTCTCCCGTGTCTTGCTATCCCATGCTTTCCTTACCACGGGTCCATTCCCTGAGACCTTTTCACTCTACCATCCCTTCTTATCCTGAGTTTTTGCCTGTAATCTACACTCGTCTGTCCTTGAAACTCGTGGCTGTCGTCAATATATCTTACGTTACCAAGTCTTTTAACTCCTCCTAGTCTGAGTTGTTGTCAATTTACATTACAAGATCTCTTTAACTCTACCTGCCCTGTTCTAAACTATCGTCGATATATAATACATATAGGACTTTGACATCCTGACTATGAAGAAGTAAGAGGTAAAAGTTGAAACTAGCACATAACGCTCTTCATAACTGCACTCAGCGCATGGAATATGTATTTGTTTCTTCAAAGGATTCTACAGCTTTGGAACCTCTCCACCAGCGGTGAGACAGAACAGTGGAGAGTTGAGAGGTCGGGGCTGTGATAAAATTCCCGTTGTTACAGGAATAAACACGTAGAGAAATATATAAGTAGATGGAAACAGTGTTTAATGATTCCTGATTAGAGCATGCTTCAGCAAACAAAAAAACAAAAAAAACACTAGGCAGTTTAAGTGTGGCCGCTCAAATATTGCTGATCTGCCTTGATCTGAGACATCATCCTCAGAGTGCAAAGAAGAAAGTGCAGCAAGAGTGAAGAAACTCATTGACCAGGTTCTGAAAGTGATAACTGCGGAGAAAGCTAATGCATTTAAGCGTGTATATCTCTGACATTTACAATCGTTTTAATTTTCGAGCAGTTTTTATTTTTATTTTTTAATTAGGGTATATTAAATAGTACCGTAGTGATTTTACAAATTGTACATTGTTCTATAGCCATAATGGGCAGCGTGTAGCGACTACACCCGCGTCTGCCATACCTGTGGTCTCGGGTTCAAACCACAAGAGAGCGGTTTCGAATTATAAAAATTGAACAGGTCGATCCGGCCTCAAATGGGTACCAGGTAATGTCGTTTGAAGTAAAGGCGGCCATTGTGGTATCGACCACTCAGCCCACTGAGAGCCATTTTATCTATACACACGTGCCCAAATGCGCGATAGGCGCGTGAAAGGGCCATTTACTGTTACTTCACATATAAGAACGTTAGGTTGTTTACACAGATTATCACCTTCTTCATCTGTGCTGTCTGCAGTTGAAGCATAGACTTTTATTATATCTGAGATTTTTGCCAATAATGCTTAAACATGTCCAACATGCTAATCATTGTTTCATGTTTCACTTTGTCAATTGCTTTCATGTAATCAGTCAAGCTTAAATACAGATCTCTTTCCCTTTCAATCATTCTTTCTGTTAATGTTCTCATTATGTATATGGCGTCGTGTGTGCCTTTACCTTCTATAAATCCTCACTCATTTGATGTATATCCTTTTCAGGACCTCGCAGTCAACTCTAGCATTTTTTTCTCCTGTTTGTGATTTCTCGGCATGTTTACGTTCAATTGTTTGCCATTGCTTTCTGAACGACCGGCTGTCATACCTGAATGAAACCAGCGCAAGGCTCTCTGCTTTTGCGTGCTTGTTTTGTTTATACTGTGGGAATGTGAGATGAGATCAGCATAAAATAAAATGGGTATCATAAAATGTCTTAGAAAGTAAAGGTAACAGAGAAGGTATTTACCACATCACCCCTCGAGTGTAAAGGTAACCGAGAAGGTATTTACCACATCACCCCTCGAGTGTAAAGGTAACCGAGAAGGTATTTACCACATCACCCCTCGAGTGTAAAGGTAACCGAGAAGGTATTTATCACATCACCCCTCGAGTGTAAAGGTAACCGAGAAGGTATTTACCACATCACCCCTCGAGTGTAAAGGTAACCGAGAAGGTATTTACCACATCACCCCTGGAGTGTAAAGGTAACCGAGAAGGTATTTACCACATCACCCCTGGAGTGTAAAGGTAACCGAGAAGGTATTTACCACATCACCCCTGGAGTGTAAAGGTAACCGAGAAGGTATTTACCACATCACCCCTGGAGTGTAAAGGTAACCGAGAAGGTATTTACCACATCACCCCTCGAGTGTAAAGGTAACCGAGAAGGTATTTACCACATCACCCCTGGAGTGTAAAGGTAACCGAGAAGGTATTTACCACATCACCCCTGGAGTGTAAAGGTAACCGAGAAGGTATTTACCACATCACCCCTCGAGTGTAAAGGTAAGCGAGAAGGTATTTATCACATCACCCCTCGAGTGTAAAGGTAACCGAGAAGGTATTTACCACATCATCCCTCGAGTGTCTATGACACTAAAGAATATGGGACTAGCACAATAAACCCAATAGAACTTCAGATGTGTGAAATGGTCCTTTATTTATCAGGGATCTCTATTAGTGGTCATATTATACATAGTTGATAATATACAAATGACACCGTCTTGTTTGCAACAAGTAAGAAGAACCTACAGAAAAGGGTAGGTATAGTGTTTGTAAGAAGTGAAAAATGGACCCCAGCTTGCATAATTGGAGGGCAGAAGTAATGTACGGATGTGATACGTGGACAATGAGCAGACAAATGAACAAATATCTAATGGTAGGGTAAATGTGGTTTCTGTGGAAAATGCAGAGAATACCATGGACAGACAGAAAAAGCAATGATCAGGTCCTACAAGTAGCAAACGAAACCCCTAAACTGATTAGAGACAATAGACTTAGACAGTCAAGATTTTTGGGCACGTTATGAGAAGACATAAACTAGAGAACTTGGTGACATCTAACAAGAATGACGGGAATAGAACAAGGGAAGGCAGCGCGATAAATATCTAGATGGCCTGGCCACATGGCATAATGGAGACAAAAACACACATTTGATCTAGGACTCTGCAATCGTGTGAGATAACGAAACGTGAACGCACACGTTTATCGGCGTGGCACATGATGATGATGAGAAGTAATGGTAATATGAAAGTAGTATGCCTAAATGTCAGTGGTATTAATATGGGACAAGAACGGAAGTTGGAGTATTGAGGCACACGGACAACATCAGGTGGAAGATTTGTCTCGGAGATAAAGAATAGAATATGACACTTCTTCTTCTTCTTCTTCTTCTTCTTCTTCTTCTTCTTCTTCTTCTTCTTCTTCTTCTTCTTCTTCTTCTTCTTCTTCTTCTTCTTCTTCTTCTTCTTCTTCTTCCTTCTTCTTCTTCTTCTTCGCCTTCTTATTCGAGTCGCCGGTCTGAAGCAAACACCATTGCCCATGCTTCTACTATTCCCTTTGACATCTGATATTCAACCGAAATTGATGTCGAGTATATTATTGTTAATGTCCCCGGTGGTTAGGTTTTCTACAGACCTTTTCTTTGCTTCCCTTGGCTAGTATTTTACAGCTTAAGACTACACTCTTTCTTGTCGACTTTTATACTGATCATCATCATCATTAAGTGCACTGGATCAACTCTAACAATAATTTTCCTCCGTGTCACCGCCTCAGTCCACCCAGCATAAGTTCTTTTGTTCTGCCTCTGCCTCTTTTGACACAAATCTGCCAAGCTGTCACTACATTCTTCTCTTCTCATTACATAATCATAGAATGTTGTTTATCTCTTTGATATAACAACAACAACAACAACAACAACAACAACAACAACAAAAACAACAACAACAACAACAACAACAAAACTTTATTTTCAAAGGGTTAAGAATTGGGCACGCAGGCCCGTCTAACATTCTGCCCTTTTATCACTCTCTTTCATACATTATACCATTCACACATCATTCAAGGCTAACTGAAAACAGCAACAATATAAAAGGTATGCATTATAAAGGCATGTGGAAAACTAAAAATCAATACTACACGACTCAGTAATAGTAATAACTGGTGTGGCACTTGTTATTAGCTATGTGGAATATACTGGCGTACCAAAAGGTATAGTTGTATATACCGTTCTATTTTCATTAACACCTTCCAGACAATCGTTATTAGTAACTCGGACAGGCTTTTGTTGGTATTCTCCATAAATTTCATTTCATTTACCTACCATTTCAATGCCGGCTCAATGGCGAAGGGCTTATGGACGCAGTTGGTAATCCCGTATACCGCGTTCGAAACACAGCTGTGGGCAATTTGGCAGCAGACCGCTTTACGTTGGTTTTTTATGAAATGGTATGGGTGCCGGTCGTTCAGAAAGCATTGGTAAACTACAGGACGTAAGTTTACCCAGGAATCTCGAATAGACAAAATATGCTGTGGTTGACTGCTACGTTCTGTAAAGGATATGCAAATAACTAACCATTTCATGAACAATGGATAGAAAATTATTTCAACTCTCGTCTGTAATGGTCACCAAAAATTATTGACATAGTCTAAATTAAACGATTACATCAAATATGAAATTGAGTATATTTACATTCTAATAAAACTATTGGACTCGAAGCCACAAGTCTTACAAACGCCATTCGTAAATGGCGGATGGTATGTTTACGTCTGTTAGATATGTCAGTTTATCGTGTATCCGCCCTACGTAAACACATTTACAGCTCTGTATGTAAATCAAGGCGATCTAATTTCATAGTGGTGGGCGTTGACGGGTGCCATAGTAGGTCACTTATAGTTCATTTCTGGTGTGGTTTAGCCGGTCTCGTTCGCCATCAAGTCTATTTCCGGTCCAGGAGACGCATGCGTCAATTACCGGAAGATGGATGGAAAATCATGGCTGCCTTCACTTCCTGCCGCATCTACTGTCTGTTAACTCGTGAAGGACGTCAGCAGTTTCCGTGTTTTATTTATCATATATATGGTGTATTTTTAATGATTGTGCAGTGCTTGAAAACATTGCCGGTCCAAGTTTTGTATTCACCCTCTGTAAAGTTTATGCAATATAAAAGGTAAATATTTGGACCGGCAATATTTTCAAATATATATACCGGCAATATTTTCAAATACTGCACAGTCATTAAAAATACACCCCATTTACACACACACACACACACACACACACACACACACACACACACACACACAACACCATTGCAACCTATTTGAGCACTGTCTCAGCACACACACACCCTTAAAAATAATCATAGTATACTTCATTGGCACCTTGCCGTCTTGACAGACGATAGTTTGTGCTTCAAAAAGGCATAATAACTTTTAACCATGGCGGTAGCGAATGTGACTGATAAGGCCAATTCGCGATGTAAATGTTCGTTCACAGTGGGTGCATGTGAACACGTGGTCATTTCCACCATCATGCACCATCTTACGTCTCACACGCTCGGTGTGTGACTTTTCCGCAATAATTTTCTCCTTTGTCTTTATTCCATTTCTGATGTTTGCCATCCATGCAACACGTTCAGCGGCGACTTGCTCCCAATGTGCATTATCAATGCCTGTATCAATCATGTCCCGTTTACACACATCTTTGTATCGTAGTAGAGGCCGACCCTGAGATCTCTTACTCATCTGTAATTCACCAAATAATATGTCCTTTGGTATTCTACCATCATCCATCCTCCTAAGATTTCCTATCCATCTAAGTCTACGAAGACTGAGCATGGAATAAACCGTCACACAACCTGATCTTTCCAATACTTCAGTATTTGTGATTTTGTCTTGCCACTTAATACCAAGAATTCTTCGCAGACACCGCATATGAAAGCTGTTTAAACGTTTCTCTTGGTGTGAGTGAATTGTCCAGGCTTCACTGCTATAAGCCGGCTTCCTGGCTTAGAGGTTAGCGACTTTTCTCCGTAATCTCGTATAATCTCTAAGTAACGTGACGACGGTGAGAATCAGCAGTGGTTCGAATCGGGTCGGTAACTTACGGGGTATGTAAGCCGGCCGCTCAGAAAGCAATGGCAAACTACTGAGCGTAATCTTGCCAAGAAATCAACATACAGCTGAAAGATCTGATGTTGACAGCGATGTCCTGTAAAGGATATGCAAAACATTTTTTTCACTGTCATAAAGAAGAGTACTAAGGACACAGGCTTGAAAGACAAGGACTTTTGTTTTGGCAGTAAAGCTTCCTGTTCTCCCAGACTCTGTTTCTTAACATGTTCATTGTTGTTGCTGCCTTACCAATCCAGATGTTGATTTCCTGATCTAGCGATAATTTGCTATTTACCATTGATCCTAGATATGTAAAATGGTCTACCATCTCTAGTTCGGCGTCGTCAATAAAGATTGATGGTACCCCATGTGCACCTTGTGAAATAATATGTGTCTTCTTTTTGCTAATTGTTAAACCAAATTCAGAACAAGCATTGGAGAATGCAGATAGTAGACATTATAATTCTTCCTCAGAGTGGGTCGTAACTGCAGCATAATCTGCAAAAAGCAATTCTTTGATCAGTACCTTCCTAATTTTGGTCTTGGCCTTCAATCTCTGAGCATTGTAGAGGCCGCCATCTGAGCGTGAGTGAATGTATATACCACCATCCTGATCATGAAAGGCATATTTCAGTAGAAGTGAAAAGTATATCCCAAAGAGGGTGGGAGCTAGTACACAACCTTGCTTAACTCCACTCTTGATTTCAAACTCTTCAGAAGTTGCACCATCAAATTTGATTATACCCTTCATGCCTGTGTGGAATGATTCCACAATGGACAGAAGAGCTGGTGGGCAGCCAATCTACTTTAGTGCCTTGAACAGACCCTCACGACTGACCAAATCTAAAGCCTTTGTGAGGTCGATGAGGGCAATAAACAGTGGTTGATTCTGTTCACGGCATTTTTCTTGCATTTGTCGCAATGAGAATATCATATCAATGGTAGACTGGTTCTGTCGAAAGCCACACTGTGATTCGGGGTAGACTTGATCTCCTAGGACTTGAAGTCTGCGCAGAACAATTCTGGCAAATACTTTTCCAACAATACACAGAAGTGAGATACCCCTATAGTTGTTGCAATCGCTCCGATCGCCCTTGTTCTTGTACAGTGTTATGATGCTTGAATCTTTGAAATCCTGTGGGACTTGTCCTTCTCGCCAGCATAGCTCTATTAGCTGGTGGATCTGTAGAGTGAGTGCGTCTTGCCCACTCCTGATAACTGCCATATGCCGATATGAGGCAGACAGCAGTAAACAGATAGATTAAGAGTAAGTTTAACATAGAAGAAGAATCGCCTTAGTAAAGAGCAATTCACGCGAGCACAATGTGTTAACACACACGGATAAATCAAGGATAGTCAGTGCGGACACATGATGATGATGCAATGATGAAGGGAGGTCATTCTAGGAAGTTGCGTATCACGTGACCGGGGAAAAGGAGTCCCGGTAGATGGGGGATGGCCGGCCGGAGGCAGGCCAGAGGCCTTGCGAAAGATAGACATCATCTTGTGTTATAGTTACGAACGAAGATAAGAACGCTTAGTGCAATGATGCTTTAACAACAGTAGAAGTGTTCGTCCAGTTGTGTGGCTAAGTATAGCCTGTTGACGCTTAGTGCAGTGTGCTGATTTAGAGATGACCCAGCAGTACGATCAGCCGGCGTCAATGGCAGCCAGACGTAAGTAATGACTTTAAGTAGGGCAGACATTGTGGTAGCTGGTATTCGGTGGATGACCGATTGTCTTCTGTTAAAGTACTGAACATTAGTCAGCAAATATAAATATATTTATCACCTGTTATCCCACATCTACTGTGACTTGTCATTGTCAGTGTTGTGATAATCATCCACAATAAACATTGCGATGTGTCGATGACGACATGCTGTTCATTGTTGATCTCGTATGAATGATTCTACCAAGTCTGTCGGATGAATGATCCTGCTGAATCTGTCATAGAGGCTGAGCTAGCGAGCCAGTAGGATTCAGTTCCGTGGCAGATATGGTGGCTCGTAGTGGACAGACATTCCGGGAAATAAAAGAATACCCTAGAAAGAAAATAGTACACAAAGAACAGAAACTTCCTAAAGTGTTACAGAACTAATAATTTCTGCAGAACGGATTTCATATAAACGAGTTGATTGTGTTTAAAGAACTATCGTAAGAAACACAGTTATAATCTGGCGAACAGGAATGTTCAAACTATTGACCTAATTGACAGTTTACACAGAGCAACAGAAGATAATGATTCGTCAGAGTTCAGAAAACCGCATGAATGAAAACGACTGTGGTAACACGACAGCAGTTCAGTTCACAACGACCGGAGTAATTGGGTCAACACTGTCCGACCGATGAGGAAGCTATCGTACAACTGATGTCAAAAGGTCAGGACTTCAAGCTTGGACAGATACGGGTGAATCATATTTACAGACAGGTGTGTACATTGGAGAAGACAGGAGTTCAACTTGATGGACACAGCACCGGTCAACACATTAACATGCGACGGCGAAATACGGGTCAAAACAGGATAACCAATTTAGTAATGAAGGATTCGATTCCAAATTTCAAAGGACATCGTAAAGAATTGAATTCATATAACATTTGTTAATTAATACCAGAACAATAAGTAGACCACGGACATTTGTTAAAATTGTGTATAAGACTATGGACATTTTAATGTCAAAATGTGGTGATATAATCGATAAAGATGGACATTATGTAGAAGAAAAAGAAACAGTGCTTATTCAGTGTTAGAATTTAAAATATTATGGACATTTTCGTATTTAGCATTGTGAATATTACGGACCGAATATGTGAACAATTACAAACTGTGTAATATTATTTAAAGTAATTATTAGCAAACTGTCCGAGAAACAGACTTGTGATCATAAGAACACTGTTATTATTAACTGTGTGTAGTTATAGTGAAATGGTATTAGTGTGATGTTTGTACTTAGTCATTATCATGTAGCATTTATTGCTGTTGCAGTTTTCTTTTTCTTTTTGTTAAAGGTCAGTTTTTCTTATCATTACAGACAGAGTGAATCGTAAAAGAAATAGTATAATACATAACAGGTACAAGATAGAAGAAGAAGAAGAAGAAGAAGAAGAAGAAGAAGAAGAAGAAGAAGAAGAAGAGATGATGAAGATGAAGAGGAAGAAGACTATACATGTAGTAATGAAGATACAATAGAATGCAATCATACATTTTAATAAAATGGTAATGCTCAAGTCACAAACACTATAAGTGAGACATACGTGTTTCAACCTGTTTGATGATATCTAGATCCGATAAAGATAAGCAGAGTGAACAATGCCAAAATGAAACAAAAACAAGGTCTAAGTATAAAAGAGAGGCAAATTACTTATCGTGATGCCTAAATGAGTCTGATAGCAATACACGTTCAGAATGCATATGTACCTTCATTCGGGCGTAATGGTCTAGGTAGGGATGAAGATGCCCATGAGAAACAGGCAGACGGCAACGAGTGATAAGATGGTATAGTGCTATCTAATTATAATGCTACTTCTATAACATCAAAGCATATATAGCACGTTAATAATTTAATTTGATGTGCAGTTCTCTTTTAAATTTTTCCTTTCAATTGATATTGTTCCATGATCATCTCTAATGGATCAATGATATTTTGTACTGATAATTTTTATTCTTCCATTGAAATATCTCATGGTGGAAGTACTCATGCACAGAAAGATACATATATTTTATGCCAGACTATTGACTTAGAATACCAACAAAATATACAGTGATAAAATAAAAGTACAACATCAATTACGAAGAAGAAGTAATCACCCTAGACAGAAAAACGATACAACCAAACCTCAAATAAACAACTGCTGAGGCAATGACCCCCCTTGTCAACAAATGAGGTAAACTAAGTCAAACGGTAATACCAAATGACTGCCGGCAACCATAACGGTATAGAGGTCATAGATATATTAGTCATATTCCACATACCAACCATAAATAATAATATAGAGGGCGATGGGACTCATTAATCACGCACGTTCCCTCATTCGGGCGTAATGGCCTTGATAGGTTTGGGAATGCTTGTCGATAGGGCAAATGAGGAACTACTATGGGGAGGCCACGGGACCTTCTGAAACTCATACTAGTTAGCCAGCCTCCCCCCCCCTCCCCCCATTGTCTGGGCTACACGACGTCTGCGAGGGAGACAAATAGAAGGGCGTGTCCGATAAATACTTTTTTTTTGGGGGGGGGGAATTTTGTGCAAGTGGTTAAGGGAATACCATACCATCATATTATCACAGAGAAAAGGTGTGGGGAAATACATGAATATAAAGTAGATGTATGGAATGACTAAAAAAATAACCGTGAATATCGCCACAAGTCATAGGAATAGAAACTGTGAATAATAAGAATAGACTGTGAAAATGGCTACACCATTTTCAAAAACAAGGGGGGGGGGCATAATGCCATGTGCCGATATGAGGCAGACAGCAGTAAACAGATAGATTAAGAGTAAGTTTAACATAGAAGAAGAATCGCCGTAGTAAAGAGCAATTCACGCGAGCACAATGTGTTAACACACACGGATAAATCAAGGATAGTCAGTGCGGACACATGATGATGATGCAATAATGAAGGGAGGTCATTCTAGGAAGTTGCGTATCACGTGACCGGGGAAAAGGAGTCCCGGTAGATGGGGGATGGCCGGCCGGAGGCAGGCCAGAGGCCTTGCGAAAGATAGACATCATCTTGTGTTATAGTTACGAACGAAGATAAGAACGCTTAGTGCAATGGTGCTTTAACAACAGTAGAAGTGTTCGTCCAGTTGTGTGGCTAAGTATAGCCTGTTGACGCTTAGTGCAGTGTGCTGATTTAGAGATGACCCAGCAGTACGATCAGCCGGCGTCAATGGCAGCCAGACGTAAGTAATGACTTTAAGTAGGGCAGACATTGTGGTAGCTGGTATTCGGTGGATGACCAATTGTCTTCTGTTAAAGTACTGAACATTAGTCAGCAAATATAAATATATTTATCACCTGTTATCCCACATCTACTGTGACTTGTCATTGTCAGTGTTGTGATAATCATCCACAATAAACATTGCGATGTGTCGATATTGCCTTAGCTCACTCAGAGTGTTACGTGTTTGTCTTTCCTTGTTTCTTGAGAGAGCTATCATCTTCTTATCAATCAATGGCTGTGGAGTCTTTCTGTTTGCCGTAAACCAGTCCTGGCTCTTATGATCTACAGTGCCGTAAAGCCCTACGGCAGTTTTATAAAGAGCTTCCTTAAGTTGACCCCACTTTCCACTTACTGTACAATTTTCTAGTGTATCAGTGAAAGTGTATTCAAGTTGCTGTTGAAACTCAAAGGACTTTTCAAAATCGTGAGTGTTAATTGTATTAATCCTGGGACTAGATAGATTTGTGTTTAGCCGTGTAGATTCTCTTTGGTCTCAGTCTAACCCTTGCAACAACCAAAGAATGATCCGTATCACAGTCAGCACTGTGGTAACTTCGAGTCAATGGTATATGGTTCAGATGTTGTCTCCGTGTGATGATGAAGTCCAGCTGGTGCCAATGGCCGGATCTTGGACGTTTCCATGTGACCTTATGCAGCTCTTTTGTTTTAAAAAAGGAGTTTGTAATACATAGGTTATTTCTGGTTCAATGCTCCAGCAGCCTTTGCCCATTTTCATTCATGCTACCGGCGTTGTATTTTCTAAGGCACACTGGCCATGAACTCGAGTCCTTGCCCACACGAGCATTGAAATCGCCGAGCATATAAATGTAGTCAGATTTTGGAACTGCCTTGATCACGGAGTCTAACTCCTCATAGAACGAATCCTTCACATCATCAGAGGAATCGAGTGTCGGTGCATATGCAGTAATAATGGTGGCAAAACCACAAGAGGTTGCCAAGCGCAGGGATAATAGTCTTTCATTACCCCATGCTGGAATTTCAATCATTCCCAGTAGCGAATTCTTCACAGCAAAGCCCATACTGTGTTGCCTTTTTTTCTAACTGCCCTCTACCCTTCCAAAAAAAGGTGTAATTGTTTTCCCTGAGTATCCCTTCCTCAGCGAGGCGAGTCTCCTGCAGGTCAGCATTATCAATGTTAAAAAGATTGACTTCGGCATCAATCACAGCCGTTTTTCTCACATCGTCAATATTGGTCAAGTCAGTGGAAAATCCTGGGCACATGGTTCTCACGTTCCAGGTTGCAAGCCGTAGCTTAAGGTTTCTATTTTTCTTTTTATTAGTGCCTGGTGCATTGGTTTTACAGCCTATGATTCAGATTTTGTCCTAGCCCCAAGCACCCATTGAAGCAGGCAGGCTGTGGCGGAACAGCACCCAATTGGCCGGGGGCTGCCCAGCTTGAGGCGGGCGGTAGCTGTTCAGTGACACCTGTAGGTGTCTCCCACCGTCAGAGGCGTATTGGGATATAATGTGGGGTGTCAGGTTTGGTAAGCGCCGTCCAACGTTTGGCGCTAACAGAAAGCAGATAGTAACGTCTACTGTCATACGGTAGCTCAGTCATATCTGACTAAGACCTGACACAACATTGTATACAGCGGATTGGGGCGGAAGAGCGCAATTGAGAGAGTACAAGCCTTATCCTAGTGCGAAGAAATACAACCTAAAGACTAAATATCATAGCAGGGTAGACCAGGATCAAGGCCTTGGTCGGCAACTGGTCTAGGATCAAAGCTAAAACAGGCGGACAATTAGAACATTGCTTTACTGAACCTTTAGCTTCCGCAGCTTGTCTTGTTACAGGCGTATTGGTGTTCCCTTTCCTCTAGAGCACATGTGTCAAGTTCAAGGCCCGCGAGCTACATCCGGCCTGCCGTACAATCATATCAGGCCCGGGAGATCTCAACCGACGTACACATATATTCACCCAAGAGAGAATTTAGGCCAAAATATTTTTATGGTCACGATATAAAGTGCAAATCAAATTCCCTAATTAGCAGCCTTCCGAAAGATAGGCTACCTGAGAGCGTTCTCGCTTCGATCAGAATAAGCGAAAATAAAAGTTATGTAGTGAGTTAGTGATCGTCATTATAGTTACCTAGAAGCGTTCAGTTGCTCGTTTTGAATTGGCGCATAAAAAATGAAAGTAGTGTAATGCCCGGATATTACATCATCTTTTCCAGCTGGGCTAACGTAATATCAATCAAGCGTTTGTCGGTAGGTGCACAATCTTTTAAAATTAAAGCTAGCCTTTAAAATGGCCAAGAGAAAGGTTAAGTCTGAAAACATAGCCTTTCAAAGCCACTGGGAGGTTGAATATATGTTTACTTACATTGGCGGTAAACCTGTGTGTCTAATTTGTGGAGATAATATGGCTGTGATCAAAGAATATAATCTGAGACAGCACTACGAGACTAAACATCACGACAAGTTAAACAACCTGAATGCAGAGCAGAAGCTGCAGAATGTAGAAGAATTTGAGAGGCATCTAACATCACAGCAGATGTTTTTTACCAAAGCAAAATCACAAACTGATGCTGCAGTCAAAGCAAATGTTATTGTGTCAAAGGAGATCGCAAAACTAGGCCGACCATTTACAGAAGCATAGTTTCTGAAGCGCTGCATGATGAAAGTGTGCGACGTCTTGTTTTCAGAAAAAAAAAGCAGATGTTTGCAAAGGTAAGCCTTAGCAGAAATACGGTTGTTGATCGGGTTTGTAGATGGCCACTGATGTGAAAACACAGCTGATCAAAAAATGCAGACTTTGTTGCATTCTCCCTTTCTGTCGATGAAAGTAATGACACGATTGACACTGCACAGCTCGCCATCTTCATCCGTGGAGTGGACTCCAGTTTGAATGTTACAGAAGAAATATTGGACATGAAATCCATGCATGGGACAACGACAGGAAACGTCAGTTTTCACAACGCATGTCAAAGTTTAACCAACATGAACCTGCCTTGGGATAAACTAGTTGGACTGACAACAGATGGAGCACAGGCGATGTGTGGCGAAAAAAGTGGACTAGTTGGAAGGATGCGGTTAAAGATGCAGGAGAACTGTACTGGTGAATTCATAGCAACATACACCAAAGATCGCTGTGTGGTAAAGTCCTCAACATGGAAGATGTAATGAGCATTGCAACACAAACCGTCAACTTTATCAGAGCCAAAAGTTTAAATCACCGCCAATTTCAGTCTATTCTGTAGGGAAAAGAGTCGGCGTTCAATTACATGCCTTATCATACAGAGGTGCGGTGGCTAGGTCGGGAAAATGTTTTTGAGTAGATTTTTTCCAGCTGATCGAGGAAATCTGTCAATTCATGGACAGTAAAGGAAAAGATTCCACAGTTTTTTGTTTTTTGTTTTGGGATAAAAAGTGGAAATGTGAGTTGGCGTTTCTGTCTGATATAACCACTTATCTCAACGACTTGAACCTGCAACTCCAGGGACGGGATCACATTATCACTGATATGCATGATGCAGTGAAGGCATTTCAAGTCAAGTTATGGGAGACACAAATGTACCAATGCAACCAGTCTCACTTTTTCTTGTTGCCAGGCAATGTTAAACCAAGTCAACGCTATGGTCAATGCACACTTTGCTGAAAAAATTAGCTTTCTTCGCACCGAGTTCGCACGGTGCTTTAGTGACTTTGAAGCACAGAAAAGTAATTTCGAGCTGTTTCGTAATCTATTTGCCATAGATGTGGAAACTGCACTTGTAAATTTGCAGATGGAGTTAATAGAGCTGCAGTGTAATGGGACACTAAAGGCTAAGTACGACACTGTGGGGTTTGCACAGTTCACTTGTTTCTTTCCAGAAGAGATGCCCTGGCTTCTGCTACATGCGGCTCGAACCTTGAACATGTTTGGAAGCACATATCTGTGTCAGCAGCTGTTTTCTGTGATGAAGATTAACAAAACATCACACAGGAGTCGTCTCACTGATTAACACTTGCAGTCCATCATGAGAATCTAAATGACACAAAAGAATACTCCCAACATAAACGAACCTGTAGCCAAGAAAAGATGCCAAACATCGTGCTCTGACAAATTGAAATAAGAGTGAAAATGTGTATACCAATGATGTTTTATTATTAAAACTTTTTTTTCCGTTTTAATTTATATTAATGTTTAAAAAAGGTTTAATTTTCGGCTTATTGAATGTTTATCCTGTCCGGCCCGCAAACTTACGTGTGATTTGAGTTTTGGCCCGCTGAGCGATTGAGTTTGACACCCCAGCTCTAGAGTAAACAAGGCAGGCCGAGAGAGGGATCATGCTGTATGGGCAACACATGTCTCTGCAGTTCAGCCCAAGTTTTGTGCTATGTAGTGCTATAATGCTATTCCTGGTTTTACCGCCATATGTTGTAGTTATTATCACCATCATCATCAAGTGCCATCCCGAGAGGCGTGGACGGTCATGGTTCACTATCTCACACGGTCACCAGAGCCTCTAATCAGGTCTGTGTTTTTGTCCCGACCATGCCATCCTCATAAACCATCCAGGTATTTATCTCTTTGTCTTCCGCTTGCTCTCTTCCCATCTAGTTTGCCGATATTATGTCCTTTATTTTAAGCGCAATATGTCAAATTATTGTCTGTCAAGACGGTCAAGTGCCAATATTACAATTGCTTAAAAAATAATTAGTATTAATGAGTCAAATAACAAATAATCATATGACATATATTTCCGTAGTGATGTGATGTTTAGTTATTTATATGTACTGGTTAGTTAGTTCGGTGACATGGAGACATATCAAAAGGATGTATCCAGAACACCAAAGACGGAGATCTGTGGAGATAAATGAACACCTAGGCCAGCTGGCAGGGAACATGAGGATAATGGTGACTTAGTTGCTATCCTTTTGCAGGACGTCGTAATCAACCGCAGTATTTTTGGCTAGCTTTTAGAATTCATCACGACACTTGGGAGATTGTTGCCAAAGACCGAAATTCATGGCGTACATCATTACGCAAGGGTGCAGTCACTTGTGAAGCAACCAGGACTGCAAGAGCTGTAAAAAAAAAAAACAGAGTGGACAAAAATACCACAACAGGAGATCCTCCTCCTGGAACGTTAAGCATTGCCCACCTTGTCAAAGAACATTTCGAGCCAAAAAAACAAAGTCCTTACCAGCCATCTTAGAACTCACGGCTCCAAACTTTCAACCCCTTTGGATGAAATTAATGGTCATCATCATTCTCGATGGACAAACCACCATCAATGTTAGCTGTGGTTTGCTTGGCAAGCGTACGTTCAGTATTTTGCCAGTTTTCTGAACAACCGACGCGCACACCATTGTATAGAATCAACACAGGCGGGTGTGCTTTCTAATCGCCTATGTCTGATTTAGAACGCGGTGTGCAAGATTTCTAATCGCGGTCGCTACCCCTTCGCCACAGCCCCGGTTACATACATACTAGGCCACTATATAATGAACAGGGGTGTCCGGTTTCTCTTCCAGCCTGGACTACTGTATGCATATCTTACTCAGCTGGGAAGTCAACCGGCTGGGAACTCAACTAGCTGGGAACTCAACCAGCTGTGCTGTTACGTCATAAAGTGACGTCTAGAGTATCCCAGACTCCTCTTGGTGTTTATCGCAGACGTGGGGTAATTGTTTCCATGACTACTGTCGCCATAAATCTGTGTTCGTGTCTTTAAACAGACTTGTAAACACGAAATTTATGTCCCCTGGTTAAAGTTGTGGTGGCGCTGTCTAACACAAAGTGAGCAAAGTAAGTGTATAGAGATGTGGTTTGAGGGTGTTCTAAGGTTTTCAAGCAAAATAGACCAGGGCTAGTGGGAGTAAGACGAGTGAAGAGAGAGGGGGTGGGGGAGAGGGGGAGAGGTAACAATAGACAGCAGGAAGAAGAGTAAAGAGATACCAAGAGAGAGGAAGAGAGTGGCGGATAAAGGAGTAGGAGAAAGAGAAGTGAACAGAGAGAGCAAGAGAGGGGTGGAGATTGCAACAAAGAGCGAGAGATAGACAGATTGGAAGACAGAGCTAGAGAGAGAGTGTGAGAAGAAGTGGGAGAGAGTGTGGGATAAAGAGCAAGAGTTAGAATGCGGGGGGGGGGGGGAGAACTAGGGTTAGTCAGATGAAGAAGAACAAGAGGAAGACGAAGGAGGAAGAGGAGGAGGAGGAGTAGAAAAATAAGGAGGGGATGAATTAAGACGCGATAGTGCTCTATCGATTACCCCTTCTCATCTAAACATCGACTTTTAAGATTTTTTAAAGACTTTATCTAAACAATTCAATGGAGCCAGTGTGTGTAATATAATACTATTAAACAGAAAAACACAGAACTGTGATAGAAACGCACAAACATTTCCAACAATTACCTGTCAAGATGTATGACCTGTAATGGGCGTTATTCCCTTCGTTTTGTCATTTTGACAATCGAAATTTCTATCATTTTTCTGCACATCTAAACGGCATAGAGAATACAATCCTGTTAAACGTTCAATAACGATTGACAAAACAAGCTTAATCATCCCATTTCCTGTCCTTGATTCTGTCAATTATGGCACATAACGGAACAATCGCAGTGTTTTTATTTCTTCGCTTTTGTGTTACGAGCATCACATTAACCAAATGGTTAGATATTTTACTGGATACATTATTGATAGCCATTTCTCTGTAGCTCTTTCATTCTTTGTTTATAGAAACATTCTGACCTATTCAATCATAAATGTCGTTAATATTTCATCAACATAATATGCGCTGCCAACTGGCGTAGGCGTTCATGTCCCTCTACAGATCTCAGTCGTTGGTGTTGTGAATTAACTCTGCTGATGATATTCCTCCATGCCGCCGTCTCTGTCGATCCAGTATCATTTTGTCATCAGTAGCTTGATGTCTGGAGTCACCTGTGGCTCGTGACAGTCCCTACCTGAAGAGGTTGTCCTAACACATCCATTAATGCCGTTCTCTGGCTCTGATCTGCAGAAATGTATGAAATTGTGAGAAGGTAGTGTGGTGGCTCCCCTTGAATTTCACATCAAAATTGAGGTATTTTACCTCTGCCATTGACAGCAATTTTTGACTGTCAAGGCACGTCAGTGCAGTCCTCTGTGAGTTCTCAACCTATCCCGGAGGATACTCGGTATCCAGAGCTGCCTTTGCCACACGTGTGGAGTTTCCCATCCTCAACCTATCCCGGAGGATACTCGGTATCCAGAGCTGCCTTTGCCACACGTGTGGAGTTTCCCATCCTCCCAGAGCTGCCTTTGCCACACGTGTGGAGTTTCCCATCCTCCCAGAGCTGCCTTTGCCACACGTGTGGAGTTTCCCATCCTCCCAGAGCTGCCTTTGCCACACGTGTGGAGTTTCCCATCCTCCCAGAGCTGCCTTTGCCACACGTGTGGAGTTTCCCATCCTCCCAGAGCTGCCTTTGCCCCACGTGTGGAGTTTCCCATCCTCCCAGAGCTGCCTTTGCCACACGTGTGGAGTTTCCCATCCTCCCAGAGCTGCCTTTGCCACACGTGTGGAGTTTCCCATCCTCCCAGAGCTGCCTTTGCCACACGTGTGGAGTTTCCCATCCTCCCAGAGCTGCCTTTGCCACACGTGTGGAGTTTCCCATCCTCCCAGAGCTGCCTTTGCCACACGTGTGGAGTTTCCCATCCTCCCAGAGCTGCCTTTGCCACACGTGTGGAGTTTCCCATCCTCCCAGAGCTGCCTTTGCCACACGTGTGGAGTTTCCCATCCTCCCAGAGCTGCCTTTGCCACACGTGTGGAGTTTCCCATCCTCCCAGAGCTGCCTTTGCCACACGTGTGGAGTTTCCCATCCTCCCAGAGCTGCCTTTGCCACACGTGTGGAGTTTCCCATCCTCCCAGAGCTGCCTTTGCCACACGTGTGGAGTTTCCCATCCTCCCAGAGCTGCCTTTGCCACACGTGTGGAGTTTCCCATCCTCCCAGAGCTGCCTTTGCCACACGTGTGGAGTTTCCCATCCTCCCAGAGCTGCCTTTGCCACACGTGTGGAGTTTCCCATCCTCCCAGAGCTGCCTTTGCCACACGTGTGGAGTTTCCCATCCTCAACTACGTGGAGGTACAGTTGAAACTTATGGGGCCGGTCTTCCTGGAATCTCCCGAATACCCACGTATGGAACACAGCTGCGGGAGATTCAACAGCGGATCGCATCGCGTTGGTTACTTAAGGAGGGTGTGTGAGCCGGTCGTTCAGGAAGCAATGACAAACTACTGAACGTAAACAAGACATCAACAGTAGCTGAAAAATGTTGGTGTTGACTGCAATGTCCTGTAAAGGATATGCGACCCAAAAAAAAACTTATGGGGCCATGCTGGCATGTCCCAGACACTCCAGTACTTTTAGATGACCACTATCATTTAATTTCCGTTATCCTGACTAATGGGACATGGGTAGGACCTTGAATTACCGAACTGCGTCTTGTCATCTAAGAAAATCTATTCATCTGTCTCCTGTAATGCTAGAACTATGTATTTATGTAGAGAGACACTACAAGTGCTAGAGGAATCTAAATATGATAAGATTAGCGTGGCACAGAGCACGAACTCCCTGGCTTCAGCAACGACCCCATAGAGTCTCCAAGACAATTGTACTCGCAAACCGAATGCCAGAGAGGAACCCACGACCTTCGGAGCGCGAGACAGGCGGCAAATACTTCGGCGCGGAATTCCCCTTCACTCCATTTCCAAGAAAGAGAAGAACAGAAATAATTTCAACACAAAGAAGAAAAACGCGAAGAGCAAACAGAAGCAAGATGTCAAATACTATGACTGTTTGCTTTGTGGACTGAACCGTCTACCTCCATCTTGAGACTCGAGCTGCAGTATCGGGAGAAAATATTCTCGGAAAAGACGAACCAGAGTCATCACGGAGATCATCGATCCGTCCGGACAGCCTGGACTTGTGAAGTGAGGATCAATTACCATACAAGTAAATCCAGGAGCGTTTATAACTTAGGCTGTCATACTTCAAGTCGGTCCAGTGCTGGTTCTAATCGCTCTCTCTCTCTCTCTCTCTCTCTCTCTCTCTCTCTCTCTCTCTCTCTCTCTCTCTCTCTCTCTCTCTCTCTCTCTCTCTCTCTCTGCAATCTTATCCAGGGCGGGTTATCAGTTTGTCTAAATTATCATCATGTGCCTTGTCATGCTGGCGTAGGCAATGATGTCTCTCCACAGATCTCAGCCGTTGGTGTTCTGAATCAACTCAGCTGGTTATATTCTTCCACGCTACCACCTCGGTTTATCCTGCATCATTTCTCCGCATCTGCCTCTATCTCTTCTCCTATTGATATTTCCAGTTGTTACGATATTTTCAAGTGCCTCTTTTCTCCCATTGATATTTCCAGTTGTCACGATGTTTTCCAGTGTCTCACTTCTCCCATTGATATTTCCAGTTGTCACGATGTTGCCCAGTGCCTCTCTTCTCCCATTGATATTTCCAGTTGTCACGATATTTTCCAGTGTCTCACTTCTCCCTTTGATATTTCCAGTTGTCACGATGTTGCCCAGTGCCTCTCTTCTCCCATTGATATTTCCAGTTGTCACGATGTTTTGCAGTGCCTCTTTTCTCCCATTGATATTTCCAGTTGTCATGATGTTTTCCAGTGCCTCACTTCTCCCATTGATATTTCCAGTTGTCACGATGTTGCCCAGTGCCTCTCTTCTCCCATTGATATTTCCAGTTGTCACGATGTTTTCCAGTGTCTCACTTCTCCCATTGATATTTCCAGTTGTCACGATGTTTTCCAGTGCCTCACTTCTCCCATTGATATTTCCAGTTGTCACGATGTTTTCCAGTGCCTCACTTCTCCCATTGATATTTCCAGTTGTCACGATGTTGCCCAGTGCCTCTCTTCTCCCATTGATATTTCCAGTTGTCACGATGTTTTCCAGTGTCTCACTTCTCCCATTGATATTTCCAGTTGTCACGATGTTTTCCAGTGTCTCACTTCTCCCATTGATATTTCCAGTTGTCACGATGTTTTCCAGTGCCTCACTTCTCCCATTGATATTTCCAGTTGTCACGATGTTTTCCAGTGTCTCACTTCTCCCATTGATATTTCCAGTTGTCACGATGTTTTCCAGTGCCTCACTTCTCCCATTGATATTTCCAGTTGTCACGATGTTTTCCAGTGCCTCACTTCTCCCATTGATATTTCTAGGTGTCACGATGTTTTCCAGTACCTCCCTGCTGATCACATCACCACAAAATTGCTAACTGACTTTCACTTATAGTTGTGAAGAATTTTCTGTTTTTTTTTTTTTTTTTAAGACTTTTCCGAGCAGTAGTTGTCAGTTACTCCAGCAGTCCGAGCTATGGTAACATTTCATCTCAGGAACATCCCACTTCATTACGTTATAATTAATCAATTTAGGGTTTAAGGATAATATATCGCAAAATGTGACCTCATATTTGGACAGAAGGACGATATATCGCCATAACAGGGTCATCGCATAATTTGATTTGTTTCGTGGTATCTTCCGCAATTTCGGTGAAATGAAATCTACAGTAATAATACTTGTTCATTTAATTGTCTACCATGTATGGTCCAATCTACTTCTATGTGGCAGTAAATCAGTTGAGAATAACACTTATAGAATCATACTTATAGAATAAGACTTATAGAATAACACTTATAGGATAACACTTATAGAATAACACTTAGAGAATAACACTTAGAGAATAACAGTTATAGGATAACACTTATAGAATAACACTTATAGAATAACACTTATAGAATAACACTTATAGAATAATATTTATAGAATAACACTTATAGAATAACACTTATAGAATAACACTTATAGGTTAACACTTATAGAATAACACTTATAGAATAACACTTATAGAATAACACTTATAGAATAACACTTATAGAATAATATTTATAGAATAACACTTATAGAATAATATTTATAGAATAAAACTTATAGAATAATATTTATAGAATAACACTTACAGAATAACACTTATAGAATAACACTTATAGAATAACGCTTATAAAATAACGCAACACTTTTAGAATAACACTAATAGAATAACACTTATAGAATAACACTTACATTTTACTTTCCAACTGGGAGGAAAGCACGGCCGAATGAATATGTGCGCTCGCTCGTAAACTGCCGGTGTGCTGATGTCGAGGCAAGGGGTTCAACTCCTACACTGGATAGCTGAACTAAAATGATGACCTATCGTCCTTGACATAGGGACGTAAATTACAAGTACCTCTGAAGTCGGAGTGGTTTCACCTGTTGTCGAGGGATACAGTTAATAGGGGAAGCTAATCCACACGCAAAATTCAGTCCAGCACTATTAGAAGTTGTGTGTATGGACTACGCTTGAGTTCAAAAAGAGCGAGCGCAAAATTCTTTTTTTTATAAAATTTTTAAATGTTGATTTATCGTTCTTGACTTTAGAATGTAAATTACACGTAACTCAAAAGTCGG
>JACEFZ010013960.1:37500-67500 GCA_014155875.1 Cepaea nemoralis | reverse complement strand
GCCTGCAAATTCTGCACGAATCCGGCCCTGTGATATGTTGCTGGGGTGACTGAGATATTGACTCTATACTCTGTGCGCATGCACTATTTGAATTCACGTCATATCCTGCTCCGACATATTCGATCGCCATTAGGATTTGTGTGACTCAAGACAATCCACGTCAAATTAATACCTCCTGTGGTTGTAGATCCCCCTGCCCTTTTATGTCTGGCAGTTGTGGTTTAATGGATCTATATTTTAAGACGGCTATGAAATTCTTGCTGAAGCTTGCTCATGAAGGATCTGAGTTCATCTTGGTTATTTACAACATGTTTTGTTACCTGACTTGATTGGAAATGTCCATGTTTTGTTGTGTTGTGGTGTTGTATGATTGTCTTCACGGAAGCTGCTTAGCAGGTGGGCTTGGCAAGTACACGAAAGAAGGGTGGTTATAGAGAAACGTAAGTATACAGTAGAAGCGGGGTACGTCCGGCCCGTGGGCATATAAGGCCCACGAAATCATTTGGTCTGGTCTTGAAAAGGCAACAGCAGGCGGGGCTCGAAATTCTATAAATCTAGGAGCTTCAGAAAGAATCAACAATAAATCTAGGAACTTCAGAAAGAATTTTCAATAAATCTATGAGCTTCAGAAAGAATCATCAATAAATTTAGGAGCTTCAGAAATAATTATCGATACATCTAGGAGCTTCATAAAGAACATCAATAAATCTAGGAGATTCAGAAATAATTATCAATAAATCTAGGATCTTCAGAAAGAATTATCACTACATCTAGAGGATTCGGAAATAATTATCAATAAATCTAGGAGATTCAGACATAATTATCAGTAAATCTAGGAGCTTCAGAAAGACTTATCAATAAATCTAGGAGATTCAAAAATAATTATCAATAAATCTAGGAGATTCAAAAATAATTATCAATAAATCTAGGGGATTCAGATATAACTATCAATACATCTAGGGGATTCAGAAATAATTATCAATAAATCTAGGGGATTCAGACATAATTATCGGTAAATCTAGAAGCTTCAGAAAGACGTATCAATAAATCTAGAATATTCAGAAAGAATCGTCAATAAATCTTGGAGCTTTAGAAAGAATCATCAATAAATATATGAGCTTCAGAAAGAATTATCAATAAATCTAAGAGTTTCAGAAGGAGCCATCAATAAATCTAGGAGCTTCAGAAAAATATCAGTAAATCTGGGATCTTCAGAAAGAATTATCAGTAAATCTGGGAGCTTCAGAAAGTATAATCAATCAATCTGTGAGCTTCATATAGAATTATCCATAAATCAAGTAACTTCAGAAAGAATTTTCAATAAATTTAGGAGATTCAAAAAGAATCATCAATAAATCTAGAAGTAATATCATCGATACCAGCTAACATCTCACTCTTCACAATGAGAAACAATTTCAGGCATCATATAAGAAGGGGTTAACGAAATGTTCCATCAAATATAGCAGTCAGATAATACGTCTATATTCGCGCCAGAGTAACTAGCAAATTTTGTCTGAAAGAGGCTAAAAATAAACTAGAACAATACATACAACAATAAGAAAGAGACAGACAGCTTTCTTTGATCATGTGATGAGGAGAGAAGCGTTGGAGAACGTCGTGACAACTGAGAAGATCAAGGAGAAGAGAGACCATGGCAGACCAAGACGAATGATGCTGGATGGACTGAGACGGTGTCATGGGGGGATATCGTCAGCAAAATTAATACAGAACACCTAAGACCGAGATCTGTGAAGAGACACGAACGCCCACGCTAGATGGCAAGACACTTGATGACGATGATCCTTGAGTTACCACTTCCAATAATCTAACGCTCAGAGTTCACAGAGTGACAGAACAGAGACAGTTCCACACACACGGAGGAAGCAAGAGAGAGAGAGGAGTGACTGACTGCGGGAGGCTGGAAATGAAGGAGTTGTCGATAAGACTGATTGCTTCTTCTGGTTCACTCAATACATTTTCTTTGTGAGATCAAGCGGCACGCGACGATTGTGGAGATTGGCGCAGTGAAAACATCGGTGCCAGTGGCAACAATGGGGACTTGCATGTCATGTCGGCTGGTACACATGTTGATGAGAGCGTAAACGTAATTAGCTGCTGGAAATAGTTCTGGAAATACAGGAGCGGCAAGGCTTTAGGTCTGTGTTTTTGCGTTGATTTCGATGGTATGAGCCTCGACCGCCCAGAATGCAATGGCAAATTACTGAACTTAAATATGCCTACTAAATCACAAACCTCCGTTAATTGGTGGGGTTAATTAGACAGTTCTGTAAATAACTAACTTTTTGTCACTGCCTAAGGGAATATATACATAAATAAAGAACCTTTTTAGACAGTCCTATAAATGACTAACATTTGATCACCGCCTAAGGGAATGTGTACACAAATAATGGACCCTTCTAGACAGTCCTATAAATGACTAAATTTTATAGCCGCCTAAGGGAATATATACCCAAATAAAGGACCCTTTTAGATAGTCATATAAATTACTAACATTTTATCACCGCCTAAGGGAATATATACACAAATGAAGGACCCTTTTAGACAGTCCTGTAAATGGCTAACTTTTTATCACCGCCTAAGGGAATATATACACAAACAAAGTACCCTTTTAGACAGCCCCGTTAAATGACCAACTTTTTATCGCCGCCTAAGGGAATATATACACAAATAAAGGACCCTTTTAGACTATCCTGTAAATGACTAATATTTTATCACCGGTTAAGGGAATATATACACAAACAAAGGACCCTTTTAGACAGTCCTGTAAATGACTAACTTTTTATCACCGCCTAACAGAATATGTACACAAATAAAGGACCCTTTTTCACGACTTATTGTGCATTAGACATATGGTACCCGACCTATATTTTTATAGACCATTGTGCCCTCTGTGATGTGGTCTGTATTACGCCGCCGGGTTTATTCTCCCCCCCCCCCCCCTTTTCCAGACATTTCTGGTACACATGTTAAACTTGGTTGAATTGGCAGCACGAGTCAATTTATAAATATCTCTAGCCGATTTGAACCCTCAACGCTACCGTGGCTCCCAAGGGAATGCATAGATATATATAACCATGGTAACATGCATCATCATCATTACCATCTCGTGCCAAGTCAAACGCTAAAGTTGGCAGTAGGGATGTCGTGCAATAGTTGTAATGAACTTTGATGGCAAATCTGCAAGACTGTATCCTGACCATTTCTTTGCTATCCTCTTACTCATTTGCCCAAACATTTCCTTCCATTATGGTTTTCAGTAGAATGTATTACCGGTTGATGTGGCCAAAGTAACTTGTATTTCCCATGTTTGATTCTTTTGCCAGTGCCCTGTTTATATTGAGATGTTGTTCTTCATCTTGTATCCGTTATCTCCTCTTGAGGCATAGGTTGTGGGCCACCTCACCCGACGCCGTCTGATCCTTGGATGTCCCATGCTGCTCTGTCTCTGAGGCCGTATATTTCTGTTTCCACTTCCCTTCTCTGTGTGGTTTAAGTCTTCCTTTATTTCTTTTGCCCTGTGAATTCCAAACAAAGGTCTTTCAAGTTATACTATTCCCAGGTTTTCTCAATGTGTGTCCTATCTTCGCCTTTTCATTCACTCTTTCTAATTACACTATTCCCAGGTTTTCTCAATGTATGTCCTATCTTCCCCTTTTCATTCACTCTTTCAAGTAGCAGGTCCTTTGCAGAACGCCGCTCTCATCACGTTTGCTACCTCTGAAGTCGGGGTGGGTTCGCCAAATGGTGAGGGAGACACTGGTAATAGGGAAGGTTAATTCGCACGCAAAATCCAGTTAAGAGAATACTAGAAGTAGTATGCACGGACTACGCTTGAGTTCAAAACGAGCTGTCGCCAAATAAAACATCACGTTGTGTGGAAAAACCTCTCGATCTCTGGCCATATCTCAGGCCTTGTGTAACCTCATGCTCAAGGTGTCTACCATACCCTGTGCCCATCTCCGTGCTAGTCAACCCGTGCCTGTACTTTCAGAAACCTCACTGTTCTCTTCCAGTCACCGTCACCTTTAACGTGGCCCAAAGTATTTCAGTTTCCGTGACATGATACTGTCCAACAGGCAGTTTACTTCAATGTTCACGTCTTGTCAAATTGCAATATTTGTTCCATTCACTGGTATTTCTCTAGTTCTCTACAAGAGCTCCACGCTGCAGGGCTTGTCATAACACTTTAATCCTTATACTTAAGCAGGCACCAATTAATGAATGTTTGGGTTGCTTTAGAACTTCCTTATTTGCCTAGTATTTATTTTTCTCAACACCCAAGACACTTGTCCTAGCCTTATCAAGACCAACATTGCGAAAACCTCAAATTTTATGCCTGAACTTTTTAGTAAAGGCCTATGTTCTTCCCATTCCATACATCAGTGGTGAATACAATATGTCAAACCTCTGTTTTAGTTTCTGCAAAAATATAAGAACATTATGTATGTAAATCACCTGCGTATATCTAAAAATCATGTCACATCGAGTCATGTGTTGACGAACACGCAATCCCGCTTAAATATGGAATCGGGCCTAGGTTTTCAATAGACGAGTACAGTAGCCATTATACTATCGTGGATCAGCCTCCTGAGTACATACAGAATCAAAATATCTAAGGATCAGTTTTTATACTAGTATTTACACCATATTTCATTCAGACTGGTTTCCTTATACAATTATACCTTTGCAACGGCCATACAAATGTTGGAAACATTCCTGGGCCCATTGTGTGAAACCTCTTTCATCTGAACTATGTAGCTTCAGTGAAGATGTCATCATCCTTGACTCACAGTGATATCAGTTCCGATTTGAGACAATGGAACGCGGAAATATCACGCGGTGCCTGGTCTCGAGAACATTAATTATATTCGAGGGTAGTCATGTCGTGCGTTGCGGGGTATTTCTTCATCAGTAGGGAATCAATATTCTAGCACATTGCCACAAAAACGACAATTTCTTTCCATTGTTTAGAATCCGACAGTTTCTTTCCATTGTGTAGAATCCAACAGTTTCTTTCCATTTTGTAGAATCCGACAGTTTCTTTCCATTTTTCACTAAAACACTTGTGCCACGTTCTATATGTGCAGCTTTCTTTGGTCAAGTCATGAGAAGAGAGAGAGAGAGAGAGAGAGAGAGAGAGAGAGAGAGGAGAGAGGAGAGGAGAGAGAGGGGAGAGAGAGGAGAGAGAGAGAGATTGGAGAACATCGTGACAACTGGAAAGATCGAGGGGACGAGAGGCTGAGGCAGACCAAGAGAAATTATGCTGGATGGACTGAGACGGTGGCATGGAGGAATATCATCAGCACAGTTGATCCAGAACACAGAAGACCGAGATATGTGGGGAGACATGAACACGTACGCCAGCTGGCATGGCACTTGATGATGTTGACCTTGGTAAATCAAGGACATTTTCAACTCCGATGCCACTAAACGTACGGCACACGTAGAAACTGTCACTTCGGTTCGGTATATTAGATAAATTGTAAAGTTACATCAGCCAACTTGTTTCGTCAAGGTTACTCCATCTTATGAAACTATAAGTTTCCAAGACAGAATCAACCATTCGACGAATCGATTATTCCTGGACTGTTTAAAGTTGCCTCACAGAATTATATATCATAATCGTAGCGTCTTACCATAAAAAATGTACGTAAATTTATTGAGGCAGTCATTTTCTATCTCATCAAGTCGCTGACATCATTTCTTGCATATGAAACATTTACGTCTCCTCCGTGATGTTTTAACATCACTTCTGGGTGTTTGTGAAATCAAGAGCACTATTCAAGACAATAAATAATTCATTCACGATTTATGATGTAGATCTCCGAGATTGAATCATTGTCTATATCATTACCAGTGTACAAGACTGAGTTATTTCGTACATCATTACTAGCGTACGCGCTATTTCCTGTACACAAACAAGTTAAACGGTAGTCTGCTGACAGATATTGCCTGTGGGATGTGCAGTGTTTGGCCTTCATATTTTTAGACTGTGGCATCACTAGATGAGGTGGACAGTTCCCTTCTTTGGCGCCTTTCCTTACCAGATATTCCTAGAAAATTGTGCATATTTTCTGATACCATTTTTCAACGCTGCGTAAATGTATTGAGCTGAACTTTTCAGGATCTTCTGTTGTGTCTCTACCTGAAGTGATAGCGGGGCTTGCCTGTGCCTGAAATCCCATGAGCAGTAGCACAACCACTGGAAGGGTCTCCTATGTCGGACAAGTCAAAGAATAGCCACCACACGAAGTGAGATACTGTACAGACCTTCTGTCTTGTTAGGTGGACTGGAAACAAACACAACGTCTAGGGAAGTACCCATTTCTGTGTTTCGTTGTTTGTTTTAAATATAATGTTCAATCGTGTCGTTCTTGTTGTCCCGTTGATAAAGACATTGTTCGAAACGTGCGAATGTATATATGCAATTTTGATTCATCTGTCAAGCTTGCTAGTCACATCGTGTATGTGTGTGTATCTGTTTGTCTGTGTGTGTATGTTCATGTGCCTGTGCGTGTGTGTGTGTGTCTAAGTGTGTACGTATGTGTGCGTTTGTACGTGTCTATGTGTGTGCGTGTTTGTGTTGTATGTGTGTGTGTGTGTGTGCATGTGTGTGTGTTTCGCATTCCTGTATAAGTTCGGCAGCAGCAAACCCCTTGTACCGATACCATTTTGCAGACAGTCACAGGCTAGGGAAAGCAAACCCAGACACAAAATGCTTGTCGACATCGGTTGTACGCAGCTCCAGGTTTGGCGAAATCATCATCATCATGTGATATGTCGACAAGCTTGGGCAGTCATGTTTCGCCATCTCATACCATCACTAGAGTTACGGATAAGGCCTGTGTTCTGACTCGACCACGTGGCTAAGCCATCCTGATATTTACTTGTCTGCCTTCCCTTTGTTATTTTCGCCTCAATCGTGACAGTTGTTACCAAGTTCTCTTGTTTATTTCTTCTCATAAAGTACCCAAGACATGTCAATTGTCTATGTCTAGTTAGTTAGTTAGTTAGTTAGTTAGTTAGTTAGTTAGTTGGTTGGTTGGTTGGTTGGTTGGTTGGTTGGTTGGTTGGTTGGTTGGTTAGTCGACAGATCATCCTCACTGCACATCGAAACATTCTTTCCATAAGTGCTCGGATCCCCTCCTCAGTAAATCCCACAACGTGTAGCGGCTAACGACACCAGTTCTGTGTTGGTTTATGAATATTGTTCGGCACCCTGCGTAGCGTTCTTGTATGAATGTAAGTGTATCTTTTATCCTTGATATAAGTCTTCAAATAGTTAGTTAGTCGACAGATCATCCTCACTGCACTTCGAACCATTCAGTCCATAAGTGCTCGGATCCCCTTCTCAGCAAATCCCGCAGCGTGTCGCGGCTAACGACGCCAGTTCTGTGTTAGTTTGTCAATCTTCTTTGGCTTCCTGCGTAGTGTTCTTGTTTGGCCACCCCTCTTTTAATTTGCTGTTCTCGCAGTCTGGCCATTGTTGTAGATTCACTGTCATCACTTGGTTCTCGCAAAAGTCTACCACAGTCCTCCTTCACAATTCTCCCTCCGGCCCGAGATGTAAAGGTTCATGAGCTTCTCACAAGTTGGACGACCGACCCATCTGTGTAGATGACCGCGTCACCGTCTAGCGAATTCTCGAAAATCAACGCATGTACTTCAGCCTCCACAGCAGCCGAATATTCTTGTCTGCATTTCCTATCTAGTTGGATGCAAACTGAAAAGGATGTGCAAAAGTCTGTTGGCACTTGCACCCACTCCTCACCAGGTTCTAAGTCCTCAAGTGAACACACCTGTTGAAGAATGTCTTCGGCTTGACCCATCCACGACCGTCCTCTTTTTAACCTGCTGCCCTTCACCTTCCTAATTTCACTATGCAGTGGATGTTGTGCCAGTTATGTTCAAAGGCCTGAGTTTTCTTCTTCGGTGTTTTGTTCCTTATCAGTAGCACATTGGAATGGCAGTGAATCTTGGAATATGACCAAATTAGGAGGAACTTGACGACCACGGAGATATGATTTCTGAGACGAATGCATTGGATGACTAGAGGAATTAACAACGAGTGTCTAATGACAGCGGCTAATGAACTTAGATCGTTACACACAACTACAGGTGTTTGCACAGTTTCACTACACTTTGTATGTAGAACAAATTTGAAAAATGAAGTACATGATGTCATGAGAAAAAATTTGTTCTACAGTCCATCGTGAAGCAATATGCAGCGAATGGCTGTCGTCCACTGAAGTAACTCTTTGCGCTCCAAACAAAAAGAACAGAAGAAAGGATATATATTATTTTTTTTTTTTGTTGAACAGATGTTTCGAAATGTAGTGAGACTACAAACACCCGGTATAAGAAAGAGATCAACGGTGTTATCTGGTCATGTGATGAAAAGGGAGGCAATGGAGAACGTCGTGGCAACCGGAAAGATCGGCTGTAGAAAAAGCAAAGGCCAACATAGAGAAATGATACTCGGTATTCATACAACGCACGAACGAACTTTATTTTCAAAAAGTTCAGAATTGGGCACGCAGGCCCGTCTAACATTCTGCCCTTCTTAGCTCTCTGCTCTCATACATTATTTCAATCATACATCACTTATGAAGCTAATCTTAGACAACAACGACAATAACAGAAATAGTGTGCATTATAACGCATGGAAAATGTGCAATAATCAATAATACGTGAGTCACTAAGACTAAATTTTAATATGCCAATTATAATTACCTACGGTGGGTGTAACGTACCACAGTTAGTGAAGTGTTTATTATACTAGATGTCATTTGAGATATGAATAAGTAGTCTCGGTAGAGATTTGTTCGCAGCAGACGAACAATATCTCCGGCGGGCCTATTCTCGCCGGTCGCGAGATCCGCACAGTGGAAGGATGGGAGATTTGCTCGCAATAGACGAACAATATCTCCTGCGGTATCTCCGGCGGGCCTATTCCCGCTGGTCGCGGGGTCCGCTAAGTTCAGGCGGAGAGTCTGACGATAGTGCACGCTTTACACAGGTCCGGACACTTGTGAGTGACAGATGTACGCGTCCTTATGGTCCGGGCGCGTACGAGACCCTCACCTGTGGAACTTGGCTGAACGCCTCTAAGCCGGGTCCCTTGGGTTCCAGGGTCTGGCCATCACTCGCCACCTGCTCGTGGTGGCGAGGTCTCGGAGGTTTCACGCTGTGCCGCCAGCGTCTGCAGCCTACCTTGTGCCAGACGTATTGGTTACCCATTCCTCTGGAAAACACAAGATTAGGCCGAGAGAGGGAACATGTCGTTTGGGCACCACATGTTTCTCTGAAAGTTCTGCCCAGGCATTGTGATGGCATATTGGCCACATTCCAACTCACATACTTTGGTCTGTCAAGACTGCAAGGTGCCACTCATTTGAGATAATTATATTTTTTTTTCTTTTTCGTTGTTAGGTCAAAAAGGGGGAAAGGTGAAGAAAGGGCATGTTCTGATGACAATGAAGCATATCATCAGTAGAACTGAACCAGAATACCATTAAACGGGATCTGTAGAGAGCCATGAAAACCTACGCCACTTTACACAACACATTATGATAATGACTAGCACATCTGGTGTAGCCAAAAACCACTTTAATTAGAACAGTGAACACCAAGAAGCCTCTTTGCATTCACTTATCTAGAACTGTTTGTTTTTTTCTTTGACCCTGCCCATCAACCTCAAATTATGCAAAATATTCCTGCTTAAAAAGGCATGTCAATAATGGTTTGGAAAATCAATAGAGCACAACGCTGCGCGCGCAGATCAAACTATACCAGGTCGTCGTGGCCGCTAGAGAAAACACGTTGTTTGTAGGCATCAATTTGTGCTGTTTACAAACGTGTTCCTGCTGAGAACGATAGCCTTTAGCTAAGGCTGGCAACACCTTATGAGAAGTCTCCTTCAAAAAATGCGTGACAATGGAAATGTATTTACTGCAGCGCGGTTTTACAGGTGTATGTTTACTCTTCGTTTTTATTATTGTCATGTGTGGCTCTGTGATGAAAGGAGTTATGGGACGCAGTTCGCAATGATGCATACCGCGTTCGAAACATAGCTGTCAGAGATTTGGATGTAGAGCTCCATGCGCTGGTTTCCATAAAATGGTATGAGTACCGGTCGTTCAGAAAGCAATGGCAACCAAAAGAACGTAAATTTACCAAGAAATCACAAACAACCCAACAATGATGGGATTGACTGCGGCGTCATGTAAAGGATATGTAACTTGTAATGTGTATGCTGGGAAATGTCAATGTGTCTGGACCGGTGAACAATAAGCGGCTTGATTGTGAGATGTACACATGAGCAAGTTCTTGGAAATATAACACAGAATAGAAGCTTTCTTACAATTATGAAACAGTGAAGACGTGTATGGCTTGGTCACAAATGGATAGGAACAAACGTGAAGGAGAGTGCTGGAGGGCAAAATAATGGGGACAGAAAGGAAGGGGCAAAAAAGAGCAGTGGTTATACATCAATTTAGTTTAGTTTAGTCGATGGATCAACATCACGGCACACGGGTGTAACCCATAAGTGCTCCGTTCTCCTCCTAACTCAAACCTGAGTTTGGAGAAACTCAGCTCAGTGCACGAACTCCGTAGCACACGGCGAGGATCCTGAAATACTTTGGGTAGATTTTTAACTCGAAATTTTGCCCGGGCAGCGCCATTAGGCTACTCTTTTTCGATTTCCAACTGCCAAGGGATTTTTTACGTGCGCAACAATACACACGGGCGTCCGATCTCACTACCCAGAGACCAGGGGAAATGTTATTACTAGAAGTCCACGTGAAAAAATCCCGGTCCTCACCGGGGCTTGAACCCGGGACCTCCAGCACTCGAGGCGGACACCATACCTCGAGACCACGCAGCACATTCAAGGAATTAAAGTGACTGGAACAAGGCAGACAACTATGGCAAGGGTTGAAAAGCTACACGACCAGTCCAAGGACTACAGTACTTAATGATGACAACGATGAACACGACTTGACTATAATGATGTTAATTATGACGATATTGGTGATAATGATGATGATGATGATGACGATGTTGATAATGACAATAGTAAAGGTGATGATGATGATGATGATGATGATGATGATGATGATGATGATGATGATGATGATGATGATGACAATATTGGTGACAATGATGATGAGGAGGATGCTGATAATGACAACAGCAATCGTGTTGATGATAGTGATGATAATGGTGATGATGCTGATGATAATGACGAGGATGACAATGTTAATAATAACAACAACAATGTCGGCAATGATGAGGAGGATGACAACGTAGACGATGATGATGATAAACACAATAATAATAATAATAATAATAATAATAATAATAATAATAATAATAATAATAAGAAGAAGAAGAAGAAGAAGAAGAAGAAGAAGAAGAAGAAGAAGAAGAATTGACGCTAACAAAGAGTATGTCATAACTCACCACCACCCCAGTAATTTTTAACAAAGCATGAAACCACAATAATAAAATATGTATGGCTTATAGATGTATAATACGGATGTGTGGAGACAAGAGGAAACTACCACATTAATCTCACAAGAATATCGTAGGGGGTATCAAAGCAACAATTATTGTGGAGGGACATACAAAAAATAAAAAACATTATTCCAACCTACCGACTCACCAACCTGGATTGATAGTTGCATTTCGTTCAGTTCGTTTTCTGAAAATGTCCTACTTTCCTGTCTGTACCACTTGCTTATTAATTTATTAAAATACCCTATTACATGCCTTGAGGTGTGTTTGGTATATGGTGCGAGGCTTATTTTTATAGGTCAATCATCACTCCAGGTGCGCCCTGGTCAACATCACGACAGCTGCTTCACTTCCGTAGATATTTCCTGGGATCTATTTTAGACTGGGCCGGCTTGCAAACCCAGGTTGGTTTTTAAAATCCGAATCAATAAGAATTTGAAACTTATGACTGCTGCACCGGCAAGCAGCCGTCTAGCTACTACGCTATCGTGGCTCCCAGTTTCTTCATATTATTGTTAAATATGCGGCGTTATCAGATTATGATAAAGTTATTAAGATTTATGGCGTGGAAGCCTGGACAATGAACAAGCAATTAGAAAGTCGAATTGAAGCCCTGGAGATGTATATCTTCTTCTTCAGCATTCCGAGCCATTGAGGTTCTTTGCTGCAAATACAATCTGTCTCCATTCGTCTCTCTGGTGGACCTTCTCTTGCCAGTCGTTGATTCCAAGTGCTTGTAGGTCTGTATGTATATTATCTCTCCACCGCCTTCTTGGTCTACCTCGGGGTCTACGGTCATTTATTTCCTGAGTGTAAGCGAGTTTTGTTTCCCTATTATCTTCCATTCTTTCTATATGCCCCAGCCATTGTAGTCTATTAGCCTTCATGATACCAGTGATTAGCGGGGACTTAAACAAATCATAAATGTCTTTGTTACTTCTTCTTTTCCACTCTCCACTTTGTGTATCCCTAATGGGTCCAAAGATGCGTCTTAAAATTTTGTTCTCAAAGGTTTGTAACAAGGCTTCGTCTCCTTTCGTTGTACTCCAGGTTTCAGAGCCATACAGCACAACTGGTCTGATCAGTGTTTTGTATATTGTGATTTTGGTGTTACGAGATAGCGCCTTTGATTTTAGTAGATGTTGTAGTGCATAGTATATCTTATTTCCAGAGTTGATTCTAGTTTGTATTTCTTCCCTTATGATGTTGGAGCAGTTGAAGATTGTACCCAGGTATTTGTATGTTTCCGTTCTTTTAATGGTCATATTATCTATTTGTATGTGGCCAGAGTTTTTAGCCATTCCGTCTCTTGAAATTACCATATATTCTGTCTTATCTTGGTTGATAACCAGCCCCATCTGTTGGGCTTTTTCCTTTAAGTGAGTCAATATTTCTAATGTCTTTTGTTCACTTTGCCCTATAATATCTATATCATCTGCATAACCAAGCAGCTTGGATGTTCCTCCAATATCACATTCCTCCTTTACCTTCCTTACAACTTTCTCTAGAGCCAGATTGAAGAGTAGCGGCGATAGTGCATCACCCTGTTTCAAGCCAGATGTTATTTGGAAGGGGTCTGATTTCCTGCCTTTATATGTTACTATATTATAAGTATCTTCCATGCATAGTTTGGTCATGTTAATTAACTTCCTTGGTATTCCAAATTCCTGCATAACATTCCATAGACTATTCCTATGGACACTATCATAAGCCTTTTTAAAATCCACAAAAATGTTATGGAGATCTCTTTTATATTCCCAATGTTTCTCGGCTATTTGTCGTAAGATAAATATCTGATCTATTGTTGATCTGTTTTGTCTGGAGATGTATATATACAGAAGAATATGTCATATTTCTTGGAAACAAAAACAATCAAATTTAGAGGTTGTAGAAAGAAAAACTGCGAATGAAAAGAGAGTTGATGAAAGAGATAACACGGAGGCAAGTGACATATTTTGGCCACGTTAAAAGACATTAGCAAATTATCTCTAGATCAGGAAATCAACATCCGGATTGGTAAGGCAGCAACAACAATGAACAGGTTAAGAAAAAGAGTCTGGGAGAACAGGAAGCTTACTGCAAAAACAAAAGTCCTTGTCTATCAAACCTGTGTCCTTAGTACTCTTCTTTATGGCAGTGAAACCTGGACAACTTCCTCACACCAAGAGAAACATTTAAACAGCTTTCATATGCGGTGTCTGCGAAGAATTCTTGGTATTAAGTGGCAAGACAAAATCACAAATACTGAAGTATTGGAAAGATCAGGTTGTGTGACAGTTTATTCCATGCTCAGTCTTCGTAGACTTAGATGGATAGGACATCTTAGGAGGATGGATGATGGTAGAATACCAAAGGACATCTTTTTTGGTGAATTACAGATGGGTAATAGATCTCAGGGTCGGCCTCTACTACGATACAAAGATGTGTGTAAGCGGGACATTATTGATACAGGCATTGATAATGCACATTGGGAGCAAGTCGCCGCTGAACGTGATGCATAGAGGGCAAACATTAGAAATGGAATAAAGACAAAGGAGAAAATTATTGCAGATAAGTCACACACCGAGCGTGTGAGACGTAAGATGGTGCATGATGGGGGAAATGACCACGTGTTCACATGCACCCACTGTGAACGGACATTTACAGCGCAAATTGGCCTTATCAGTCACATTCGCTACCGCCATAGGTAAAAGTTATTATGCCTTTTAAAGCACAAACTATCGTCTGTCAAGACGGCAAGGTGCCAATGATGAAAAGACATAACACTCTTATGAAATACATACTGATGGTAAGACCCAAGGCAAGCGAGCAAGAGGTAGACAACCATATACGTTAGAAAATAACATCGAGTGATGAACGAACAGTAATCTGACAGAATGTTCAATCAAGACTAGAGACAGTGTTGGAGATCCATTGCAGCCGGCCTTAATTGTGGGGACGGCATTTTATTGATTGATAAAGATAAAACTATGATAGTTGAAAGGCTGGGGAGGTTCAACATTCACAACAGAAATACACGGAGACGTCGCGAACGAGTAAAATATTGCTCATATCCCGGTCGCATAACAACAGGCAAATGATAAATAAATCAAGACGAGATTCGGAATAGCTAAAATTGTGCTGGCTAGAAATAATATGACCACTTCCAGCATGAGAATGAGGGTGGGGGATGTAACGGCAGCGTTCCAATGGCTGGAGAGTACGTCAGAACGATATGTTGTGTTTGTGACTCCCAACGGATTATAAGTAAAATAGAAACGGGTTTGTTCTTTGTGGAGTGGCTTGCATCGTTTGACAAGACTACGGTAAAGAGCGTCATGGATTTCTTCTCAGGACTAACGGTGTGCTAGGCAATGAGCAGGCTGGTTGACTGCTGCGCTCCTTTTAGGCGTTGAGGAAATCTCAGGTGGATGTTCCATCAGGCTGCTACTGATTTGGCTGCCATCGACATGGAGCAGACATTCCTATTCCTCCTATGCCATCATCTTGTCATGTCTGTTACTGACTGAGTTTATTCAGCGCTGTCGTCGGCTTTCGGGCGGCGAGATAAAATTACGACAAATCTGTTGTGACAAAGGCTTGCTGGGATCACGGGGAAAGTGCACCAAAACAAACTAAATGAACTCACATCTGAAGTGGATGATACAGTGGGGGTGAACAGCGGGTCTGGACAACAATCAACGTGTTAAAGAAAACCCAGACGGACGTTCAGTCGGCTGCCACTGAGACCACTCTTCTGGGAACTCTGCAATGGCTGTTGAAGAAGGAACATGTGGCAATGCCCTGAGTGCAGTTGTGCTACCTCTTTATATTTCATATTTATGGGACTGTCTCGGACAAACACAAATGAGCAGAGGAATGTGTGAGACACTACATGAAGCCTCTGAGCGCATTGAGCAGACCAACCCAGCTGTGAATCACGACAAGGCAGGTGTGATGTGTTACTCCTTGAACAATGTCACAGTAAAAGCCAAACTCCCTGGTGTGTTCTTTAACAGAACAAAACTATTGATAGATACGACAAGCTGAAATATTCTAGGATAACCTTTAATCTGAGCCTGTGATACAAGTACCATGTTGATCGCACTGTTCAGCGAGACAGCGGGGTTTGTCAGCTCTGAGAAATATGGCCGCCGATGACATGGAACAGACATTCTTATTCCTCCTATACCATCATCTGGTCCTTCCGTTATTGAGTACTCACTGGGTGTGCTCGGCACTGTCGACGACGCACTGGGGAAAATTGAAGAGTTTTCGTGAATGAAGAGATTCGAATAGAATAACTTTGGGCTGCAATCAAGTCCAGATAGGCACTGACCCAGGCAAATCCCTAACTGACGGTCACAAGTGACTTTAGGCATCCCTTAAATAGAACTATAACTAAAGTCAAGGGAGCAAGACTCAAAAGACTGCCATTGAAGAGAAGATATTGCAATGGACAGCCATGGAAGAGAAGATCAAGCAATGGACGATCATGGGAGAGAAGATCAAGCAATTTATGGCCATGGAAGAGAAGATCAAGAAATGGACGGTCATGGAAGAGAAGATCAAGCAATTTATGGTCATGGAAGAGAAGATCAAGCAATTTATGGCCATGGAAGAGAAGATCAAGAAATGGACGGTCATGGAAGAGAAGATCAAGCAATGGACAGCCATGGAAGAGAAGATCAAGCAATTTATGGCCATGCAAGAGAAGATCAAGCAATTTATGGCCATGGAAGAGAAGATCACGCTCAAAAGATCGTAGTTAGTTTTCGGCCTCCGTCTTTCTGTTCGCGAGTGCATTTCGGAAATCCTGGTATTTATATCACGAATAGCTGACACATACAAAGCCATTGGAGGTCAGTAGGACCGAATGGATAAGCACGTGCGTTCTTTAACATCCGGTATGATGATGCCGATGTAGCAGGTTCAACCCCTATATAAGTAAGTTAGACTAAAATGTTGACTTCGCGTCCTTGACTTGGGGACTTAAACTACAAGTACCTCTGAGGTCGCAGTGGGTTCGCCTGATGGCGAGGGACACTGGTAATAGGGAAAGCTAAGCCACGCTCTCCTGTGCTGATAATAGTAATGCGTATGGACTACGCTTGAGATCAAAGCGTTAAAAAAAAAGATTTTAAAAAAAAACATACAGAGCTATCAACCCTAGAAGGGCTGAAGTTGCTCTACCAAACAGGCCGTGTCGGTGTACAGAAACAGAAGCTCCCCACCCAAGGGATTCCAAGGGGAACACCGAGATTGCGCAATGAAGACGTGATACCGTCTATAAATGACAATCTGTTGCACAGGGAGACACAAATGAATGATTACATGCGGCAACCACTGATCCGATCAGAAGTTCAGTTCTGTGCCGGGCGTGCGTAATCAACTAGCCAGTTGAAATACGAGCATCCGTGTCTTCCGCACCTTCTGAGGAAGACGGATCACTTAAGGGCATTCCCGGACGTCGATGTTTGATGACAGTTTCTGATAGCTGTGTTTGGAAGCACGAGCTTTAATTACTGAAGCACGACAACACAGGGCAGTCCTTTATATTCATATACAAAACGTTCTATTTTAGCTTATTAACTGTATCTTGCAACAGATGATGTTCCTTGTTGAAGTCTAATAACTGTGTCTTGTACAGCATTGGCACCTTGCCGTCTTGACAGACGATAGCTTGTGCTTTAAAAAGGCATAATAACTTTTACCTATGGCGGTAGCGAATGTGACTGTACTCTCCATAGCACAAAGCCTGGGCTAAAATATAGAGATCATGTGTTGCCCATGTAGCATGATCCATCTCTCGGCCTGCCTAGTTCACTCCAGAGGAAAGGTAGCACCCCTACATCTGGAACAAGACAAGCTGCAGAAGCTGCCGGATCAGCAAAGCAATGCTCTAACTGTTCGCCTGTCGGAGCTTCGATCCTAGACCATCCGCCAACCAAGGCTTAGGGCCTGGTCTGCCCTGCCATGACATTTTGTCTTTAGCTTGCGTTTCCTCGCACCAGGGTGAGGCTTGTACCCTCCCAATTGCGCTCTTCCGCCCGAAGCCGTTGGCACAATGTGGGGTGTCGGGTTTGGTAAGCGCCGCCCATCGTTCGGCGCTAACAGAAAGCAGATAGTACCGTCTTGTACAACAACATGTGGTGTTCTGAAGTCTAATAACTGTCTTGTACAACAAGATGTGGTATTCTGAAGTCTAATTATTGGTATCTGAAGTCTAATAACTGTGTCTTGTACAAAAGATGTGGTATTCTGAAGTCTAATAACTGTGTCTTGTACAACAAGATGTGGTATTCTGAAGTCTAATAACTGTGTCTTGTACAACAAGATGTGGTATTTTGAAGTCTAATACCTGTTTTGTACAACAACGTGTGGTATTCTGAAGTCTAATATCTGTGTCTTGTACAGCAACATGTGGTATTCTGAAGTCTAATACATGTCTTGTACAACATGTGGTATTCTGAAGTCTAATAACTGTGTCTTGTACAACAAGATGTGGTATTCTGAAGTCTAATAACTGTGTCTTGTACAACAACATGAGGTATTCTGAAGTCTAATAACTGTGTCTTGTACAACAAGATGTGGTATTCTGAAGTCTAATAACTGTGGCTTGTATAACAAAATGTCCTATTATGATGTCTAGGATGTGTCTTGTATAACAAAATGTTCTGTTCTGAAGCCTAATAACTGACTTGTACACGATTTGGCATTCCAAAGTCTAATAACTGTGCCTTGTATAATAAAATGTCCTGTTTTGAAGCGCATTGTATTACAAATGTCTTGTTTTGAAGCGCATTACATAACAAACTGCCCTGTTTTGAAGCGCATTGTATAACAAACTGTCCTGTTTTGAAGCATAGCATAACAAAATGTCCTGTTTTGAAGCGCATTGTATAACAAAATGCCCTGTTTTGAAGTCTAATAACTGCGTTCAGACAACACAGAACAGCCTTGTGTTCAATCATCTGTCCTAATTTCAAGTCTGCATTTTATATTTCTCAGAACATAATTCCCTGTCGGGTATTTTTCTGCCGAGACTCAGACAAACCAATTAAGTGAAGCTAAATTATGCTCCTTCAAACGTTGGACACTAAATAACAACTTCCGCCTCACTTATACAAAACATTTCCTAGCAAACAAGTTATTATGTTAGGCAAGGTGGCTTTTAATAAATTGCCTGGTATGACTTACTCATTCTGAGCTTGCTACATCCAATAAAGTCTGATCCGAAGTGGCTATCCCAAAGGTGGAGGAATGCTGAAGAGATTATGTTCTTTCACCTTTCACTGGTTTATGATATGCGATTTCCCAAATAGCTGAATTAAACGTTACATTTCTGCATAGTCGCCTTCATGTGATCTGATAAGAGAAGTACAGTGAGCCATGATGGGAATACAACATGTGGGCCAGAAGACGCAAACAGGTGGAGAAGCAACGGATCGCCGTGTCAAAGACACATGAAATGTTCATGATATGTTCTTCTTCTTCTTTTGCCTAAGAGCTTTTGCGATGAAACGTCGCAGAGAGGAGACAGGTGTAATTTTCTGTTTTTCGTTTATCGTTTTGCTCGTACTAACGTTACATTTGATTTCTTCAGTGTCTCTTTTACTCCATCTAGCCAACTCTTTCTGGGTCGTCCTCTCGTCTTGTATCGCGATGTTTTCATGTAGAGCACTCTAGTCGCTGGTTGATCTTGATCCATTCCACACCATTTAAACCTTTGGTGTTCTATAAAGTCAGTAATAGGTGTTATCCATACACTTCTTCTTACTTTCTCATTTGTTTCTCTATCTCTTGTTGTTGTTGTTGTTGTTTTTGTTGTTGTTGTTGTTGTTGTTGTTGTTGTTTCGGCTATGTTTCTTATGCATCTCATCCCACATGGTCTTTGTGTTTCTAGGAAGACCAAGAGGAAGATGGATTGACGATATCACATGGAATGGCACTATCCAGTGTCACCCATCGGCATTGGAACATCAGTTAATCCTCCCTACGACGCTTGAATGCAAAAGTGAAAGATGTTGACGATGATGATATTACTAGGGCGGTTTATGTCTTCCATTGGCAAGACAGTGTTGGGGGTGAATAAAGCGTCTATCAGCCTCTTATGTGTTTGGGTGTGTGTGTGTGTGTGTGTGTTGCTATTTGGATAGTTGGCTAGTTAGTCGACAGATCATCCTCATTGCATATCGAACCATTCAGTCCATAAGTGCTCGGATCCCCTCCTCAGTAAATCCCGCAGCGTGTAGCGGCTAAAGACACCAGTTCTGTGTTGGTTAATTAATCTTCTTAGGTTTCCTGCATAGTACTTTTGTCTGGCCACACCTCTTTTAACTTGCTGTTTTTGCAGTCTAACCATGTTTGTAGTTTCACAGTCATCACTTGGTTCTATTAAGTCTTACTTCTCATAGAGCATTCTGTACATCAACCTGATCCATGGCTCGTCCGCCTTCCACAGTAGCCTTACCTGCAAGCCTGTCAGCCTGTCCATTTCCTTGTACACCCACATGCCCTGGCACGAAAATGAAATTAATCTTTGCCAGCCGTGATCGTACCAGAGACTGTTTGGATGTTATATGGTAGGTGATATACGTGAAATACTCGACATAGGAACATGACCCCATATCTGGTGTTTACGCTTGTGGGTGTGTTATGCTTGGTAATTAATAGACGATTTTGAGACTTATAGTTAAGTTAGTTGATTATCCTTTACAGGACGTCGCAGTCAACTCCAGCATTATTAGCTGTTTGTGATTTCTAGGCAAGTTTACGTTCAGTAGTTTGCCATTGCTTTCTGAGCGACCGTCACTCTTGTATGGGAAATCAACGCAAGGCGGTCTGAGCCATATCTCCCGCTGTTGTGTTACCAACGCGGTATGTGGGGTTGCGAACTGCGTCAGTAAACCCTGGCCACAGCAACATATAATGCCCTTTGAATGGTTGGTATGAGTGATTGATTGATTGATTGATTCATTGATTGATTGATTGATTGATTGATTGATTGATTGATTGATTGATTGATTTAGGAATCGACATCACAGGATTCGGGGCATTCCCATAAACGCTCCGTCCCCATCCTCAGCAGCCAGCGAAGAGTTCCAACACCAATAGTACCAGTAGCAATCTGATTATATGTGCGTCTCGCCTTTTCTCTGAGCGTTGAGCGTCGGCCAGATCCCCTCGTCACTCCTCGCTGTCTCATTCTCGCCAGACCATGGTGATCCATTTGCTCCTCCGAGGTGTGCACGTGCTCCCACAAGGCCGCAACCACGTCTGCCTTGTCATGTATCAATACTCCACCAAGTTCGGCAGAGCCGGCCAATCTGTCCGCCTGTTCATTTCCCAGCACAAATGCATGCCCCGGAGAAAAGATCCAGGCGACGCTTGTCACCCGTGACCTCCGAAGCGAAGCAAGCCACTCCTCACGAAGCATGCCCGTCCTCACCCTCATGCTTTCTGAGTCAGTTACAATTACGATGTGTGTGTGTTTGTGTGTGTGTCGTATTCTCCATCCAGCGGAGAGCCGCAGTGACTGCCTCCACCTCCATTCTTAAGCTGGCTGTTGTCGTATCATATGCCAGGCTCTCCTGCACCAAACGTCGACCATTAGCTTTGGCTATGAACCCCCAGCCACTTCTCTCACCTCTTGACACCGAACCATCTGTGTAGATAATCACATCACCCGAGTGAGCATTGTCCTGAATTAGTTGCTGGATTTCCTCTTCCGTGGCCCCTGCTGGCCACTCCCTGCACTCCCGGCTGGTTGGTATGAATTGTGTCTGTATAGGTTTCTCATGTTTGATCAACCAGAAAATTGAGACATTCAATTTTAAGGCAATAAGACTGAGGAAAATTGAACATTTTGGCCTTTAAAAATGACATAAATGATTGGAAAAGTTCATAGTTTAGGGTGATGTAGCAGGGAAGTGGAGAAGAAAAGGACCCCCAACGTGGATTGGGCTAGGATGTGGTAGACAATATACACATGTCAGCCCCAGAAATAAAACATCCGGTTCATGATAAAGGGAAGTTTCGAGAGGTTGTTATGGGGACAACTACCTCCGGGGACAAGCCACGTGATGATGATGACGATGATCCTAGGGGGGTTTAGTAGGTCAAATCTCCAAGTACAATTATTCCTTCAATGGGGGAAAAGGGGGAGGGGGCAGCAGTATCAACAGCAGCAGAAGCAACAGTAGGAGAAGAAGAACAAGAACAAGAACAAGAAGAGCAAGAAGACCAAGATTTAGAAGAACGAGACGAACAAGAACACGAATAATAAGAAGAACAAGATCAAGAAGAAGACGATTAAGAAGAACATGAAGAAAAGAAGAAGAATATTAAAAAGAACAAGAACAGGAGGAATATAAAGAACAAGAAGGAAAAGAAGAACAAGATTAAGAAGAACACGAAGAACAAGAAGAATAAGATGAACACGATTAAGAAGAACAAGATTAAGAAGAACAAGAACAACATGAAGAACAAGAAGAAAACAACAAGATGAAGATGAACAAGAAGAATTTGAAGAACAAGATTCAGAAGAACCAGAAGAACAAGAACATGAAGAACAAGAAGAAAAGAAGAACAAGATGTAAAAAAGAACAAGTAAATCAAGAACCTGAAGACTATGAAGAACCAAAAGAACCAGAAGACAATGGAGAACATGAAGAACAAGAAGAATAAAAAGAACGAGTTTAAGAAGGACAAGAAAAACAAGAAGAACATGAAGAATAAGAAGAACGATATTAAGAAAAACTAGAAGAACAAACAGAAGAAGAACATGACACTGTGGCTAGTAGGTTGATAAACCTAGTGAAACAATGCAGATGATGATAGATGAGCGGTAGCAAAAACAACAAGTGCACGGTGCGGTAACTATCAGACCATGTAATAACAGGACGAATTAAAGAGTAAGTAATTACGTGTGAAACAATGCCCTGGAGGAGACACGCGGACTGATAACTTGCTGACTGGATATTGTCCTGTTTCAGTCTGTGTTATGACTGTTACATACCATTACCTGGATATCTTTTACAACTCGTGGTCTCTCTCTCTCTCTCTCTCTCTTTCTCTCTCTCTCTCTCTCTCTCTCTCTCTCTCTCTCTCTCTCTCTCTTTCTCTCTCTGTCTCTCTCTCTCTCTCTCTCTCACACACATACTCTCTCTCAATCTCACTCTGTATAAGGAAGTGTAGTGTGGGACTCTCGCTCAATCTCACTCTGTATAAGGAAGTGTAGTGTGGGTGTGTGATTATGTGGGTGCACGACTGTGTGGGTATTTGCGTATTTGCATGTGTGTATGTGTGAAAGTGTGTATGTGTCGATTATGTGTGTGTGAAAGAATGAATGTATGTACTTAGCTTTGTGTATGAATAAGGATATATCGGCGTGAGAGAGAGAGAGAGAGAGAGAGAGAGAGAGAGAGAGAGAGAGAGAGAAAGAGAGAGAGAGAGAAACAGAGAGAGTGTGTGCATGTCTGTGTGTGTGTGCGCGCGCGCGCATCGACTATTGGTAGTACAGTATGTCCCATATTGGTAGTACAGTATGTCCCCTATCTATTGATAGTACAGTATGTCCCCTATTGGTAGTACAGTATGTCCCCTATCTATTGATAGTACAGTATGTCCCCTATTGGTAGTACAGTATGTCCCCTATCTATTGATAGTACAGTATGTCCCCTATTGGTAGTACAGTATGTCCCCTATTGGAAGTACAGTATGTCCCCTATCTATTGATAGTACAGTATGTCCCCTATTGGTAGTACAGTATGTCCCCTATTGGTAGTACAGTATGTCCCCTATCTATTGATAGTACAGTATGTCCCCTATTGGTAGTACAGTATGTCCCCTATTGATAGTACAGTATGTCCCCTATTGGTAGTACAGTATGTCCCCTATTGGTAGTACAGTATGTCCCCTATCTATTGGTAGTACAGTATGTCCCCTATTGGTAGTACAGTATGTCCCCCTATTGGTAGTACAGTATGTCCCCTATCTATTGATAGTACAGTATGTCCCCTATTGGTAGTACAGTATGTCCCCTATTGGTAGTACAGTATGTCCCCTATTGGTAGTACAGTATGTCCTCTATTGATAGTACAGTATGTCCCCTATTGGTAGTACAGTATTAACCCTATTGGATAACACACTATGTCCCATATTGGTAGTACAGTATGTCCCCTATCTATTGATAGTACAGTATGTCCCATATTGATAGTACAGTATGTCCCCTATTGGTAGTACAGTATGTCCCCTATTGGTAGTACAGTATGTCCCCTATTGGTAGTACAGTATGTCCCCTATTGGTAGTACAGTATGTACCCTATTGGTAGTACAGTATGTCCTCTATTGATAGTACAGTATGTCCCCTATTGGTAGTACAGTATGTCCCCTAGTGATAGTACAGTATGTCCCCTATCTATTGATAGTACAGTATGTCCCATATTGATAGTACAGTATGTCCCCTATCTATTGATAGTACAGTATGTCCCATATTGATAGTACAGTATGTCCCCTATTGATAGTACAGTATGTCCCCTATTGATAGTACAGTATGTCCCCTATCTATTGGTAGTACAGTATTAACCCTATTGGATAACACAGTATGTCCCATATTGGTAGTACAGTATGTCCCCTATTGATAGTACAGTATGTCCCCTATTGATAGTACAGTATGTCCCCTATCTATTGGTAGTACAGTATTAACCCTATTGGATAACACAGTATGTCCCATATTGGTAGTACAATATGTCCCCTATTGATAGTACAGTATGTTCCCTATCTATTGGTAGTACAGTATTAACCCTATTGGATAACACAGTATGTCCCATATTGGTAGTACAGTATGTCCCCTATCTATTGATAGTACAGTATTAACCCTATTGGATAACACAGTATGTCCCATATTGATAGTACAGTATGTCCCCTATTGGTAGTACAGTATTAACCCTAGTGGATAACACAGTATGTCCCATATTGGTAGTACAGTATGTCCCCTATCTATTGATAGTACAATATGTCCCCTACTGATAGTACAGTATGTCCCTTATTGGTAGTACAGTATGTCCCCTATTGGTAGTACAGTATGTCCCCTATTGGTAGTACAGTATGTCCTCTATTGATAGTACAGTATGTCCCCTATTGGTAGTACAGTATGTCCCCTATTGATAGTACAGTATGTCCCCTATCTATTGAAAGTAAAGTATGTCCCATATTGATAGTACAGTATGTCCCCTATTGATAGTACAGTATGTCCCCTATCTATTGGTAGTACAGTATGTCCCCTATTGATAGTACAGTATGTCCCCTATTGGTAGTACAGTATGTCCCCTATTGGTAGTACAGTATGTCCCATATTGGTAGTACAGTATGTCCCCTATCTATTGATAGTACAGTATGTCCCCTATTGATAGTACAGTATGTCCCCTATTGGTAGTACAGTATGTCCCCTATCTATTGATAGTACAGTATGTCCCCTATTGGTAGTACAGTATGTCCCCTATTGGTAGTACAGTATGTCCCCTATTGATAGTACAGTATGTCCCCTATTGATAGTACAGTATGTCCCCTATTGGTAGTACAGTATGTCCCCTATTGGTAGTACAGTATGTCCCCTATTGGTAGTACAGTATGTCCTCTATTGATAGTACAGTATGTCCCCTATCTATTGATAGTACAGTATGTCCCCTATTGGTAGTACAGTATGTCCCCTATTGGTAGTACAGTATGTCCCCTATTGGTAGTACAGTATGTCCCCTATTGGTAGTACAGTATGTCCCCTATTGGTAGTACAGTATGTCCCCTATTGGTAGTACAGTATGTCCCCTATTGGTAGTACAGTATGTCCCCTATTGGTAGTACATGTCGTAGTAATCCTTTATTTTTTTAGTGTCGTCCCTGGAGTGAGGGGAATCAATCAATCAATCAATCATGTGCCATGCCGGAAAGCGTGGGCGGTCATGGTTCGCCATTTCACTCGATCACCAGAGTCGTGGATCAGCTCAGTGTTCCTGTCTCGTCCATGCCATGTGGCCAAGCCATCCAGGTATTTTCCTCTCGGTCTTCCTCTTGGTCTGTTCCCTTCGATCTTGCCAGCTGTCACTAAGTTCTCCAGTCCATTTCTTCTAATAACATGTCCAAAAAATTTTGACTGTCTACGTCTAATTTCTCTAATCAATCTACGATTTTCATTTGTCTCTTGTAGTACTTGGTCATTGGTTTTTCTATCTGTCCATGGTATTCTTTGCATTTTCCTCAGAAACCACATTTCTGCAGCCATCAGATGTTTTTCAGCTTGACTGCACATTGTCCAAGTTTCACATCCATACAAAAGAACAGGCTCTATGTATCCCCTCAACACTCTTTTTCTCGTTTCAATTGACATCATTTTATTGGTCAGAATGTTTTTCATCTTGCTAAAGGCTACTTTCGCAATGGCGATTCTTGTTCTAATCTCTTCAAGGCATCTGCCATCAGATGTTATGACTGTTCCGAGATAATTGAACCGATTCACTTGTTGAAGAATATTCCCATTTACTTGTATATTACATTGTGGTACTTCGTTCTTCCTAGTGACGACCATAACCTGTGTCTTCCTACAATTTAATTCCAACCCCAGCTGCTCACTGTGTACAACCACAGCGTCTACTAATTGTTGCAGATCCTGTGCATTGTCTGCAATCAATACTGTATCATCTGCATATCTAATGTTATTTATGTTTCGTCCTCCAATGCTGATTCCATTTAGGTCTTCTACATTTCTGAAAATATTTTCACTGTATAGGGAAAAAAGATCTGGAGACATTACACATCCCTGCCTAACACCTCTCTTAATAGGTTGGTATTGTCCTACTTCATTATCAATCCTTATGGCAGCTTGTTGTTTCCAATATATGTTTTTTATAAGTCTAATGTCTTTCCCATCAATTTGTAGATCTGCAAGCATATCCACAATGTTGACATGTCTAACTCTATCAAAAGCCTTTGTGTAGTCAATAAAGCAAAGATGTATATCCTTGTTTACTTCTAAAGCACGTTCAATAACTGTTCGCAGCATATACACAGCATTTACTGTACCCTTTCCTTCTACAAACCCACATTGTTCTTCCCCTATTTCAGGTTGTATTTTCTTCCTCACTCTTTGCATGATAATTCGTAACAAAATCTTTGTGATGTGACTCATTATACTAATTGTTCTATGTTGATCACATTCTAAGGCTCCTGATTTCTTTGGGATTGCAATAAATACAGAATTACATAATTCAGAAGGTATATCTCCAGTATCATATAATGTGTTCAGCAGTCTAGTGACTTGCTCTAGTCCAAATTCTTCTAGAGCTTTAATCATTTCTGTTGTGATGTTATCTGCACCGGGGGCCTTGCCAGCTTTCATATGCTTAAGAACATTTTGAACCTCCATCTTTAAAATTGCTGGTCCTTCATTGTTAAATCTAATAGCATACTGTTCCTCTCTGTTATCATTATACAGGTCCTTCACATAATCTGTCCATACATGTAGAATCTGATCTTTTTCTATTATGACTTTGCCATCTTTAGTTTTTAGACAGCCTGTGGATGTACTTGTTCTTTTATTAGTAAGTTCCTGAATTCTTTTGTGCACTAATTTGGTATTTTGACTGTTGTGTTGTTTTTCAATTTCTAAGCACTTTTCCTCAAGCCATGATTCTTTTGCCTTCCTACATAATATTCTGACTTGTCTGTGAATTTCTTCATGGAATCAACATCCACAATTTTTTAACCCAATATTATTGTCCTAGAGAAACCACCAGAATCCGTCCACAAAACTCCTTCAGTCTGTAGACACCTCTTTCTTACTCTCACTCACCCCTGGATCATGCCCCCTCTCATTCTTCCCCAACACAACATACTCAACAACTCTAGCTTTAACAAATAAATACAACAAATGATTTATTAAAGCAAAGAGTATGTGTGTGAGAAATGTGTGTGTGTAATGTGTAGAATGTGTGTCGAATATTCTAAGGTGTATGTAGAATCAGACCAGTGAATCAGGAGCAAAGTTAGTTACATCACTGTGCTGAGCACACAACAGCACCATGTATTCCGGACAGAAAACCTCACCAAGAAGATGTTTCTCCGGCCACGTGACAACTTTCTCCGATCTCTCTTAAACAATCAAGACGCTGGTCATCAATGATAGACACTGTTCGATATTGGTCTTCACTCTAGCAAACACCGTGAATTTACACTGTTCAATAATGTTTATTGATCAGAGAATCTTTTCCAATGACTTAAATGTCACATGGGAAAATATAACTGTTCATAAGTCACTGGTTATACAATTTTTCCCATATATAAAACAACCTATTACTGTTCCAGGTAGTTATATATTGGTATATGTGTTACGTATAGTGTTCTGAATCTACGGTGATGTAGCATATCACTCAAGGAAAAATTCACACATATGTTCATCAAGTCCTGCTCAGCAGAAGTCAGGTTTCTGCAGACCAACTAGGCCATGAGCCCAGTGTACAAGCCTCTCAGTAACGTCTGTCTTCCATCCGTCAGCCATCTTTTCTTCAACTTTGATACTAACTTCTTGGTAGTATATCGTATCACCATCAACAAGTAGACCTGTAAGTGGAACCTGTAGAATAGAGAATCCCCTGGTGAGAGCAACTCAATTCTGACCTTAATTAGGTGAGTGTAGGCCGATAGCAGCACTCAGATCTATAACAGAGAACCGAACTCTGTCATACGGCCAAATAGCTCATCACATTGGTCTGAGACATGGAAACACAAGGAAAGATTTAAAGGAAACGGGTAGAAACCCAGCAGATGCCCTACTGGAAGATCCTACCATTTCACATTCCCTTCATCCCTCCCAACCATCCTCAATCTCTCTAATTATTATCCCACTACATTGTCCTTAACTCCCTGAGTTAAATGATATATTACACAAGCTAGTTAAAGCTACACAATAGGTTACTAGTGCCGACGCTCCTATAATACTTTCTAGCACCGCACTTATAGAACATTCTATCACCGCACAGTACTGTACTCTATTCCTAATCATACTCTAAGTTAGATATGATTAATAGACTACCATATGCCTATTCCGGTTGATGATTGAGACTATGCAATCACAGACTGGATCTATGTCCGCCGATAAATATCAACCTTTGACACTATAGTCTCTTTCAATTAACACAACTCGGAATACTGCGCCGATCTTTAACACTTCAGAATTTTTGGCCGACTCACTCCAACTTGTTTACCGCAACTGGTTTTATATCGGGGCTTGCGTGACGTCACCAAAACGTCTAGACGCTAATCAGTCCAGAGTCTGGCTTTCTCCCTGTTTTCGACTGACTGGAATCACCCCGCCGTCTAGTTTGCTTTCATCTGGGACTTGTCCCGGCACTTCCGAGAGTCCCGCTAATCTGGGATCTGGGGAATCATGTCCTCTACATCACAAGACCTCTCCGACGTCTGTCCAGACATTCCGTCTACAACTTCAAAGGCTGTCTATCGCCTTGTAGACGGATGGCGCCATGGTACGTTTCTCGAACAACCACATCATACAGAAATGCCGACCGTGTGCAGACAGTTTTCGCGACGTATTTTGTCCTCAGTCCCCTGCTCATCGAAGGATTGCCTGTTTTTGTAGACAAATGTCGGGTCTTGTTTGTCATCGATCGAAACTATCAAGTTTTTCCGCGACAGTACAGTATGCCCCCTATTGGTAGTACAGTATGTCCCCAATTGGTAATTAATCACATCTGCCACATCAATCATTAATATTAGCGAGTCATGTGGTAATGTCGGCACCGTGGCGAAATTGTTACGTACGGAGTTCGTCCTCCTGCATACCGCGTTCGAAACACATCTGCGGACGATTTGGCAGTAGACAGCCTTCGTTGAGTTTTTAAGAAATGTTATGGGTGCCGAACGTAAACTTGCCAAATGATCAAAAACAGCAAACTAAAAAATTGCTGGAGGTGACCGCAATGTTCTGCAAAAGGGTATGCAAATAACTTATTTTAAACATACTGTGAAGATTTTGTGCACATTTCTCTTGTCTCTATTAGGCATATTTAAACTGTTGTTGTTGTTGTTGTTGTTGTTGTTGTTGTTGTTGTTGTTGTTGTTGTTGTTGTTGTTGTTGTTGTTGTTGTTCTCGTTTATCCTCACAAGTGATGTATAGATGAAATAATGCATTAAATTGAGAGAGAAATCAGAAGGAAAGAGCGTTAAACTGACCTGCGGTACCATCAGTCAATATACTCAATATACTCTGACGGATATTTTAAAGAGCAGATATCAGCATCCATGGGCCTCACAGGAGTGTCCTAATGATTATTCTTACTAACGAGTATAAAAAAAGCCAGTCTGCATTCGCACATTGGAACTGGAACCACCAAATGACGTCAGCGTCCTCCCTGGCGTAATCACGTAGACACGCTCAGCTATACAGACAGACGTTAACGTGTGTTATCA